>JAUMHE010000047.1:548349-563071 GCA_032359235.1 Enteromius mattozi
AGGTCAGAGAGATGATAGAGATCAGAAAGGTCAGATAGGTCAGGGAGGTGGACATGGGCCCCAACAGAAAGGTGAGAGAGGTGAGGGAGGTGGACAAAGGCCCCAACAGAGAGGTCAGAGAGGTGAAGGACGTGGCCATGGGCCCCAACAGAGAGGTCAGAGAGGTGGGCATGGGCCAAAATAGAGAGGTCAGAGAGATGATAGAGATCAGAGAGGTGAGGGAGGTGGACATGGTCCCCAACAGAGAGGTCAGAGAGATGATAGAGATCAGAAAGTTCAGAGAGGTGAGCGAGGGTGACATGGGCCCCAACAGAGATATAAGAGAGGTGAGGGAGATGGACATGGGCCCCAACAGAGGGAATAGGGAGGTGCGGGAGGTGGACAATGGCCCTAACAGAGAGGTAAGGGAGATGGACATGGTCTCCAACAGAGAGGTCAGAGAGGTCAGAGAGGTGAGGGAGGTGGACATGGGCCCCAACAGAGATATAAGAGAGGTGAGGGAGATGGACATGGGCCTAACAGAGGGAACAGAGAGTTGAGGGAGGTGGACATGGGCCCCAACAGAGAGATCAGGGAGGTGGAGATGGACCCCAACAGAGAGGTCAGAGAGATGATAGAGATCAGAAAGGTCAGATAGGTCAGGGAGGTGGACATGGGCCCCAACAGAAAGGTGAGAGAGGTGAGGGAGGTGGACAAAGGCCCCAACAGAGAGGTCAGAGAGGTGAAGGACGTGGCCATGGGCCCCAACAGAGAGGTCAGAGAGGTGGGCATGGGCCAAAATAGAGAGGTCAGAGAGATGATAGAGATCAGAGAGGTGAGGGAGGTGGACATGGTCCCCAACAGAGAGGTCAGAGAGATGATAGAGATCAGAAAGTTCAGAGAGGTGAGCGAGGGTGACATGGGCCCCAACAGAGATATAAGAGAGGTGAGGGAGATGGACATGGGCCCCAACAGAGGGAATAGGGAGGTGCGGGAGGTGGACAATGGCCCTAACAGAGAGGTGAGGGAGGTGGACATGGGCCCCAACAGAGAGGTCAGAGGGGTGAAGGAGGTGGCCATGGGCCCCAACAGAGAGGTGGGCATGGGCCAAAATAGAGGTCAGAACGATTATAAAGATCAGGGAGATGAGGGAGTTGGACATGGACCCCAACAGAGAGGCCAGAGAGATGATAGATATCAGAGAGGTGAGGGAGGTGGACACAGGCCCCAAAAGAGAGATCAGAGTAGTTATAGAGATCAGAGAAGTGAGAGATGTTAGAGAGGTCAGAAAGGTGAGAGATGACAGCACAGACCTCAAGACAGAGGTGAGGGAGGTGGGCATGGGCCCCAACAGAGAGGTCAGAGAGGTGATTTAGTTAAGAGAAGTGGGGGAGGTGGGCATGGGCCACTACAGAGAGATGAGGGAGGTGGGCATTGGCCCTAACACAGAGATGTCAGAGAGATGATAGAGATCAGAAAGGTCAGAGAGTTGAGGGAACTGGACATGGGCCCCAACAGAGATATCAGAGAGGTGAGGGAGGTGGACATGGGCCCCAACAGAGAGATCAGGGAGGTGCGGGAGGTGGACATGGGCCCTAACAGAGAGGTGAGGGAGGTGGACATGTTCTCCAACAGAGAGGTCAGAGAGTGATAGAGATCAGAAAGGTCAGAGAGGTGAGGGAGGTGGACATGGGCCCCAACAGAGATATAAGAAAGGTGAGGGAGATGGACATGGGCCCCAACAGAGGGAACAGAGAGTTGAGGGAGGTGGACATGGGCCCCAACAGAGAGATCAGGGAGGTGGACATGGGCCCCAACAAAGAGGTGAGGGAGGTGGACATGGTCTCCAAAAGAGAGGTCAGAGAGGTGATAGAGATCAGAAAGGTCAGAGAGGTGAGGGAGGTGGACATGGGCCCAAACAGAGAGGTCAGAGGGGTGAAGGAGGTGGCCATGGGCCCCAACAGAGAGGTGGGCATGGGCCAAAATAGAGGTCAGAACGATTATAAAGATCAGGGAGATGAGGGAGTTGGACATGGACCCCAACAGAGACATCAGAGAGGTGGGCATGGGCCAAAACAGAGAGGCCAGAGAGATGATAGATATCAGAGAGGTGAGGGAGGTGGACACAGGCCCCAAAAGAGAGATCAGAGTAGTTATAGAGATCAGAGAAGTGAGAGATGTTAGAGAGGTCAGCATGGGCCCTAACAGAGAGGTCAGAGAGGGGAGAGATGTCAGCACAGACCCCAAGACAGAGGTGAGGGAGGTGGGCATGGGCCCCATCAGAGAGGTCAGAGTTGTGATAGAAATCAGAGAAGTGAGAGCGGTTAAAGGAGTCAGCATGGTCACCAACAGAGAGGTCAGAGAGGTGGGAATTGACTCCAATTAAGAGGACAGAGAGGTCAGAGAGATCAGAGAGGTGAGGGAGGTGTGCATTAGCCCCAACAGAGGTCAGAGAGGTCACAGAGATCAGAGAACCTAAAGATGTTAGGTCAGCACAGGTCCTGGCAGAGAGATAAAGGAGGGGAGAGAGGTGGGCAAGGGCCCCAATAGAGGTAAAAAAAGGTGAGGTAAGTGGGCAGAGAGGACGTATGGAAAAGTTCAATAGGTTTTTTGTAATTGAGAGAGTGTCTTATTTCTATGATATATAAGTACGATCTGTGTTTGCTCGTCCAGTGTGAATGAAAGCTGAATCACAGCAGGTTTGCATATCTACTGCAGTTCAACAGAAAACTGAACAAACTACAGACAGAACAGTGGTGATGCGTCATATCTGTACAAATGAACAGAGACTGTCTGAAAATCACTAACATCTTTTACAGGATGATGATGAGAGAGAGATGATGAGCTGAAGACTAAAGACAGAAAAAAAACGAAAAAAAACTATAAACATGCCAATCACCGATACCACGGGTGAAAGTTACAGTCACATCATTTGCACTGATTCTAATTCAATTCTGGAAGAAACATATATATTTCTTGAAGCAATTTACTGACATATACAATTTACATCTTACATAAGGAATTTAATTTCTTTTAGCATCTCCTCAACAAGCTCAAAACATATTTATCCTGAAGTGACTTCTAAGCATCTTATACTTACATTTAGACCAGTTTTGCTGCTTCAATAATTTGTGATGAAATTTAATATGTATAATTTTGTTTCATGCAGTGATTGTTGCCCGCAATCCTCCTCGCAGGAGAAGGCAGAGCAAAGATTTACCTCTTTGGAGTAAGTCTTCATCTACATAAATAAATGAAGTGATGTGTGGAAAATATTGGCAATTTATCCCCATCAAAACGCAAGTGATTAAATGTATCTCTTAACTGACAGATTTTGGTCATTGTGATCTGTGTTGCTGGATGAAGATCAGGATCTTGTCATCATAACATGTTACACCTTACATGTGTTACTGTTTGATGTGAGGATTGTACATGTTAAATGTGTGATTTGACTCTGTGCAGTGAGGATTGTTCTTCTGGGTTCAAACGTGTCAGAAAACAGTATGGTGGGGAACTTCATCTTAGGACGAGCAGCGTTGGACAGCGAAGCTTCTCCAGATGTTGTAGAGAGAGTCACAGGAAGACTGAAGGAGAGACACGTGATCATCATCAGCAGTCCTCAGCTGCTCCAGAAGAACATCTTAGATCATCAGATCACTCAGACAGTGAGAGAGTGTGTGAATCTGTCTGATCCAGGACCTCATGTGATCGTTCTGCTCCTCAAACATGATCAGTGTTCAGCAGAAGATCAGCAGCGTGTGGAGAAGGTGCTGCACTCTTTCTCTGAGAGCGTTTATCAACACACCATGGTGCTCACGACACAAGAACTCACAGAAACCAGTGACATCCTACAGAAAATCATCCAGAAATGTGCAAACAGACACTTCAGTCTTCAGAGGAGAAGCTCTCCTGACGATCTTCTGGAGACGCTTGAGCGCATTGAGAAGATGAATGATGGACGTTATCTGCACTGTGCTGAAGATTCATAGTATTTCACAAAAGAGCAACAGAACACAGTGAGATGTTAATGTGATGATGCTTGATTCACTGGTTCATAGAAATTAGCCATAAATGAAATAATAAATGTTTTGAAACAGTTATGACGTAATGAAGCCTCGTTTACTGAAATAACTGGTTCACAAACGTTTCAGAGGTTTTCATCTAAAATATCTTAAATTGTTTTTTATGAGGATGAACAGAGCTTTTATGGGTTTGGGACAACATGGGGTTAAGTGATTAATGACAAAGTGTTAATTTTGGGGTGGATTAACCCTTTAAACTTCTATATCATATCTCTAGCTTATTCCTTTAAAGTCCCTTAAAGTCCCCTGAGACTAAAAGCAGATGACCTCTAAATTTTCCTCCGCAATTCTCTCCCTTTTTATCATTCATTGATAACAAAACACAAGGAAAATTTATTTCTACTTACTTTCATATTACTTGATTATACTTAGCATTGATAATGTGGACTACTTTACTACTACTTTGAATACAGGTGCCTACACTGCAAAAAATGCTTTTTATTTAATTCTTTGGTAGATGGGCTAAATGAATAAGCGCTGTTACTGCACTCCGGACACGGGTCCAACCCTCAGTCAGTTCCCAAATGCAGAAATATCACCCAAACCCCCAATCTGCTGTTACATGCATGTGTCACACTAGAATATATAATTATGAGAGGATTTAACAATCACATCGCATTTATACTCTTCATTTCAAATAAATGGTCACTCTCTTAAATTTTTGAAAGTAGATTGAAAATAGCTTAAGGCTGTTTTTTTTTTTTTTTTGCTAAATATAACTATGGCAAGCATACAAAGCTATAGTTAAAGTAGGCAAACTCTCATGAAATTCTTGTTTGTCATTACAGGTTTGTCATAAATCTTTGTTTTTGGGGTAAATGGTATGAATGGTAAACATAACAACAGCAGTCCTGCCCCCACTATTGACAACACAGTATTACACAGCCAGTATCCTCTTAGATTCAACATCCACTAAAATCATGTGTTGTTTATTCACTCAGGCTCTACGGCCATTCTCATGTGGGAAATGATTTTAGTAATGTTGTCACTGTAATCTGGAATATGAAAACCTGATGTAGCCAGCCTCTTGCAAACTCTTAGTTAATTCTGTTTGTAAGAGCATTCTTTCTTTGCAATCTTAAATGCACTTGTTGACACGTGCTTCACATCTCTACTTCCTTCGCTACTCTTCCTGAGATGCCGATCAAATTTTGCTACAGTGGCTGGCATGTATCCATGTCACCTACTCAGCTACTTCTCAGATCTCGTACCACCACGAAGTCAACAGGTTTGGTGTTGTGTAAGGGAGTTTCGATAACCTTTCCTTGGGCTGCTTTCACCTGCACACAAACATTACAAAACAACAAACCCAACAACATTTCCATGCAAAAACTCGACATGTTATGTTCACACAATTCTGTTGCTGGCAGCTGTCGTTTAACCCATTGTATTACCATATTTGGTGGTTTACCAAAGAGAATTTTAAATGGGCTTAATTCACTATTAATCTTTTTCTCATTCTCATATACATGAGAACAATTGGGAGTGCTTTAACCCATCTGAGTCCTGTTTCCTCACAACCCTTTGCCAATTTATTTTTTAAAAATTTGCACCACTCGAGGCTGCTCTATAGCTGCAGTTATTTCTCATGTCTTGTTTTATAGCCCCGTTGACAAAATATGTCCCGTTGTCTGAACTGATTCTCTGTGGGATTCCCCATCTTTGGACTATCTGAGTCAGCATAGCCTTTGCCACTGCTGCTGTATCTCGCTTTGATGCTGGGAAACCTCAACCCACTTTGAAAACATGTCTACAAAACCCAGACAATGCTTTTTCCCTTCGCATGGGGACAGTTTAATGAAATCTGTCATCTGATATTCAAACCCAGCCATCCACAAAGAGGACATTCTCGCAGTATTTGGTTCGTCTGAAAGGTCAGGCCGCGGTGGACAGACTTACTCAAGTGCAGACAGACAACAATGATGTTCCTCCCCATCCCCTTTCGTCCGAAGGAGAGTGGCAGGACCCAAGGTTGTGTATCGCTTGAACAATAATATTTGTCATATCAAGCAAGATAGTGTGGTGTGGTAGCCACCTAGCTGCTGATAGATGCTATGTTTTCTGTTTCTGCAGACTCATAGTCACAGCATGAGGCACCATCAACGTCAGGTCAGAGTAGCCTACAAATTCTCTAGAAGCCACCATGGCCGTCTCAGCAGCTGCCCATAGACAACAAGGCAGACCTGCTGCAACTGGATCTAGTTGGAAAATAAGCCACAGGTCTCTATCTGTTACCGTGAGTCTGCAACAACAACACTAATATTTTAAACCCCCGTTTTTCTCGTCCACTATCTGAACAAAAGCTATGGTTAGGACCTGTAGGCCCAAAAGTCAGTGCCTGAGACAGTTGAACATTTCACGTTCACGAATGCCTCTTCTGTCTTCCATGTCCAATCAAAATTTGTCTGTTGACCTCAACCCCTTCCCAGTTGTTAGGGCTCTCAGGGGCCTCTTAAGCACTGCATAATTTAGCTTAGCCTTTACCCTTTTGTCAGAAAGTGACTTACTGTTTTCAGTAATTAAATGGCTCAGAAAAATGACCTCTTGTTTGACAAATTGCATTTTTGATATATTTACTCTGTGGCCCTCCTCAGCCAAATGCTTCAGGATGGTCACAGGGTCTGTCACGCATGTGGTTTCATCTTTACAACAAATTAAAATGTCATCCACATATTGTATCAAAACAGCCCCTGCTGTCAGAGTCAAAGGTTCGAGGCTTTGTTGCAATGCCTTGTTGTACCAAAAGGGCGCTTCAACAAACCCGAGCGAGCCTTGTCCACTTTTTGCACAGGCATGCTAAAAAAAAAATAAAAACATTAGCCAAATCAATCACAGAAAAGAATTTGTGACAAAAATGTGTAAGCATTTGGTAAAGTAGCCCTTGGCCTGACAGCTGCGTTTACTGCTCTTAAGTCTTTAACAAATCGACATTCATAAGGCTGACCTTTGTCTCTCATCTTTTTTACAGAGTAGGTAGGAGTATGCACAATTGGATCTTTGCACGGCACAATTATCCCCTCTACTAAAAGTGATTCAAACACTGGTTTAATTCCCTCAATAGCTTCTGCTTTGAGAGGGTATTGTTTTAGACATGGTCTGTAATCAGATTTTAGAGTGATCACAACCCTTGATTAAACCCACATCATATTTGTGTTCTGCCAACAGTTTCGGTGGCACCTCTGTCAATGCAGGGTGAATTTCAGTGGGGTTAACTTGTGTGGTGCAAAGATTTTTCTTAGTGCTTTCAATGATAGGGTTCACAACCCTTTCAACTTCAATTTCATACTCAAAATCAGACATCTAAGCTTTTGCCATGCTTCCCATCAGCGCTCAGCTCACACCAGTCTTAAAATCATATGTGTGGCACACTATCAAAAATGCTGCTCTGTCAACCTGACCTTCAGCACACACACATTGCACGTCCAAAATATTTTCTCAGTGCTCACAGTCTCCCTTTTGTCTCCCCTCAACCAGTTTTCATCAAATTCAATAACTGTTTTCTACGACATGTGACGTGCGATGTAAATTGCCGGGCAACATTAGATCTATGTCAACTGGCTCAGTTCGATTCTTTGCCAGTTTACACATAATTTCAGCCCATTCGTTATTTTTTATTTGCCATTCATATACCCAATGAGGCTCGATTTTCAGATAGCACAATGCTCCTCCTTTGCAACTCAAACACCCCAGAAATCAAAATCAACACTAAATTTAGTTTAGACATAAGTTCTTGACCCAAAAAGGAGCACAGGGCAGTTTGGTCAATAAACAAATGCATGTTTAAACATTTTCCCCCCTTTCGTCAGAAACAGTGTCTCACAGTTTAAGTCAGTCCTTCAACAGCTGTGCGGGTACACCGCATTGGACCCAAAGTCCAGTTGTTGTGCTGTTTTCGATAGTTCCTTTCCTGCAGGGTCAGAAGCCCGCTCACCTCGTGCCAGTTCACTGGCTTGAGTCTCATTGCCAGCAGTCTTTGCAGCTTGTGAAGTGTTGGGCTGAACTCTTTGCAGAATATCGTCAGCTCCTTGGAAAATCAGCCACATTCCAGGGTCATCCTTTTCCTTGCTGTGGGGGTGTTCTGCGCGTTCCTCGAGGGGGTGAATCGCTTTGAGGTCTTCTTCCTCCTCTTCTGCTGGTGCTTGTGATGCTGTCAGTCTTCTCAGCAGAGAGCAGTCGGGATCAGGGTCTATTTTCAGGGCCTGCAACTCAGCCACAGGATAGTGATGAAAGGGCGGTGGTGCATGTGTGGAGAAACACAGACATTAGAACAGTTAATACAACTATGTGATGCAGTTACTTCCTCTTCACATCTTTCAACTTTTTCTCTTTTTCTAATTTTTCTCTTTTTCTAAATTTTTCTCTTTTTCTAAATTCATGTTCATTTTCATGTTCTCTTTCTTTTTCCCTACATGCTAATAAATTTGGAAAATCACGGTACTTAATTAACTTCCCCATAAATTGCATGCTTTTTCTGGTGCTTTTCATTTGATATACACTGGTGTATTATATTTTCCCATTGTACTCTGAGATTTCCCCATAGTGCAGCCCTTTTCAGTGGGCCCTTTATCTGCCGAACGTCTTCGCCTACAGATCCATCTGGGTCACCTGTGAACGGTCAGGTGGAGTACCCCGAGCTCCCCGATTTCAGTTCAGAAAGTGAGAGTGAGAGTGAAGATGATCTGAGGATTGCTCTTCTGTGAAAAACTGGAGTCGGGAAAAGTGTGACTGGAAACACAATCTTACGAAGGGAAGCGTTTACAGCAGAATCATCTCATGTGTCTCCATGATCCTGCCTGGACCACATGTGTTCATCATTGTGCTTAATTTAGGACAGTGATTCACTCAAGAAGAAGCAACTTCAGTGAAGATCATCCAAGAGACTTTTGGTGAGAAATCTTTAATGTACCATGGTGCTCTTAACCAGAGGAGATGATCTGAAGAAGAAAGCTATTGAGCAGTTTCTGGGAGACCCTGGATCTCCTCTGATGAATCTGTGGAAACAGATATCAAATGTTCTATAATAATCAGGCTGGAGGCCGAACACAGCTCAGAGAGAGAGAGAGAAAAGCAAGAACAACAGAAGAAGATCCTGATGGACAGACTCAGAGAAAGAGAAAATCTGGCGAAGAAACTTGAAGAAGAGAAAGAAAGAATGAAGCTGATGATTGAAGAAGAACGAGAGAATCAGGACAAAGAGAGAAGAAAAAAAGGAATATAAAAGTGAAATAAAGGAAATGGAGGAACATATTAGAGATGAGATGAAAAAGAACATGAGATGTTTAAAGAAGAAATGAGGCAAGAAAAAGAAAATCTACAGACAGAAATAGACAGACTGAGGAACAGAATAGAGAATGAAAAACAATAATGAGAGAAAGAGAGGAGAAGAAGTGTTTAATGAGAGAGAAGATCAATATAAATCACTAATGAAAGAGAAGGAGAATGAGAGAGAAATGCAAAATAAGATGAAGAGAGAACGAGAGGAACGGGAGAAACAACAGGAAAAGAGGGGAAGAGAAGAAGAGGATGAGAGGTTCAGAGTGAAATAGAGGAAATGATCAAAGGGAAAGAGAGAACAGAAAGAGAGAAAAAAGAACAGCTAGAGGATTTAGAGAAGAGACTGAAAAAGAAAGATGAGGGAAGATCAACAGAAAACTCTTGAAGTGAAACTGAGACTCCTTGAAGAACAGCATGAAGAAAAACTAAAGACAAGACGAATGGAGTGGAGAAAGAGAAGATAATGAAGATCTGCTCTCAGACTGATCCGATCCTTCACTAGAGGTGAGTCTTCAAGACTTTCATGTTTGTTTTGATAACTTTTAATGATAATTTAATAGATGACTCAATTTAACTCCAAAAGGTCACCGCTTACAAAAAACTGGAGACTAAACACAGCAAGTGGTCCTGAAGTCTTCACGGAGCCATGAAGGAGACCAGGGGTGGATTTAGTGAATTGGGGGCCCCAGGCAAATATAGGAACGGGGCCCTGTACACTGGCACACATTTACTATATTGTGATGATTGCTGCTGCACAATGGTGCTCCATAGTTTTGTCCAGTGTTTCTACGTGTTTCATGCACATGTTATAATGGGATTGTTTCGTTTAAGTTTATTATTTATTCATTCAGCACACTTTTATTCTTTCATGTTATAGACTACTAAACTAAAGAACCGTTAAACTGTTTTTTAAGAAAACACATAGTATATGCATATTACTATATATATATATATATTGATGGTAAGAAATTTACAAAATATCTTCATGAAACATGATCTTTACTTACTATCCTAATGACAGGATCAAAAAATATCATTTTGACCCAAACAATGTATTATTGTCTATATTTGTACAAATACACCTGTGCTGCTGATGACTGCTTTTGAGCTCCAGAGACACAAATGTTTATGATATGTCACTTGTGTTGACTTTGAGATGGACTGAAGAAAGTTTTTTGTAAATATAACCAGAACATGTTAATGATAAGATGAATAATACAATATGACTTATTTCATCATTACTGTGTGATTAGTGTGTATACATATTGATTATAGTAATGGGATAACAGAAGCATTTCACCCGGCAAACGAACCTACATTTGTTCAGACAGTGAGTAAAATCACTTCTGTCACCCAAGAACCAAACGTAGCAATAGTCAGGTCGTCACCTTTATTTCTATAGCACTTTTACCAATACAGCACTGAACACTATCTACTACAACATTTCCTTAAAAAACTGACTAAATTTCTGCATTAGATGCTGCCCTGTCCATCCTCTGGCTGCTTCAAACCCCTGAATAACAATAAGGAAAAATGAATTCTTTTATTTGGGGGTTGAAGACTGTCCCACACATTAACCATAATTAGCGATGGAGGCTGTTAAATAGCATATTTTCCTAGCAATAGATGCTATTTTTTATACTTTTATGAGTATTTACTTAATTTTTTTATTGAAAATAAAAGCCTTTCCAAACATTAAATGTACTCACTCCTATGTCATTCAAGATGTTTATGTCTTTTTTGTTCAGTTGCAGAGAAATTGTGGTTTCGGAGAAAAACATTCCAGGATTATGTGGCGCTCGATGGATTAAAGGTTAAAAATGCAGTTTCAATGCAGCCGAAGAAGAAGGGTCTTATCTAGCGAAACAATTGGTTATTTTAAAGGTCCCATATCGTCAAATCTGAAATGTTCTGGCTTTGTTCATGACAAGTGAGGTCTAGGGGCTATGTAACTACCATATCAATTTCAAAACAGTCAATGTTTTACACACATGCACTCACATTATTTCATAAACGACATAGTCGTGAGATGCAATAAAACTTTAGACGGGCCAGTAACAACAAAAGACAATACTTTATTGAACCGTTTCTAGTAAGAAGTGTGCAAAATCAAACATTGTTGACAATCGTTTCTGTCCAGTCCGCTCATTTTATCATGTTTAACCACAGCTGTCCTCATTTTTTTGTCGGGTATGTGATCATATTTCTAATTTGAGGCTGTATTACGTCAATTCTGGCACCCAACATCGGATCTTTGCTAGTTTGAATGAGCCGCCTCCAGTCTTCCCTCTGTTTCTCATCCAGCTAGCATCACAAAACCTTAGCTTGGCATCAGTCAGAACACAAAAGGCCCATCAGAAGAGAGGCTCATGAATATTAATTAGACAGGCCAAAGCCGACATGTTCTTGACAGAGCTTCTGAGAGAGGAGCTGTAAGAATATATTGAGATGATTTTTGGTACTTATACCACAAATATATATTCTTAAGGACATCAACACCTAAAATTAAACTCCAGAAAGGTGTACATTATGGGACCTTTAAAAAACTGTACAATTTAAAACAGTTGGGGTCCCTTCTCATTTCCTCTTCCATCTTCAGAATCATCCTGCATTACTGCTTTTGTTGTAAAGAGTGTTCAGTCTTCTTTGCGTGTTCACTTTGTAAACAGTGTTGGTACTTCTGTAACGATGTCGGATGATTTTGAAGTTGGAGGAGAAAACGAACAGGGAGTTTTTTGAAGTACCCTTACCTGCACAGTGTACCCATGCGGAGCTAGACAAGATGAGTTAGAAGTTAAAAAAGGATATAAATTATACTTTTTTTTAAAGTATCCGATTGTTTCACTAGATGAGACCCTTCTTCACGACGCACAACATTAATGAACTTCAAACCACTCTTTATAGAAAACACTTCACACGGAGGTCTTCTCAGGAAATGCTCAGTGGTTTTCCTGCCTAACCCTCCCATATTAGTCATTATCACACTTTCTCTGGTGCTTTTGTGTTTGTCAATCTGCCTCACTGTTCTAATAAAAGACGACGCTGCACAATCTGAATCCAGAGTTATATTCACAAACAGACTTTATCATTAGCATGAAAGCTAAAATCACGTGTCTGATGTCTTCCGGGATCATTCTGAAGCTTACAGAAACAAGCACAGCATGGCTTCACAGTCAAACCCTGCAGATGTAGTGACTTTATTCATCAGTTTAACACAGCACAGGTTAGTATTCATTGTGCATTAATTAGTTTAATACTGCGTTTAGTGTCCAGATCAGAACAAAGCAAGGGCGGGAGCAGCTGAAAATGGAGTCATGGTGTCACATGGGTGGTGTTTAACTGCATCTGTGGCTTCTGAAGATACGTCTCTGACCGAGTTGTTGCATGGGTTGTATAAGATATTTTAGCTAAAGTATGCTATAATTTTTTTATATATATGGTTTAGCATATATGGAGCACAGCAGCAGTCATCAGCAGCACAGGTATATGTCAAAAATGATTAGGATATTCAGTAAAGATCATGTTCCATGAAGATATTTTTTTGTAAAATGAATAAATGAAATCAAATGTAATTTTTGATTAGTAACATGCAGAGCTAAGAACGTCATTTGGACAACTTTAAATGTGATTATTTATTCAACGTTCATATGATGTATAAACCTCTATTTAAAATGTGATGTGTGCACTACAAGGCATCTTTGCTTTTCTCTTTCTGTGTAATTTAAACGGTAAATGTGTGTCTTTGTGTGAGTCATTTATCAAAAGTTGATCAAAGTTGATCAATTTGTTTCGAGGTGCTTTCGGAAGAAAACGTTGCCAGATTGGGCTGAAAGTAGCAGATTTGATGGACAGTGCTGCCATCTTCTGGAACAACTGATTATTCAGTGCTTATAAAACACACTGAGAGTCCGCTTTATTTTTGTCTTTCAGCAGTTTTATTTTTTATTTATTTTTGTATGTAGGCGGTCACATTACTTTTAAGCTGCAATAAAGCTATTAACAGCTCCATTAAGCCTTTACCCCAAGATAATTATAAATTCTCATATGTCCATGCCTCTTTTCTTTACAGAGGATGATTAACAAGATCATAAACAACAGTCCTGTTTTTCAGAATATCTGAACGATCACTGATGCACAACAAACAAGTTACTGAGTCACTTTCAGACACAAAATTCAAAGAGAAAACAGAATCAATGCTGTGTTTTGTTCCTCAGTGAAGTGTATTTTTCCTCTGAAGAGTCCATCATGCATCAGTTCAGTCATTTAGAAAGCGAAATGAATTCATATTTTGAACGAATCAGTTGATTTAGGGATTCAACTCATTAAGACTTTTTTTTAAAAAAGTAGCTTATTTCATTTTTGCAAACATTAAATAATTCTACATTAATTAAACTGCATAAATATAATTTATGCAACATCCATCTATGGTTTTTGTTGATAGTGCTTTCATTTGATTGTTAATTTTTCATCAGATAGATTTTTTAACTATTATTCTTAAATGTAGGAAACTGACATATAGTGATCAGTTTGGCTCAGTGTTATCTGGGACGGTCTGATATTCTGTTTATTGTGTTATCATGATTACACGTCTAAACACTGACTAGTCAAGCAGCGTTCTTATGTCAAAAACTCATCTTTTTAATGAAAGAATCCTGATAGAGAATGCAATCCTGAGAGTATTCCCACTTTTTCTCCACATGTAACTGTATTCTGAATACTTGATGTAGCTGTAATGGATTACAGTTACTTGATTTTCATCTCCTGATTACATGGTCAGTCAAAAATGATGTTATTGACTCAAGCCCAGGGCCCCGGGTCCCAAAGTCCTGCCCTGACTCTGCATTTATAATGTGAAACTATCCCTGAATATTATTTATGTAAAGCAAGTCAGTCTGACACAAAAATAAATACTCAGTGTTTTGTATCAGTAATGTGTGTGTTTGCCATCAGAAGTTACTCTTACCTGTTTCATGCAGACAAACAGCATATTAACGTAACATACTTGTGTGTCGCAGCACAAACTCAAGCATACAGTTAAAAGCATGCATTTAAAACAAGACACAGTTAGACAACATCAGAATAAAAAAAAGTCATATTATGTCATGGCCACGAGATTCTTTTGTCAAGGTAACAACATCCTTGTGGATGCTTTCCAGATCAAGAGATCTTTAATATCCATGTTCAGGACTAATAGATCAGTAGGGGTATTGATGCCAATCCACCACGGGACTATGAAAGGAGACAAAGCACTGTTCAACTATTTATCTGTTCACAGCAGAGGGCACAACATTGTTCCAACTGGAGTGGATCCTGTACAGCTTCCAGTCACGAAGTGTTAAATGTGGTCTTTGTTCAATAACGCACATTAACACCTGATGAAATGGCAG
>JAUMHE010000047.1:578137-589254 GCA_032359235.1 Enteromius mattozi
CAGGTTGTTTGACCAAAGAGAATGAATTGAAGACCCTCACAAATGAAGTTAATCATGAGCTTGTTGACCTTTGCCTGTGGCACACATTTGGTTGCACCCACTGCCATTACATCACATATTTTTGCTTGTTTGGTTGGTATTACCGGTGGTTCCAGAGCTCGCTTCCGTCCAGCCACAAAATCACTGAAGGCCTTCAGCTTTAATGGATGTTTTCTCTGTAACTAAAATATGTATAATTTAATTAAATGCTCATTAAACACACAGAATGTGAAATTTTGAGAGTCAGTGCACAGTTTAAACGTAGCTTAACGTTAATTGTGCATTGACAATTTTGTCCTAAGTTCCTGTTAATTTCCAACCCTAATGCTAACCAACATTAGCTATGTCACGCACTGTGTTTGTTCTCCCCCTTACAACATTTAAAAGTTACTTTAAAAAGTAGATGTACACAAAAAACCTACTCAATTACAGTAACACGAGTAAATGTAATTTGTTACTTTCCACCTCTGCTAATGCCTGATCAATGATTAATGATTTCTGATGTGTAATTATTGTTATTATATTTTAAGTCAGATTTTATTTCTCTCAAATTTGTTTTAAATGTGTGTGTGTTTGTGTGTGTAGCTGGGGTCTGTCTTTCATGTTATGGGAGTAGATTAACATTTAGTTAACATTTTACATAACAACTGTAAGAGTAAAAACATAGTAGGTAGTAAATAGTAAGTATTTAAGACTGTTCCACATATACTTCTTACGTAACGATGTTAGCCAGTCACAGCAGTGGACGTTTACAGTAATATCTCACATCAGACATGCCCTTCAAACAGAGCGCTCAAATCATTCATTTGTATGTAAAAACATTATATGTGGACCTTTCTTCAGTAATAATACAAAATGCTGCTCATGACGCATGACAAACTATTGACAGTTTGACAAGGGTTTCGTCTGTACACAAATCTTTCCTTTTCCAATTGATTTTCATCTTTTTACCGATTTCATTTTAGGCCTGACGGAAGTAAAAGAAGAAAGACAAGATCTGGATGAGGTGGAGGAGAAACATCAGGATCAGAAAAAATCAGTGAGGTGCCGCATTAAAAAACCAAAAGTCAAAAGATTTTTCAGCTGCTCTCAATGTGGAAACACTTTCAAACGTAAAGAAAACCTCAAGAATCACATGTTAATTCATGCTGGGATAAAACCTTTCAGCTGTTCTCAGTGTGGAAAGAGTTTCACACAGAAAGGACAACTTAAGGATCATCTGGTCACTCACTCTTTAGAAAAACCTTTCAGCTGCTCTCAGTGTGGAAACACTTTCACACGTAAAAGATACCTTAAAAGTCACATGTTAATTCATACTGAAATAAAGCCTTTTGCCTGCTCTCAGTGTGGAAGGAGTTTTACACAACAAGGACACCTTAAGAATCATCTGGTTATTCACTCTTCAGAAAAACTGTTCAGCTGCTCTCAGTGTGGAAAGAGTTTCGCACGTAAAGGATACCTGAAGACTCACATGTTAATCCACACTGGAATAAAACCTTTCACCTGCTCTCAGTGTGGAAAGAGTTTCATATGTAAAGGAACTCTGAGGAATCACATGTTAATTCATGCTGGGATAAAGCCTTTCAGCTGCTCTGAGTGTGGGAAGAGTTTTACACAGCAGGGACACCTTAATAATCATTTGGTAATTCACTCTTCAGAAAAGCCTTTCAGCTGCTCTCAGTGTGGGAGGAGTTTTACACAGAAAGGACACCTTAAGAATCATTTGGCAACTCACTCTTCAGAAAAGTCTTTTACCTGCTCTGTGTGGGAAGAGTTTCACATGCAAAGGAAACCTGAAGAAGCATGTTGTCATGCTGGGCAAAAGTGGGGATGTCAACCCTTCTGTATAGTACAGAATCGTCCTGTATTTAAGGCATCAAAGAAGAGTTCTGTATGAAAGCCTTACAGAATGCAGTTTGGCCTATATTTGAGACATATGCCACATAACCACCCAGACCTTACGAACAACAAACTCTAAATTCGTTTTGGACAAGTGATTGATTTGTAAACATAGCCCTTCAAGGAATGTTTTAAGACAAAGTGCTATCTCTGCCGGCTGGTCACACTTTTTTTTTTTTTTTTGGTCATGTGAGTCTAAATATTGAAAAAGATCTAAAATCTGTCAGAAAAAAGTCAGTACTTGCATGCTCAAATATCTACAAATGTGAATCAAGATGATAGAAACTTGTAGCAATAGTATTTATTTTTTCTCTGATGGATGTCATTTTGTGGCAGTTTTCGGCTCACTGTATATGTCTTCATGAAAGAAATGTGTTAAAATAGACATGCAAATGTGAATTTTCCCTTTACATGCAACATACTATTACACAAATAAATTTACTGAATGAATTCAAATGTGTGTATTCTTTCTCTGTGTATTATAATATTGACTTTTCCCAGTAAAATTTTACCTACCATTGCCACTAACTGTGGGGCCCGACTGTAACTGGTGTGTGGTGAGAGTCAAAATCACATAATCTGACATAGTGACTACCGTAAACACATGTACATTTACAGAACAAAAATGCTCTGGAAAGTGATTGTGTGCCTCTTTTTAATGGTACCACAGTTGTCAGTGCAATGAGATAAAGAGAGGTGCTGTATGGGCTCTTTTGGGGTTGTTGAAGACCAGTCATGCCGCTGCATTTTCAACTGTTTGTAGAGGTTTGATTGTGCATTATGGAAGTCCAGCCAGAAGAGCATTACAGTAGTCCAGTTGTGAAGTATTCTCCATTACAAAGGGTCTGATCTTTAAACTGGTTATATTAACTTACTTTTCCTCTTTAACTCCAATTGTTATCTTAGTTTTGGATATTTAAGTAAAGTTTATACGTTTCTAGAAAAATAAAGTAAATAAGTAAGTAAAATAAGTAATACGTTGTCTTGACTACTTCTGAGTTTTGTCTGGCTCATAAAAGTTGACTTAACTCATGTCTCTAAGTAATATGTTGGGGGAGGGGCGATACACGGAGACCGCGAAATAAAGAGAAGCAGTCATTACCATTTTGAGTTACAGCAGCTGCCTTGAGTGGACACCTGACAAGGATTTGTGTCGATAAACATAAAGAAATGAGAAGAAGGTGAGTTTTTGTTTATCTATATGTAATAATAAACAAATACTGTTGCGATTTATTGCGTGTTAGCAAATTTGACCGTTTTCTGCGAATGTAATATGACACCACGGGTTATATATACATACAACTTGAAAGGTCTACTTTTTTTTTTTTTTTTTTTTTTTTTTGTATAAAATAAAAATCAATAATAAATAAAAGAAGAGGAGCTGATGCGTTACATGAGTTGCTTTAAGCATTGTAGTCACCTTCAAGAAATTTTAAGGGGGAGTTAAATTCATCAGATTAGAGAGAGACACTGTGTCAATAATAGATTCATACATTAGACACAAAGGGGAGAAATGCCTAGGAAAACAATCTTGTATTTTAAAAACTTTTATTAAATACTGTAATGGTTCAGTACAGTGTCAAAATAATATTACTACTAATAATAAAGAAAACACTATTGTTTGTAGTTTATTTAGTGTTAAATTCATGCTATTGAAAATATGTTGACAATGCTTCATTTTATTACTTTTTCCATTTTCCCATATGATTTCCCATAAAACAGCAAAAGAAATAAAACAATGTACAGAAAATAAAACTGTCACGCTCAGAACATGGAGACAAAACAGCGTTACTCTTCAGACAGGTGAGTTTATTCACAACATAAATATTCCACTCAAAATAGTGTCAGCAGAAGCAATCAACAGAAAATAGAGAGCAATACTCAAGTAAGTTCTCTTTATAAATCCACGAAGATCGCTTGGGCAGATCGGAGATAGGGTTGTAACCTTGTGTGTAAGTGGCTGTTTCCTCAGTAGGTTGTCACGGCATGACAATAACCAAGAATAAATATTGTTATTTGTGCTTTGATTTTATTTTATTTCCTCTTTTCTCTTATTTTTCTTCTTCTTTTTGTATTTTTTTTTTAAATAAAACAGGTTTACCCTGTGCCTTATGTTGTTTTTGATGCTCTTTAAGCATCTCAGTGAGCTCCAGAACATGCTGCAGTCTTCTTTCTGTCGACTTATGAAACTCTTCTGCTTGTTTTCTGGCTTCATCTTGATGTTTCTTCATCATGTCTTTTATTTCCTGCTCATGTTTCTGTTGCTCTCTCCTTTTCATCTCTTCTATTTTTTGAAGAAATTTAGCTCTTTGCTGTTTTTCCTCTTCTGATCGTTTCTTGTTTTCAATCTCTTGTTTCTTCACGTCCCTCTCATATTTGGCTTGTAACTCATCTTTCATAACCTGAATTTCTTTTTCTTTCTCTTGCATTATTTCCTCCATTTTCTTTTTAATGGACATTTCTGCCTCCTCAAACATGCTGTTAGTAAAATATTGACCCTGATTAGCAGTTTTCAGATCTTCTATCATCTTTAACAGTTTAATCACTTGAGTTTTGTCTTGTTTTTCTCTGTTATTGAGAACCACAAATCTGTTTCCACAATCTCTGATCAGTTTCTTGAGTTCTGCAGAGTTACTTCTCTTCACGTAATCTTGTAAGGACTCGTTCTCAAGTTCGTCTCCTCTAGTGAACAGAACTATGCTGAACTGAGCAGCTTTTGGGCCAAATATCTTCTTTATCAGATCAATAGATTCCACCTTCTCTTTGGTGAATCTTCCCAAACTCAACACAATGACAAACACATGAGGTCCAGGTGACGACAGTGAAACACATGTCATTATTTCTTCTGCCACTTGTTCATTTGTCAGTGATGTGTCAAAGAATCCTGGAGTATCAACAACAGCCACTGATCGACCAGCGACTTCACCAACTCTCTTTTCACAAACAATCGTCACTGAATCTGGGCTCATTTTGCTCTCAAATTCATTTCTTCCCAGAATAGTGTTTCCTGTTGTACTTTTTCCACTTCCTGTACTCCCAATCAACACAATCCTCAAACATTCCAGATCATCTGCTCCACCTTCAGCACCTGAATGTAAAGATCAAGAAAAAAAAATAAAAAAACCACAGGAAACACAGATTTTACAAAGAAAGAAAAAAACTGTCTTCTGAGATAAAATGTCAACTTTCTGCAGGGAATGTGAATTTAAATTCTGATAAAAAAAAATCAAAAAAGTTGAAAAAAATGTAACAAAAAAATAAACTAAAATAACAATTCAAGAAAAGGCAAAACCTGCTCCACAGATATAAAAGGGACTAGTACAAAAGGACAAAAGTATATGCAAGAGGGACATATGAGAAGAAAGCCAAATGACAAAAATATGTCAAAAACAAATATTAACTTGACAGGAAACAATATGAAAGATTCTACTGCCACAAGGATGGATTTTCAAAGGCCCAATGAAAGGGAGGTCAGTGCCAGTGTGAGACTAAAAAGTGTTAAGGAGAGGATGAAGCTTGCTAGAAAGGAGAGAACATTGATCTTGACACCTCACACTCAGGGTAAGATGCATATTCTGGACCACCTCTGTGGTAATGGCCACCAGTATCTCTAAAAAGCAAACAGGGTATGTTTTCTCTCAGGCAGACCAGTGTTGAGTGTGCAGCACAGCCATTCTAGAAGCAAATAAGGGACACAACTCTTTAGGTGTGAAGGAATATTTCTGAGGGCAAGCCGCTGGAGCAGGGTGATGGGTGCTAGCCGATGGAGTCTCCTGGTTGATGTCCCAATAGATGGAAGGGATGAACAATAATAGTGGCATAATTGTCTCAAGACTGTTAAAAGGTTGGTCTGGAGCAGGGGTAGGCAATGTTGATTCTGGAGTGTCGATGTCCTGCAGAGTTTAGCTGCAACCCTGATAAAAACCTTACCTGCCTGTAGCCTTGAAGACCTTGATTAGATTGTTCAGGTGTGTTTGATTAGGGTTGGAGTGAAACTCTGCAGGACATCGACACTCCAGGACTGACGTTGCCTACCCCTGGTCTGTATGAAGCTGGGAGAGGGCAATGATTTTATAAACTCCAATGATTCATTGGAACGCTATCACAGTCATGGTTTGTGTCCAAGAGATAATAGCCTCAAACTCTGCTGTTTCTCTGCTCCCTCTGGACTGATCATGTACCCCAGTGGAAGGTGCACTTCTCTGCCTTGAGAAAGAGACTCTGCTGTTGCAGGTAATGCAGGACCTGTTGACATTGTGTAAATGCTCATCAGTGGAAGACATATTGAGGAAGAAACAATATTAAGTAGGAAGGACAATGCACTTGTCACTGGAAACACTTTCATTTGAGTTTTTGTTCATATTTGGCATGCTATTTATATGCATATGAAAAGGTGGCAGGATTATTTGCTTTTTTTAAATGACATGAACTGTACATAAAAATGGGTGTATGTAGAGAAGACTTTTTGCACCTCTGTTTCACAGCAGAGAAAAGTGCTTCTTGAAGCTTAACACGGAGTAAAATCTCATTCCATGAAGTACATGACGTGACACGACTGTTACGAAGCGGACAGACTGCAGGAGGTAAATAGTATAAGTGTCCTTTATTTACAGTGCAGGATGTAACCACAATCAACGGAGATGCAACAATGGTGAGTATATATGACGTAGAATGTTACACAGGGAATGAATAGACTTTCCGCACTGTGAAAAATCAGAGGACGTAGTTGGAAGCCAAAAGCGACACCTGTGCTGGCCAGGAGGATAGTGAGAGAGGTTAAAAAAAAGACTCCAAGGATCACCACCAAGGCCATCCTGATAATCCTGGTGTAGCGTTTGGTCCAATCGGGCACAAAATATTTGTTAGATTTAACAAGTGTTAACAATCTTTGGTGCCGCTTTCATCAACCCAAGAGGTAACTCAAACTGCAAATACGAGTGTCTGTGTAAGCTCCCCCCCGATGGGCCGCTGATAAGGCAAACCAGGCCTTTGATTGCCATGACAACCGCCGTTTTATGGCTCGAAAGGATGTGAACTCAACTTAACTAGTTCTCTTTTGCCCAAAGACAATGGATTTTTCCCAAAATTAATTCACAGGAAAACTTTCTTTGAGTAAACACATATCCTTGAGGTCATAATGTGTATTGTTATTGTCCTCGCATATCATCTTGTGTATGGTGTATTGTTTTGTGCATGTTTTTGATAGATCATCAGCTTACGCCACCTCATCAGATCAACACATGTCTTGTTTGGTACCTAAGAACTCGTCTTCAGATGATCTAATTGAGAGTGTATGCTATATGTTGATATCTTTGCAACATTCAGTGTTGTAAGAATCTCCTCTAATTTGTGTGTACCTCCAGCAGTCCTGTGTGTATGCAAATTAGCATGCTTGAGAACAAAGAGGCGTAAAAAACTTCCCTCCAAAGCACTGTCAGACCATTGGTCCTTGACCTACAGAAGGTGTGACCTCAACAGGTTACAAAAAGCTTTCACACCAGAAACACATCCTCTTTTCTTCTTTTCCTCTTTCTACTCTCCTTGATGCCGGAACCACAGCATCTCTCTATGGTCTCCTAAGCCCACAGGCCCGATTCACACGCATCGTAGGAGGGCTTGCACTGCAGCACGGGCTGCCGTCCTTTGAGACACTAAGATGATGATCAAACTCCAGGCACAACTAAGTTCTACACCAAGCCTAAGCCTTGACATTTCATGTATCTCAAGATCCATGGATCGCAACAGATCTCTCTCTCAGCTCTCTTTTCATCGACCGAGCACCAGAGTGGGCTCTGCTGATGGCAACATCTCAAGGCAGACAGTTCAACAGACACTGCACACCGCTGGCTTCCACGGACACAGACCAAGGATGACACCACTTCTCCAGATAAGGCACACAAAAGCCCGCTTGGTCTTTGCAAATGTTCATCTGGACAAAGAAGAACACTTCTGATCTTCTGTTTTATGGTCAGATGAGACAAAAATGTAATTGTTTGGCCACAATGATGTAGCCTTCATTTGGTGTAAAAAAGGAGAAGCTTTCAACCCTAAGAAGACCATCCCCACTGTCAAACATGGTGGTTGGAACCTAATGTTTTGGGGGTGTTTTTCAGCTGGTGGACCAGGGAACCTAATCACAGTAAACGGCACAATGAAAAAGGAGCAATACATCAAAATTCTCAACAACAACATCAGGCAGTCTGCAGAGAAACCTGGCCTTGGGCACCGGTGGACATTTTAGCATGACAACGACCCAAAAGACACAGCAAAAGTGGTGAAGAAATGGTTAGCAGACAAAAACATTAACGTTTTGGAGTAGCCCAGCCAGAGTCCTGACTTGAATCCAATTGGGAATCTGTGGAGGGGGCTAAAGATCAGATGAATGGGCGAAAATACCAGTGGAGACATGCAAAAAGCTGGTCAGCAATTATAGGAATCATTTGATTGCTGTAATAGCCAATAAAGGCTTTTCTACTGATTATTAAGGAGGGTATGAATAATTTTGGACATGCCACTTTTTCTTGAAATGTAAATAAAAGCGGAGTAATATATATTTTTTTCACAATGATGCCTCTTGTACATCTTCTTTTTATCTTCTGGGAGACACCTGTGTCATTTATAATCAAGAAAAAACTTGCTGGTCGAATAAAAGTAACTTTAAGTCAGAATTTGCCAGGGGTATGAATAATTCCGGTCTTGACTGCATTTCTTATGTGGTCCAAAATATCTATGAATCACTTATAATTGTAAAATACAAATAATTAAATTAGTTTCATATGACTCATAAGTAAAACACCTGAAACAGTCCCCACACATGATACCAAGATCATCAGTTGCATATTCACTTGTACTTCATGTAGCACTAAACAAATATGGTTGTTCTCTGTGCAAATTAAACGTTTACTATTTCTTTATATGTACTTTCTAAATTGCTTAAATGAGAGGAACTATGTTATGAAGATGTCATACACTACAAAAATAAATACACTCACCTTCAGACTGAAGAGTCCCTTGTAGCTCTTTGATTTTATCGTCCATGTCTTTTTTATGTTGTTCCTCCAGTTCATGTTTGACTCTGTTCTCTTGGGCTTTCACATACATTTGAAGTGAATAGGGTTCAGTTTTCATGTTCTCTATATAATCCAGTAGATCTGGGATCTGTCTTGAGTTTTCAGGTTCATTTAAGCCCATCACTTTGTACTGACCTTCACAACAGCTGATTAACTTCTGAAATTCTGGGCTGGATTCAACAAAATGAGTCACTTTTTTAATAACAACGAGCTCTGTTGTGAAAAGCACCATGCAATGATCTCTGGAATAAAACATCTTCTGGATCTTCTCTATTTCTGCTCTCTCATCATTATTAAGCGGACCTGCAGGAACAATAAGGAGAAAAACGTGAACCCCAGGATGACAGAGAGATACACAGTTGAGTGTCTGACGCTTCACTTCCTCTTCTGAGAGCCGAGTAAGAGCTGGAAGCTCCAGCAGATTCATCAGACGTCCATGTATCCTCTTCTCTCTCTTCACACACTCTTCACTGATAGCTCTCTGATGTGAAGATTTTATCTTTTTCCCTCGTAAAAGTTTGGACACAGAGACCGTAAGTGAGCCATCACATCCACACAGCACAAGATTCAGCTTCTTTTTTCTAGAGAAATCCAGTGACACTAAAAAACACATTTACAGGCATTAGACACAGTTTAAGATTTAGTTGACTATCACTTTCAAACAACACATACATACTTGCAATGCAGGTGCATCTCAATAGATTAGAATGTTGTGGAAAAGTTCACTTATTTCAGTAATTCAACTTTTAGTGGATCAGAGTGAATCAGACACTTAAGATTCGATCGGAACATGGAAACATGAGGAGCCGAATTCCACAAAGAGGGCTCAACACAGCAGGATGTTGTAAATACCTCAGGATACCTCTTGTAAGCAGATCCAACAGACATTGTCACAGGACAGCTTGAACATTAGCACAAAAGAATGCATATTGAGAATCCCAACTCAGGATGGAGATTGTCAATACTGTACAAATACTCAAGATACTGGTCATTATCATTATATAGGTGATATAATTAAAGGTTTTGTTGGATGGATCTCCATCCCCCTCATCTCAGGACCGGACTAAAATTCCTGCTGAGACCTTTAACCCCTGGGTTTCACAAAACCACGTTCATCCTTCACAAAACTGAACTCACGTTTCCCCAAAACTGCATTTTCATGCCTATTCTGGCCCGAAAATATACTAATACGGACTTGAATCACTGATATGCATAACTGCATACTATATGTATCCCACACATTTAATTATCATGTGTTAATCACTCATTGTATATGTATTTGAATAACTATCGGATGGTGTATACCTTAATATTCGTGTTTAGTATGGTTTTGCTTCAATTTTCTTGCTTGAAATGTTTCTTTCCACCAATTCTTAGTCAAATGTGTCATATTCATGTTATAGAAATCATGTCTAAAATTATACTCTGCAAGAGTGGGAAAATTTGGACCATGTGACTGTAAAAGATAACATTCTTAGATTTATGGTTTGGGAGGAGAAATGTCACAACACCCTAAGCTAGAATGATATCTATTGGTTAAAACACGATTTTGGGACGTGTCCAAAGATGAGTTTAAAAGCTCAAGACACTATTCAAATTTGCTCTTAACCTTAGCTTTTTGCTCTAAGCTTTTTGCTTTGGCTTTTAGTCATGCTCTCTGCCACCTTTTGCGTTCTTTAAGAGACGTTCCACGTGCTCCAGCATGCACGTCTGCTGCTGCCTAGCCACAATGAGAAGAAAACCAGTCTAGTCTCGTTTCTTTATTTCTTTACTTTCTTTTCTTTTCGTGAGAGTTCGTGTAAGTTACGTTTTGCCGGCTGTGTCTCCGACTGCACCGCGTCAAACTTCAAAGGACCGCGACTCTCTTCTGCTTCAGCCACAGCCCAATCATCGACCTCCCAAGACTTCCAGCCAATCAGAAACCTCGGGAAAGCCCTTTCTGCAGCTAGAAGGAATCCCATAGCACAAAAGGCAACGCAAGTACAAACCTCCAGATTCAGGCTGAACTGGTGAAATTGATATAAATGTTAACCTCAATGCGAGAGTTAATCTTTTGATTGATGGTTGTTCAAGTCGATGCAATAGCACCTATTGCTGTAGAATTGGGAT
>JAUMHE010000047.1:625283-640950 GCA_032359235.1 Enteromius mattozi
AAACAACAGAGAGTGATAGACAGAAATACAAAGCTACGTATCCGAGCTACAAACACTCAACAAACTCTCAGCAGAGCAGCAGGCAGGAGCAATCGAGCAATCCACAAGCCACTTAGATCAGTTTCTCTCCCAAGAAGAACATAACCTACGAAAGTACAAGTTTTTCACGTGTGTGCAAGGGGACATGTAATTTAGCCAGAATCTTACTGAACTGAAGTTAAGGGCAAAATCATGTGAATTTGGACAATTGCAAGAATCCCTTATTAGAGATTGAGTTGTCTGTGGAATCACGTCGGATGTTATGAGAGAAATATTGTTAAGAGAGGTTGACATTACTCTTGAAAAAGCAACCCAGATTTGCGTCGCGGCAGAAACGACTAAAGCACAAATTTTAAAAAATGCATGAGGAGGAATCACTGTACAAGCCTCTGCACATGAAAGCAAGCATGTAGATGCAGTGAAACATAAACAAACACGGAAAAAAGACCAACAAAATAAAACGAAAGTGAGTGAAAAAGACAAAGCATGCTCTTTCAATGGCAAACGATATGGAACTGAGCATACATCATCTACATGTCCTGCGTATGGCAAACAATGTAAAATTTGAAAGAAAATGAACCACTTTGCCAGGATGTGTAGATCGCGGAAAGTGCACGCATTGGATGATGATGCCGCAGATCAGCAAGCAAGTCTATTTGTTGGAGCTGTGCACGCAAACACACAGTCACAAGCAGAGGAATGGATAAAAAAAATAAAACTGGAGCGCAAACCAGTCAAATTCAAACTTGATACTGGCGCGCAGGCCAATGTAATTCCTTAAAGTTTACTACTACAGAGAACAGGCAAAATGAACGTACTTTAACCAACAAATGTAAAACTGTCAACATACACTGGAGACAAGATACCCGTGAAAAAAAGTGCAACTGGACAGTGAAATACAAGAAGAAAAGTTATTTCCTGGAATTCATTGTTGTAAAATCAGATGCCAAACCAATACTAGGCATCAAAGCATGTGAACAAATGGGGCTCATCAAGAGAGTGATGGCACTGAATAAAAGTAATGGAACCAGTATCTTCAAAGAGTATGCTGATGTGTTTGAGGGTCTGGGTTGTCTTGAAAGGGAACACACCATTTGAATTGATGAGAGTGTGACACCAAAAGTACACCCACCTAGGATGATTCCTGTCACTCTAAGAGAAAAATTGAGAACAGAACTGAACAGGATGGAAAAAATGAAAGTGAATGAAAATGAAATAATGAAAAATCGAAGAGCCTACACAGTAAACCCAGTCGTGATTGTGGAAAAATCTAATGGAAAATTAAGAATCTGCTTAGATCCACGTGATCTTAATACAACACTCCTTTTGGCCATTATAGATTTCTCCGTCTTGCGTTTGGAATAAATTTGGCACCAGAAGTGTTCCACAGGACAGTGGGACAACTGTTTGAAAGAATCGAGGGCATTGAGACGTACATTGATGACCTTTTGATCTGGGGAGGGACAAAAGAACAGCATGATGAAAGACTGAGACAAGTGCTAGAGAGAGCAAGAATCAAGAACTTCAAGCTGAATAAAGAAAAATGCAAAGTGGGCCTGGAGGAAATCAAATACCTGGGTCATTTTTTTTCAAAAGAAGGACTGAAACCTGATCAGAGCAGGATTGAGACTGTAAAGAGAATGCCAACACATACTGTGGCGGAAAAAAAAAAGCTTTACGCCACATCTTTGTTTTTATTTACTTTTATTTTTACTTTCACTTTGCGTGTTTGGGGTGGAGCATTTCAATTAACGGTGGAAGGAAGGAAGCTATAAAAGGTGGGTCGTACTTGAGAGAGATTGCGTCACCAGTAAGGTTCGCAGTTAAGAGAGTGATTGTTTGGATTATTGTGCAAAGTGGAGAGACGGAGCTTGTCGAACTATTGCTTCCTGTGAGCGATGTCTGGTGCGTTGCAGAGTTTCATTCAACTTTTAAGCGTTGCACTTCAATGAAGCTGTTCAGATTTTATGGCTGCTTAATCCACCTATCCTGTGCCTGACGACAACACTCTCTAGATCCTTTTATGACTGCAAACTTGGTGGATTATTATTATTATTTTTTCTTTCCTCCTTTTCAATCTTGACCTGAGTTGCTGAACATTTTTGTTATTTTTCGGACATTGTAAAATATATATATATATATTTTTTTTCTAACAGTTTTCTCTCACATTCTTTTTTAAAATTTTGTAACAGGTGGATTTTGCTATCCTGGGTAAAATAACATCTTTGTCTGGAAATTCCTGGCTGGCGCCTAAAGAAAAAAACAAAAAAAACCATTATTTCTCTAAAAGACTTTTTGTTCTAGGGTGGTCGCCACCATTACAGAGTGGCGCCCGAACAGGGACATGAACATTGTATTTTTTGTGACTTTTTTTTTTCTCTCACTTGGGAAATTATTGCAACCTAAAAGACAATTAAGGGTTAAGGTTTTGTGTACCTTAAATGAAAACCTCGGTTTTTTTTTTTGTGTGGACCTGCTATAAAATCTTTAACATTTTGGAAGTGATTGTGACTTGTTGAACATTCAAATTGTAAATTTATTCCCTCAAATCTTGTGACTTGTTTTTGATGAAAACTGTTTAAGTGTTCTAACTGGGGGATAATTACTTGTCTTGGGGAAAAGTATTTTGTGAAACATTACTTTGTGGGGTTTTGTGAGAACTATGGTGTGTGAAAAATTGACACAAACACTATTACTGATTTACATTTACTGATTTTCTGCCAACACTTCAATACTTCAATCACTTACATGAACATCACAAATATGGTGGCTACCCCTCCTTTTCCATCTACTTTTGTAGAAATGGAGTCTCCCCCAGACATTGCAACTCCAGTATGGCCACGAGCAGTGCGACCTCTAATACCACAAGTACCTCCACCTGGTGTCTCTGCAGTATATAACACCCCTATTCCATTTAGTCCCATGCATCCTGTGACCACTTTGCCAAGGTTTTCTCCTGCTCTAGCTGGCAGCACTCCTATGCAAACTCTCACCTGGGCACCCCACATGGATAACATGCAGCTTTGCACAACATCCGAAGGAGAAACTCCATCTTCAGTTGCACAACAGGACCTGCCAAATGTTCTACCAACTCCTGGAAGGGAATTCAACAGTTCAATGCCCAAGTACAAGGGAATTGGGATATCTTATTTGACTTCATGAAAAGACAAGAGAAAAATGTGAATGGTCTTACCCAAGAAATGAAAGTCACTTCTTCTCACCACAAAAGTCAACTCGCTGACCTTGCTGCAAAAGTGGAGGATAACAAGAGTCAAGTCTTTACTCTGTTGACCACCAACAAACAACAGGAGGAATCTGAAACAGACAAGTTGATTAAAGCTGTGAAGCAAATGATTACAGAGGAACTGCAAAAGGTGAAATCTACCATGGTGTCGGAAATGGTGGACCAACTTCAGTCAGAAGTTCAGCAAGACATCAAAGTTGTTCAACACACATTTCAAATGACCCACAATCACATTACCACAGAACTCCAGCAATGTGTCACCCAAATGGACAAATTTTCTACATGTGTAAAGGACATGAAAAATGAGATGGAGAAAGGGTTTCAAGGTCTCAAAAACCAGATTGAGGAACAAAAAGTGGCACCACCAGTTTCCAGCAACCCCATTACTTCAACTCTGCCATCTGAGTCTTCAAATTCTGCAACTGTTCAACCATCATCTGTAATAAAAAGTGACCATATTCGGTTGACTTTTCCTACCTTTGGAAGGACATCAGATGATGCAGACCCCCTACTGTACCTAGCCAAATGTCAGGATTTCTTGGCTCTTCATCCCCTTACTGATGTGGATATCCTGGCCACCTTCCGTACTGTCCTACATGGAACCGCTCGTGACTGGTGGGAGGTCAGACGTTCCAGTATAACCACATGGAGCGAGTTTGAAACTGCTTTTCTTTCTGCTTTCTTATCTGAAGATTATGAGGATGAACTGGCTGAGTGGGTTAGAACAAAGATCCAGGGTGAGAAAGAATCTATAAGAGACTTTGCTTTTTCCTACAGAGCACTTTGTAAGAGCTGTAAGGCTGAGCTAACAGAAGGTGAAATTGTAAAGATGATACTTAAAAACATTAAGCCTTACCTGGCCAGCCAATTGTATAGCCGAGTAAGTACTGTGGAGGAGTTGGTTAAGTTAGGACACCAACTGGAAAAAGATTATAAACAGCAGCTTCGATATGAAGGTTGAATGGGTCCAAAGCATTCCCCCACCTCACAAAGACCCTCAACGAACCAACCTGTTGAGAAAGTCCCAGTTCAATGTTAGAGATGCAGAGGACAGCATCCGCCAGGGAAGTGTCCACACTATATACTTCCACAGTCCCTGAAGTCAGCTGGACACCTTTTCACCAGCAGCAAGCATCCATATTCCTCTCCTCAGACAAGGGGTCAATCTTCTAACAACTCTGTTACTGCCACAAGAATGGAGAAGCCTCCTCCTAGCTCTAAGAAAACCACAACACCCACAGGCCCTAATGCACCGGTGACAGTATCTCAGCAATTGGTTGTTTCTATCAGTATTGCTGCCTGGAATGGAAAAGCCATCGTGGATACTGGTGCAAGTTTCACACTTATTCATGAAAGTCTCATGAAACTGTTTCCATCATCTGCTCAGCTTCAACCATGGTTCCGTGGACCTCTCTACTTGGCAAATGGAAAAGCAGAGATTCCATCAGGATGGATGAATACCACCATTCAACTCCAGGACCAAACTTTTACTATACCTGCTGCAGTTCTGACGTCACAAGCTCTTGCCTATGCTGTAGTCCTAGGGTTGGATTTTATCTTCTTCAGTGGAATGCAGCTTAATGTCACAGACCAAAAATATTCTTTCAAGTTTTCTCCTGAAAAAGGCAATCCCTTTCAACCAGGCAATGCCAGTGTGCCAATTGCAAGTCCACCACAAGGAAACCTGCAACAGAAGAAAATCACAAAGAATCTTTACTAAGTTCTATTCCACCTACATCCACTCAACTGCAAATTCAACACCCTGACAATATGGTTAAAGAAATGTTAATTTAAAAAACAGTGGATGAAGCTCATTTACCTCCAGATGGTAAACAACAGTTGCTCCACATCCTGCAAAGCAACCCTCAGGTGTGTACTCTCCGGACTGGACGTACTGATGTTCTGCAACAACATGTTTATACTACTTACCAAGTACTCATTAAACAAAAACCATATCGCATGTCTCCTCTTAAACAACTTGCCATGGAGGAGCAACTTGAGGAAATGCTGAGGGAAGGAATTGTTGAACCATCTTACTCTGGCTGGGCCTCGCCAGTGGTCTTGGTTCCTAAAAAGGATGGAAAACTTCTTATTAGACGACAATCACAAGAAGTGGGACCAGTTCTTGCCCGAGTTCCGATTCACCCTGAATTCCGCCATCCAAGAGACCACCGGACTATCTCCAGCAGAACTCCAGCTTGGCAGAAAACTCCAAGGACCAATGGATAAAATTCTTTATGGCCCTAATTTATCTTCAGACACTGCTTCTTATGATTTGGTCCATCACCTTCATCAGCTGCAGATACAAGCTAAAGAAAATAGTGAAAATCCAAGATGAGACAACTGAGGAACTATAATAAAAAGAGGAGAGAGTCAATATTCAAATGCAAAGACAGAGTTTGTCTGCGAAACTTTCCACAATCAAGTGCAAAACACCAATTTAGTGCAAAGTTATAACCAAGATGGAAAGAGCCTTACCGTATCCTGAAGCAGTTGGGTCCGCTTAACTATCAAATAGCCCTGGAAGACACAGGAGAAGATGTATGTACAGCACATGTCTGTAACTTAAAAATGTGTTTTCCAACAGCGGAAGAATTGGAGTCCCTGGAAAAACTGTATGAGCTATTTCAAGAACCCTCTGAGGATGAAGAATTCTTAGGTTTCTAATATATGTTGTTGTTTTTACAACAGTGGGTTGTTTTCTTCCAGGGAGGGAGAGTGTGGCAAAAAAAAAAAAAAGCTTTATGCCACATCTTTGTTTTTGTTTACTTTTATTTTTACTTTCACTTTGGTGTTTGGGTGGAGCATTTCAATTAACGGCGGAAGGAAGGAAGCTATAAAAGGTGGGTCATACTTGAGAGAGATTGCGTCATCAGTAAGAATTGCAGTTACGAGAGTGATTGTTTGGATTACCGTGCAAAGTGGAGAGACGGAGCTTGTCAAACTATTGCTTCCTGTGAGCGATGTCTGGTGCGTTGCAGAGTTTCATTCAACTTTTAAGCGTTGCACTTCATGATCATCTTGTTTTAATGAAGCTGTTCAGAAGATAAGTTAGGCCGCTTAATCCACCTATCCTGTGCCTGACGACAACACTCTCTAGTTCCCTTCATGACCTCAAACTTGGTGACGTGATTTCTACAGGGATTTTTTTTTTCTCTTCTCCTTCTTCACCTGAGTTGCTGAACGTTTTTTTGTCTTGTTTTGTTTTTTGTACATTGTAAAAATTTTTTTTTTTTTCTAACAGTTTTCTCTGACATTGTTTTTTAAAATATTGTAACAGGTGGATTTTGCTATCCTGGGTAAAATAACATCTTTGTCAGGAAATTCCTGGCTGGCACCCGAAGAAAAAAAAACAAAAAAAAACATTATTTCTCTAAAAGACTTGTTGTGCTAGGGTGGTCGCCACCGTTACAATACCAAACATGTCACAACACACTGAGCCTTTACGTGGACTAAATAGAGATGATGTGGCATGGCATTTGAGAGATGAGCATCAGCAGACATTCGACAAATTGAAAACAATGCTCACTGAAAGTCCTTTGCTTAGATACTATGATGTAAACCTTCCTGTGACACTATCAGTGGATGCTTCAAAAACTGGACTTGGTGCTGTCCTACTGCAAGAGGACAAGCCGATTGCTTATGCATCGTGTGCCTTGACTAAGACAGAACAGCGCTACGCAAATTGAAAAGGAGAACGTTTCCATCAGTATGTGCATGGAAGGGAAATAAATGTGGGGTCAGATCACAAGCCACTTGAAGTGATAATGAAAAAGCCATTGAATAGTGCTCCAGCGAGAAAACAGAGACTGCTAATGAGACTTCAGAAATATCAAGTACAGTACAAGCCAGGAAAGGAGATGCATATTGCAGATGCATTGTCCAGTGCTTACTTACCAGAGACCGGTTTACTTGATTAAAACATAGAAGCTCAGGTGCAATTGGTGATCTCCAATTGCCTGTAATCTGTGATCTGCCTGTGTCAAGTGAGAAATTAGAAGAATTCAGAAAAGAAACAAAGAATGATGAGACGCTGAGTAAACTCACAGAGACAATCCTGAATGGATGGCCGAAGACGAAGGGTCAAGCTGCAAAAGAAATACAAATGTACTGGAATTACAGAGAGGAAATTTCAGCAGTGGATGGTGTTCTATTCAAAGGAGAATGACTCATTGTTCCAGCAGCAATGAGAGCTGAGATGCTTAAGCGAATTCATGAAAGTCACTTGGGCATTGAAAGCTGCAGACGTAGAGCGAGAGAAGTACTCTTTTGGCCTGGAATGTCACAAAGTATCACAGAAATGGTGAACATCTGTGACGTGTGTAGGACTTATCAGAAACGACAAACCAAAGAGCAGTTATATCCACACAGTGTTCCAGAAAGACCCTGGCAAAAGATAGGTGTTGGCCTATTCACTTTTGATCAGCAGGAGTATCTACTCTTAGTGGATTACTATTCCAAGTTCATCGAGGTAGAATGGTTAGATTCAGACACAAGAAGTGTTACAGTCATCACCCATCTTAAGTTACAATTCGCTAGACATGGAATTCCTGAGACAGTGATTTCAGATAACGGACCTCAATTCAGCTCTCGTGAATTCCAAGTTTTTGCAAAAGAGTGGGTTTTCTCACAAAACATCAAGCCCTCACCACGCTCAATTGAATGGAATGGCTGAAAAAAGGAGTACAAACTCATTCTAAAAAAAGCTAAAGCACATGGAAAGGATCCATATTTGTCTTTGCTGAATCTTAGGAGTACACCATTGGAAGACATCCCAGCTGTTGATGGGTTGACGTGTGAGAACGAGACTTTCAACAATGTCAAACAATACCAAAACAGCAAGTGGACATATTGTCAACAAGCCAAGAAGGATTTGAAGAGAGCTATGAACTTTATGATGTCTATCACACACACTATAAGTCTTTTGCACAATCTGACATGCACTTAAAATTGAACTGGAAATTAGGTGCTGGGCGACTGGCCAGAGGAGAACTGGCCCCAACTAAGTCTGGTTTCTCCCAAGGTTTTTTTTTTTTCCATTCTCTCACGGATGGGGTTTTGGGCCTTTGGCTTGCTTAGTTGGGGGCATCTAATTTCTAGTGATTATCGTCGCTTTGATTACAGAGACCGTCTGTGCATTTGATAAATAAATGGTTTAATCTCGTCATTTTACATTGCCATCACTCTGTTTTCCTATTTGATAATGTTCAGTGCTTTGCTACAATCTGTATTGTTAAAAGCGCTATATAAATAAAAGTGATTGTTCAGGTCATGGACAGTGTGACGAGTTAAAAAAAAAAGGGGGAATGTCATGATATGTACTGTATACAATTCATCTTGATTATGATGCAGTTCATGTTAAATGTTGAGGGCCAAGGTCCCTGAAGTCATAGCTGCTGGCCAAACCATTATTTTACAGGGCGTTGCCCATGTGCTGGGGTTTCCAATTGATAAATGGGTTATAGCGGAACATCTCTCCATATCTTCTTTACCTGGAGGAATTGTAGTAAAAAACTGTTTACTTACATTTCATTATAGGCAATCTACTGGTCTTCCTGTGGGTCTTACAAATGGGACTGATCATAATATCACTATTACATAGAGGTTTGTCATTGCAGAGATCTATGCTTTGGAATCAGTACTCTCTTCTGATATTGCTGTGTCTAAATCAGATTCTCAAGGTTGTGAGCCTGCAGTGATCAAAGAGGAAAAGTTAATCTTAAGTTTCTGTGATTCTCCAATATGGAAGGATCAAATCACCAAGAAGCTTTGTGAGATGACAGAGGTCTTTGCTCAACGCAATCTGGATTTTGGCCATACACAGAACGTGAAACATTGTATTAAATTACATGATGAGACCATGTTAAAGCATTGCGCTAGACCAATTTATCCACGTGACATTGGAGCCTTAAGAAAACACATTGCCGAACCTTGAGGACATATTTTTAGCTTTAAATGGTTCGAAGTGATTCACTGTGCTGGACTTAAAATCTGGGTAATAACAGATTGAAGTTGCAGAAGCAGACAAGACCAAAATTGCCTTTGTGTGTCCCCTGGGGTTTTGGGAATTTAATCGTATGCCTCAGAGGGTAACCAATTCACCAAGCACTTTCCAAAGGCTGATCAAAAGGTGTATGGGCAACATCAATCAAAAAACTACTGCTCCTGTCTTGGGTTTTGCGGACCCCAAACTTCCTTATGTCATTCATTCAGACGCCAGGACCACATAAATTTCACAAATTTCACAAGAAATTTCTTTATGGCAGCACATTTACTGTCATAGCAGATAGTAATCCCTTGACTTACCTTCTGATGACAGCTAAGCTGGATGCAACTACCAAAAAGGTGGCTTGCTGCTCTTTCAACTTTTTAATTTAAGCTGCAGTACTGGGCTGGTAAACAAAATACTGGTGCAGACAACTTGTCAAGGCAACCACACAAAGACTTACCAGGTAGTCAGTTGTCATCAAAAGAGTATGAGAGGATCCAGAAGTTGGTGCAGTACCATACAGTTGGTGCTGAGAAGTCACAGAGAGCTGTAGTGAGAGATAGTAGAAAGATGTAGTCAGGGCTATTTGTGAGAAACATTCTATCCAACAGATCTGTGATTCTGGTGTTACCTTGGTTGAGTCCTTGGTGCTTCATCCTGAATGCTGTGCCTGAATGTTATGAGGAAGAAAAGAACTTGAATGGGTTACCTGCTTTACCTGACTTGACATAGAGGTGTGATCCTGTCATCCATGAGATAGTGATGTGCCTAGAATCAAGTGAAAAACCTCTGCCTGCATTAAGAATCAGATCTTCCCTTTTACTTACGAGAATGGGACCATCTTAAGATGATGGATGGAGTCCTGTACAGGTGACGACGAGATGGAGACTCTGTTAAGTTAAGACCTGTAGTCGTTGTGTGCACAGGAAAGTGTTACCACAGAAAAGTGCACCTTTAGTAAACATTCAAGCCACAAGCCCCTTACAGCTTGGAAGGATTTTGTTAAACCGTTGGTCCATGCATATAATTGTACCAAACATGAATCCACAGGATTTTCCCTGTATGAGCTGATGTTTGGCCGCCAACCTCGATTGCCACTTGATCTTGCTTTTGGATTACCTTGTAAAGAAAGTTACCCAGTATCTTATTCGCAGTACATTCAACATCTCACTTAAAGGTGAGTTATGATGTTCACAAAATGCACGCAAAATTGCTGAAAAGAAAAAAATCCGGTACAACAAATGTGACAAATTCTTCTTAATATTCCTGTAATACTGCTGTGGTCTATTTTTGTGGTATTCCTGTAATAATTTTGCAGGATTTTTTAATGGTGACACTTAATATTCCTGTAATACTCCTGTGGTCTATTTTTGTTATATTTTTGTGGTATTCCTGTAATAATTTTGCATCTTGTGGATCTTGTGTCCACATTAGGGAAAGCATAACATAGCCAAACTGACACTGAAGGTCTGGAATCCATGGCAGCTTTCAGTGGCCAAGGCCCGCCCATGAGGCCGTTTAACATGTCAAAAAACTGATCACAGTTCGTTTAATTTAGTGTCATGTATCGGGGCATGGAAATGTCGCCACAATAACAGACCTCGTGGTCACTTTTTCGGCAAAATAAAAAAAATGTACATAAACGTGAATAAATAAATTACAAACATAGGAAACAACCAACATCTCTTAACAGGCATTTAACATTTTTTATCATTATAGTTAATCTTGGATAATCATTCATATATTAATGAAAACTGCTGAGAAATGTAAATATTTTTTATAAAGATTCAATATAAATTATGGTCCATTGGCATTTGATTTCTTCCCTGTCAAAGAATGCACAGCCGTCTCCTCAAGGGTAAATCCTTGCCTCATCAGGTCTAGTACCATGTGCAAGACTAAAAAAATTGCAGCAAAGTTTGATTATAAAGTTTGCCAAAGCCACAACCATGTTGTACTGCCTTGCTGTAGTTTTGAATCATGTGTCAATAGGAACGATGTTAAAACAACAACATGACTGTGATTTTGATATTGCTCTTTTACAACAATTACTTTTTACTGTAACTGCTATAAAATATTCCTACTTTTGTGAGAAGTTTTTGTTTAGATAAAATATAAATACCTGAAAGACGTGACTCAAGATCTCAGTCCACTAATTTGTCCCAACAATTAAAGATTGAAACTATCGTCGACGTGTGTGACATTGCAAACTTACTCAACATTTAAGGACTGTAATCTAGAGTTGATTGAATTTGAAGAAATCTTTCATCATACATCATAAATGTATTATTTTTCTGTCACGTGAAACTGAGAGTGGGTTGATCAGATTGGTCTTCTGATTTGCAAATTGGTCCAAAAAGACAAAAAGAAATAAATATATTTTTAGTTATAGAACCTGTTACAGAGGGCTCAGAGCTCTAATTCTAATAATGTTGATTAATTAAATGAGCTCCACCTGTGCTGAATTGGCTGATTATCTGATTGTGCTCCTTTCATAATTTGTAAAAAAAAATATAATTTATATATATTTTTTCTCACCACCTCCAAACTGGAAAACCTTTGTGATTATAATTCAACTGTAAAACCTTGCTGAGAGTTAAGAATGTTACATCTTGTTACAGAGAGTTTGATTTCTAGGTTTTTTTTTTTTTTGTTAGAATTTGCTATGTATGAGGAGACCTTTGTGGTGTAATGCTCTATTTAATAACTGATTAACATATACTTTGTGAGTTAGACATGGAAATCGACATCTGTATCATGTTTGAAAATGGTGGTTTAAGCAAATTTTAAATGTGTTTTAAGAAAATTAAGTCGAAAATATATGCCTGACTACTCTCAAATGGCTAGACACTATACATTCCTGTTTGTGACCAGCAGTCCATCTTTAACCATGCTTCTCAGTAGCATTTGCGGTTTCCTTTTTTGCTTTACTAATTGTTTCTTTTTCAAAGTTGCTTTTTCAACATCTGAATTCAGATTGGAGGGAGATTACTTATTGGGTGGCCTTTTTGCTTTACATGAAATTGACAGTGTGACACCTGTTTTCACCCCGGAGACCACTGAATGTTTCTGGTAAGCAATGATATTTTACTAGTCTAGAGTTATCAGTGATTTAAATCAATGCAGCATTTTCTCAAAGTCACATTTCGGTTACATGCTACTGTATCAACTTCCTTATGTTTTTAAGGCACAGTTCCTCAAAATCTGGCTATCAGAGGTTGCAAGTAATGAAGTTTGCTGTTGAGGAGATTAATAATTCCACAACTCTTTTGCCCAATGTGTCTCTGGGCTATGAAATTTCTGACCATTGTTCCAACACAAGGAATTTCCATTCAGTCTTAAGTTTCATCTCAAAGAATGGCTTGATAAAACCTAAAGAAAAACTCAACAACTATCAGCCTAAAGTGATTGCTTTAACAGGACCATATGGAAGTACAAGAACTATAACTGTTGCACCACTGTTCACAATGAACCTAATGCCAATGGTAAATTGTTAGTTTTTACAGAGTTACATAAAATGCTTATGCACTTAATTCCTATATTTTGTTCAGGACTAACAAGTTTTAATGCTAATGAGATTTAGTGTTTTCTTCTCTTTCAAAGGTGAATTATGGAGCCACTAGCTATGCATTAAGTGATAAACTTCAGTATCCTTCTTTTGTGAGAACAATGCCTAGCAACAAAGACCTGATAGAGATGATTATTCGCATCATAAGGTGGTTTGGATGGAACTGGGTTGCCTTTCTTGGTAGTCAAGACGATTACAGTTCAGATGGACTAAAGCTGTTTAACAACTATATAAAAAATACTGCCATTTGTTTGGCCTATCAAGAGGGTCTTAGTCTAAACGCAAACTACAGTCTAACGCTTAAAAAGATTGACAAGCTCAACATCAATGTCATTGTAATTTTTGCTTTGCCACAATATGCAAGCAAAATCATCAAAACAGCCATAGCAAACAACATGAAAGACAAAGTATGGATTGCAAGTCATTCATGGGCTTTGAATCAACAGCTTCCAAGAGAACCAGGAATCAGGAAAATTGGCACAGTCATTGGCATTACAGAGAAACTCTTGTCATTGCCTGGATTTAATGAATTTGTCTATAAAGACAGAAGAACAACTGATGCGGGCCATAATGATAGAGCTGAGAGTGAAGTCCAGGGGAAGATCAAGACATGTAATCAAGATTGTGATTACTGTTCTCTGATGACTGCAGAGGAGATTATAAATGAGAGTTCCACACACTCTTTTGCCATCTATTCTGCCATATATACCATAGCTCATGCGTTACATAAAGTTCTTCAATGTGACATGAATGAATGCCACAAAAAAACAATAGCCAAACCATACATGGTTAGTGAATTTAAATCGATAAAGTTGAATTATTTTAATTGTATTACTGAAGTAACAATGTTTTAATTAAATAATGTTTATTTTATAAAATTGCATATTAATCATTGTGTTATTGGTTATATTATATTATTTTTACAATAATCTCATAATTAAAATAAAAGTTTTGTTGATGTTATCATACAATTATAAATGATTTGCCTCTTTTTATTTCAACACAAATTAGCTCCTGGAAGAAATAAAGAAGTTGAATTTTTCACTCAATGGCCGTCAAGTGAAATATGATGATCATTTTGATCCTACTATTAGTTATGCAGTTGTGCTCTGGCGCACTGATGTGAATCCTCCACAGTTTGAGATGGTGGGCATGTATAATAAACTTCCAGAAATTACTTTTATCATCGACAACACTCGCATGCCGTGGCATGGCAGTGGTGCTGTAAGTAAATTTTTGTTGAACCTTCACAGAAATGTGTAAAATGTGTTTTTAAAAGCAGTGTAAAATAGTTTAATAACATTAAAAAAAATAGTTTAATAACTTTAATAACATATTTTCCTGTTCCTTAAAGGTTCCTTTCTCAAACTGCTCTGCTGAGTGTAAGGCGGGATATTCAAGGCAACCTGAAGGTTTTCATAGTTGCTGTTTTGCGTGTAAAAAATGTCCACGTAACAGCTATGTAGATTTTTCTAGTAAGTACCTTAAGAGGTGATCAAGACATCTATCTATCTGCAGAACACAAAAGAAGATATTTTGCAAAATGAGGGTAACCATTTTATTGACTTCCATTTTTTTGTTCATATAATGGAGGTCAATCTTCAATCCATTACATTCTCATCAATCTATTAATTAATTGTTATGGCTTTTAGCAAAATACAGCTAAATACTAAACATTTAAATATATTATTTTAATGTTTTTCAGGGGACCCCTATACCTGTTTTCCATGTGCAGAGAGTGAATGGTCTGATGAGGGCAGCACGACATGTAAGACACGTTCTGTTGTCTATCCTCAGCTCACAGAAATTCCCTCCATCATTGTCATGATCTCTACTGTATTCCTGATTATTCTCCTTATTGCTGTATTTGGCCTTTTTGCCTACAATTACGACACACCAGTGGTGAAGTCTGCTGGTGGCAGCATGTGTTTCCTCATGTTAACCAGTTTGATTCTGGCCTGTGTAAGTGTGTTCTTTTTCTTTGGAAAACCCACATCTGGATTTTGTCTCCTAAGAAATGCTATATTTGCTTTTTTCTTCACTCTCTGTATTTCCTGTTTGACTGTCCGTTCCTTTCAAATTGTTTATGTTTTTAAAATGGCTGCTCAGTTCCCTAAAGTGCACAGCCTTTGGGTAAAACACAATGGCCAGTGGCTCTTCATTGCATTTGCTTCTTTCATTCATTTAATTTCATGTGTGATATGGATGACTATCAATCCTGTCAAGCTCATTGCTGACACACTGACTTCTAAAGACCAACTTCTACTTATGTGTGAAAGGGGGAACTCTGTAACCTTATCCATAGTAGTGTTTATAAGTTGGTTTCTTGGTTTCTTGTGTCTCCTGTTTTCTTACATGGGAAGAGATCTGCCAAAAAATTACAATGAGGCTAAGTCAATAACGTTTGGTCTCATTTTGTACTATCTTACCTGGATTGCATATTTCACAATATACCTCACTACCAAAAGCAAATACATGGTAATTTTAAATGCAGTTGCCCAGATTTCCAGTATAAATGGAATTCTCTTTAGTTATTTCCTACCAAAATCTTACATCATAATATTCCAACCACAAAAAAACACTCCTGCATACTTTCAAGCATCTATTCAGAATTACACTCAAACCATTAGTAGGTCTTAGACTTTAGTCTTAGTTTAAGATGTAATTTTCTATAAACAATGTGTTAGTTGTTTAGAGTATTTACAATTATGTTGTGAACGTTTTGATAATAACGTAGTTTCGGGAGGAAAGCTGGACGAATTAGCCACAGCTGGCCCGCATTAGCTAATCAATCACCTCGTTCCAAACTTCCAATCATTTTGCCCGG
>JAUMHE010000047.1:652745-666475 GCA_032359235.1 Enteromius mattozi
TGTTTCATTGCAAGTCTCCACCCACTGACCCAGTTTTAGGTGTATATAAATCCACGTATGTGTCTGTGAAGTCGCGATTCATCGTTCATTGTCACATTGTGTTTTGTAGAGTGTTCTGAGCTTCCCGTATCCCGAGTTTCCTTGTATTCTGTGTTTTTGGATTTCCCGGTATCGACCCCGCCTGCCTTTGGATTATCACTCTCGTCTTGCCCCCTGGATTCTGTCTACTCCTCACTCGACTCACGCACGGACCCTGACCACTCTTTTGCTCTGCCTCTGAGATTGTTGTTCACCGGTGTTGACCCTGACCGTCTGTTTCTGCTCTGTGTATTAATAAACAGCCTGCATGTAAATCCGCATGCTTCCTCCTCTGCTCCACTAACATGACACATAGTGTGTAGTTATTATAAAGTGTTACCTCAATTTTTTTAATCTGTTTAACATCACTAGATTACACTATCTTACATCAGTCAAGGATATTACATATTATTCAAATTATCTTCCTTTGATAAAATTTATTTGAAAATGAGCAGCAGCCAATGGGATTGCCACTTGCAGGTTAGTCCCACCCTCTGCAGAAACAACCAGCAATCCAAAGTTTCAGTTTCTGTTCCATTCTTTAAAAAAAGTGACATGTCATCCTAGTCATAATGGTTTAACAAATAAAAGCATGCACTGAATAATGGTAATGCAATAATGTGAGACAACCGATTCAGCTCTCTTCCTCAAATTTCAAAAGAATCGATCCTCACCCTGATGTGTTGAACCGTTCTCTCAAATTCTCCTTTAATGTTTTCTTTGTGTTGAAGTTTCTCTTGCAAGGGCTTCAGTGCTGCGTTGAGCTCATCCTAGAATTGAAAGTGAAAATCCAATACAACAGAAATATATGTTCATGGATTACGTATAATTAGAAAAAGTGTGCATTGCCTATTATACAAACTTGTATAAGTTCTAATCCTCAGATTTTCATCTCATACCTTATATAATGAAGCCACTTCCTCGATGGGCCTGAAAGTGTGATTGACGTGTGTCAGAGAAGTAAAGCAGACTAAACACGCCGGCTGTTTGTCCTCCAGACAGAAGAGTTTGAGCTTCTCACTGTGTGAACCGCAGATCTCCTCGGATGCTGTGGAAGGGTTCTCGTTTCTCTCCTTCAGGAACAACTCGCACAAGTTTTTTAACGCGAGGTTACAGGTGGGTTCATGTCTCGACGACCTCCTGCAAACAGGACACTCCCGAGTTTTCTTGATTGTCCAAAACTGCTGAAGACACTGTTTACAGAAACTGTGACTACACTCCAAGATAACAGGAGCTGTGAAGATATCACGACACACGGGGCAGCTGTAATCATAATCGTCTGGTGAATCCATCTTCACTTTTTGAGCTCCAGAAATCTAAACTTCGCTTTCACTTTCAGAATGACTTCTTCAGATATCACCAGAATGAGCTCAAGCAACCTAAACTTCACTTTCATTTCATGAATGTTTTTTAAAAAAAAAAAAAAAAAAACAATCAGGAGAATCTCATCTGGGGAGCGATCTGCGTAACTTTACCTCGCTTAATGCATCTAATGCCGAGTTCAGACTGCACGCTTTTCAAAGTAGTCGCGTCATACTGCATGACTACCTGGGGAAGCATTCAGTCGCTGTTGTGTTCACTGCATGATACAGTAGATCGGAGACAGGGGGTTTACACTGCATGACTTCACAATAGGAAGAATCCCCGAAAACTTTGTCCCGGTACGCAAACTACGTCTAACAATCAAACACACGCGAGAAGTGACAGGGAAACAACGCGAGTTCTCACGTGAGACTGGGATTATTATTAAATGGTAGCAATCAAAAGAAGCTTAACACACATTGCATGTGCGCTCGTTTGCAACGAAAAGAAGATTATGGAGGAGGATATTTCAAAGAGTATAGAAGCCCTTCTATACTCTTTAGATATGTATGTTCTATACCTTCGTAACTCCTCCCCCAACATCCCGCAGCCCTAGATGTTGCTCTCCCAGAACACATCAAGCCACTCCCCCATAATATCTGTCACCACTCAAATTAATCCACGGCTCAGATGAACTGTATAGCATGTGTGTAAGACTCACAAATAGTTTAAATGTTTGGTAGAGGTAAGTTGTCCTTTTGCAGAGCTTGATTCATTTTGCCATAACCACATGATCCGTGTGACATCCTAAACTTCATTTTTGCACACAATCACGTGATAGCACAGGTTTCTAATGTTATTCCCTTAAATGGACCATTGCACAATAATCTTCTTCAATTTTGATCATTTATTTATACTTTAAGTAAAATGAGAATTGTAGAACAAATTGATTCTTATATGAAACTGTAAAAGAAAATGCTGGGATGTCAGTGACGCAAAGGCACTTTTTTCCACCTTTGGCTTTGACCACAAGATGTCATTAGTGTGAGCCTTCTTAAAAAGGTTTTGAGGGGAAAGTCTAAGAAAGCTTTGTTTCACCATGGCTACTGAAAACAGCAAAGTTTGTGATCTCTGTAATATCAAACATCTAAGACTATTATTCATGTAACCACAACCTCATTTGCATAATGCAAGTAAATCATCAACCAGGTGAGATTGGTTAGTGTATTTCTAGTTTGAAGAACACATCAGAGGATGATGTCTATTTGCAATCCAAGGATGAACTGGTAAATACCATTTATAATAATTTGTGAGGTAAAGTTGTAACTTTTCAAAAGTTGCAATAACTGTAGCAGAGACTGTAACAGATTTTTTTGTGCACGAGAAATAAACTTAAAAGTAAAAGAAACAATGCCATTTCTAATAAAGATCATATCAACTGTGCAAATGTGCAACATGAACAAAAAGAAAAAAAAACATGCTATAGCTCTAGTTACTTAAAAATACAAATAAAAGCATAATTTATTCAAAAACCAATACTAAAACAAACATTTTTCACAAAAGTAATGTTTTCGGCTCTGGCTTTGTGTAACGTCCTGCGCAGGAAATCCCTTCGTTTGCACCACTCCTGAAGCTCCTCCTCACTGTGAGCGAAGTCACAACTCACACCTCCTCCAACCTGTCAATCAATCAGGACACAGAGCACTGTTAGTGACATAATCATTCATCGCTGATGATGTTCATTGATTTGATGATGGTGAACCGGGGACAGATGGGCTTATATACAAAAAAAATGTGGTTGCTCGTTAGGTAATCCTGACATGCAACTTTGTTTCTTTATATCTGGTGTTGATTTGAGTTTATTTTATTATAAATATGTGGCTATATTAAAGCTCCCTCTTAGTGTCCTGGTCTTGTTTTACTCTGTATTCTCGTGTAGCCAGACTGATGTCTGAAGGTCCGGGAACTTTGGTGTAGGGCAATAGTAGTATAGTATAAAAACCATCACGCCTATGTAATGTTCCCATTTTGTCATAAACTTAAGTGCCTTGGAATTCTTGGCTCAAGACAAACAAACCATATACATCTCCTACTTCATTTCTATCATTTGTAAAGAACGTAAAGAGGATTTGTAAAGAAAAATGTTGGATGATTTTGATAATCGAGAGGAGACTGGTTTTCCTTTGATAAAAGTCAAGAACCATTGTTTCCTTTCCTGATATTACAGAAGAACACAGATGGCAAGAAAGCAGGTTTAACAAATTAATGGTCATCAGAAAGAAGAAAAAGCAGGAAAGAAGAATCAAGGGCAGAGAACGAGAAGCAGGAGGAACTCATCAACTGCTAGAGACCTTTTAAGATTAATTCATCAATATGAACTTGTGAATGAATGATTCTTGAGAAATGTTAAGTGGTTTATTAAAATAATGAGTTTAAGTCAAAGACAGAAACTTTGGAAAGCGAGGTTGATGGTTTGGAGGTTCAAAAGGTCAAAGAATAAACCAGCATAGCTGCTTAATCAACATCCTGCTTAGATGAGCATCCTGTCCATGCATGGCTGCTGTGGTTAGAAGCTTTAGATGGAACCTATGTGTACGTGTGTTTCATCTCGCTTGTGTTTAAAGAAAAAAAGATATTGCTGTTAGGCAGAGAACAGATGTATTCAGTTAGGGGTCAACTATAGGTCAAACTTCCTGTTTTTATGCTTAGCAAGAGAAAAAGAAAGAAACCTTCCCCCTATTTAGAACGTAAAGATGTGTGTGTAATAATTTAGCTTGAGCTGATGTAATAGAGAACATAGAGCTTAGAAGGAGTGTCTTCATTTTGAACTAGACTCTTGTATATCCAATAAGAGAATATTTTGCTGAATATTTAGTTAAGGAGAAACTTTGCTGAAGGCTTTACTCAATGTTATTTTGATTTATTACTTATGAGTTATTGTTTTAATAAAGCGAAACAATTTCAAAGGAGATGCAATAAAACCTTTTAAACAAGACTCAAGAGTGATTTATTATTAATAACCTATTATTAGAACTGAGAAAACCTTTTCTATCAAGCCTCAAGTAGTCTGGACCTGAGTCAGTACGGACATCGTGGTCATTTCTGACTACATCTCCCATTTAAGAGGTAAGGGCAAATATAAATATGATATCAGAATGACTTTTTAATGGCAGAGATGTGGAGCAGTGATTTCTGGCTTTTCAGGTGATTATTCAAACACGACATTACATTCACTGTAAAAAGATTAATCACATTATCCCATGTCCCCACTTTTTAAAACGTTTATAAATCACACAGAATTAAGTTTTTTGAAAATCTAAAAATGCACAAAGTTTCCTGTAAAGGGTAGGGTTAGGTGTAGGGTTGGTGTAGGGCACAGGACCCGTGTTGCCATTCATCTCCTCCGTTCTGAGTGGACTCTTTGATTTGGCGGAAGTGATTTTGTTCAGTGAGCATGAAGCTGCGACCGCAGGCTGATGGAAACACAACATAAATTTATTTATTTATTAAATTAATTTAATATGAAAATAATTAATAGAATTACATAAAATAAAATATTTAAATAATAACTGAGAAGAAACTCACATGCTGTTTGTTCCAGTGTTTTTTAGACTCCTGCACGATCTCTTCATGAGTAATTCCTAAACACACACACAGATGAAGTAAGTTTCACGTGTCGCTTGCTGGATCACTGATGTAATGCAGTACCTCAAACATACACAACAGCTGCTGCTCTTTTTAGTAAAGATGTGTTATTTTAAGTCAAACTATTTCAGTGTTTTTAAAACCTTTAAATCAATAAAACATGAGGTACAGTTGCGGTCAAATGTTTTATTCATGATGACTGTCATTTACTTTTTTTTTGTTTGTTTCGCAATAGTTGTTGAGTCCCTTGTTTGTCCTGAACAGTTAAACTGCCCACTGTTCTTCATAAAAATCTTCCAGATATCATCAATTATCATGGTTTTCCAGCATTATTCCACATTTGAACCCATTCCCACAGTGTACTGATTTTGAGGTTATGATTTTGAGATCTCTGTTTCCAAATTGAAGACAACTTATACACAACATGGCTATTATAAATCTTCTAACATTCCCTGATTCTCAGGAAAGAATGTTTTAAGAGCAGACGTGAAAACCTTTTTTTGTTTAAATATCACATTTTCATTTATTGCTACCCTTCAGAATCTACAGAAGATTAAGGCACTGGCATTCATTCTGATCATGGCTTGTCTTAACATACGAAGACAGTTTGATGTTCGTTGTAGGAGATGTCATACATAGAATTTTGTCAGAGGTTAAATTTGATCGCATTAATTGGCGAAAATATCAAACCAATGATCAGAGACTACAGATTTTAGCCTAGGATTGTAGGAATGTTTTAGGATTTTCAAAATGTGTCTCAGACGGCTAAATCGTGGCTAAAATCACACAGTGGCGGAGCCCTCCTTGACATGTTACCCATAAGACAAAATAATCACAATTTTCCCTGAATTTCAAATTCAAAAGGTCTTCTGTAAATCTGTCATTCATTCAGATACAGATTTGTTTATATATCCTCCAAATGTCATATTCGTGCAATGTTATACTTTGTGCCTCCTTTGTGAGTGAAGTAAACATCAGCATGATTGGGTCACATGACAGCAGCAGTTTGTGTCTCTCTGCAGGATCCAGATCTGCAGCTCCATGAGCGAGTGAGCGAAGCAGCAGCCGTCCTTCCTCTTACAGCCCGAAGTGAGCTGGTGATGACACATGTCAAACTGACAGCGAGAGCTCAGCGGCCGGATCTTACTGTAACTTACAGCGCTGCTCTTCACCATGTGAAACAAACACCTGACAGAGAGACAGAGAGATACATGCTTATACCAAATGATTCAGTTCAGCTGTGATGTCTTTATTCACATATGATGATGGTGTTTCTCACATACTTCTTCTTGTCAAACTGATGTTGTATTGGTACGTTCGCACAGAGCGGGATTCTCCTTCCAGCGTTTGCTGATCGTTCTGCGTCTGCAGTCAAAACAGGCCTGTGGAAGGACGCAGCACACGAGATTCAGTATCAGAACAGACAGAGACGGTTTAAACAGATGTGAACGCCTCATTAAAAACACACGTTTCAACAATCACAGCACTGATCAGGTCAACCGGGTAATTATTTCAACACTCACATCAGAGGAACTACACAACTGTTTTTATTTTTTAATCACATGCATTTTAATGAAAACATTCTGTTGAAAAATATGACATGGCACAATATTAACCTAACATTTTTTGGAGAGGAAAATTTAGAAAATGTTATGATTGTTTGAAATCATCATTATGGTCTAATGCCATTTTAATGTTCACAACAAACTTTACGTGTTTTTGAAATACATTTAAATTAATATACAAAGTGTTTAATTATTTGGTTTACTTTTGCACACCTGTTGACTAAATTTATAGGCAATTTCAGCTTATGTTTCCTTTAGAGTAAAATGACTAAAATGAATGAATATGCCATTAAATTAATGACTAAATTTAAATTCCCATTCTCTATTGCAAATAGTAAACGTTGATTGCATCTATAATGTGTATGTGTTTAGCTTCTTTTTTTTTTCCAAAGAGATGAAATGCTAAGGTGGGGGACAGGAGCCAAGTTTCCTGTGTTTGTGCCTCACTAGGAGACAAGAGGAACTTATTCTTATATGGTATAAGAAAGTAATTCATTATTAATAAACTAGTATGGGGATTGAGAATATAGTTCTACTTAAGCTTCAAGTGGCCCGAATCTAACTGAGACAGCAAGGACATTGCTCAAGGATCCTGGAAAAATCTGACTTCATCTCTCATTCAGGAGTTAAGAACAATTGATTGATTAGGGAATGACTTATTAATGGCCAGGATGTAAATTAGGGAATTTCTGGGATTACTAACACAGTCTCACGACCAATTCGTACATATTTGTAGAAGGTGGCAAAATTGTGCTAATTTGTCTAAACCTCAGTGATAGGTAGGTTTAGGGGTGGGGTTATGTGTAGGTGGTTCGTACGAATTCATACAAATTGGCAACTTGTAAAATACATAAAATTTAGTAAAAATTGCATGAATTTGTACGAGTGAGGTCATTAAACTTAACACAAGTCAAGTCAAAAGGTAAAATTTTGGTAAAACTCTGTTGTTGAGAAACGGCTTATAAAAGACAAAAAAATTAAAGTGTGCTCAATGGAAATTTTATTGATCTTTCTTGCAATATGTCATGAAATTTGTTGCTGGTAAAGTTCCCCTGTGTGAACTGCATCTGGACCAAATTGTATGGTGATAGACTCAAAATGCTCTCACCACTAGACTGGACCGCCGGGCCCAAGTATAGAGGTAGGCGTTAGATCAAATCAGGAAACCCAGACCCTAAGACAGTAACCTTTTGTCTTTAGGCAGTTCCTGAACATCTGGCAGGTTTAAGTGTGAATGCTAAGCTCAAAGTATAGCAGTGCCTTTTGTTTTAGGCTGATTGGTTTACACCTATACATTTGATTAACACTTGTATGCTAAATAGATCAAGGATGGGTAAGGCTTTTGTCCAGAGCAAAGTTCCTGTTCTGAATTTGCATGCTTTGTTTTCACTGAATATAAGGAACCAGCTATTTTGGTGGCTACTTTTGTAAATTAACATTTAAATTAATGCATATACAATGATATTTCTCTTAAAACTCCTAAAAAGGGAGCACAAACATAAAAATGTATAGCCTAATATTGTACAAACAATAAAATCTAAATGAATTGTTTTGGAATCTTGGAATTTATTTATTTTTTATTTTTTTTTGACATCATAATTTCTAGTGAACGGAATGATATATTAGATGGCATGAATAGACTATACAGGATTTACAATAATGGGCTACAGCCTATTATTAAAAAAAAAATTAAAAAAATACATGGTTTAATGTGTAAATTCAGATTTATTGAAGTGAGCTAAAGAAAAAAAAAATAGATGGCTTATAAGTTCTTCTCAGTAATTGTGTTTCCCTGTTTTATGGCCTCACATGTATAGGATGTTTGTAAACAACAAAAGGCAAGTTCTCTTAGAGAAGTGAAACTTATTGTGCAACAATTATGCAACATATGAACAGAAGCGAGATTGTTTTGAAATAAAGACTAATTTTTACTTCTGAATCCTAAATCTGTAATCTGCTTTTCACTGATTTCTGTGTTTTATTGATTCAAGAAGAATGGTATTTGAGAGATAAATCCGTATCTCCTCGGACTGTGATACGGGGTTAGGACCCGTTACTTGCGGGCTGGGAACCGCAAGGATTTCAGATGGCACCCCTGGCCGTAATTTAGGGACTGGAATCGGGATTGGCTCCCCTGACCGAGAATCAGGAATGGGATTCGGGATCGGCGCTACCAGCCTTAACTCTGGAATTGGAATCGGAATGGCGGAACGGAATCCACGGGGATTAGCGCTGACATGTTGGTCCACAAATCCGGCTCCGGATCTGGAGGTGACGGCCATCTGTTGCATAGCTTGTGACGGCGCACGGGCTGTGAATGCGGCACGGATGCGAACGCCATCTCAACAGTGGTCCGTCATTCTGTAACGCAGTGGTGTCGCGACTTCGCTTCTCAGCGGGCTGAAGGAGGCACGGAGACAGGAACTCGGTGAGAAGTACATTTAACAAGTGGCACAGGATACAACGAAATGCTGATGAATATGCAAAGTCAGAGCAGACAAACACACAAGGACATCACTTTAACGACGGACGCTAGACTGAAGACAAGGCATGAAATAAATACAAAGGCTAATCAAGACAAGACAAGAAAACACCTGGAAAGACACCGCTGGGAAAGGATCAGACATAATGAGAGTGGTGGGGTAACAAATGAGTCACAGCACATGGAGAACAAAATGAAAACAAAAACAAAGAAGCTCATGGACATGATCAAACATAAACACCAGGACATGGACAGCGTGACAGGAGCATTGTAAAAATAGAGAAATAAGTGGTATGAAAGAAGTTTCATAACATCTTCAAGCTTTCAAACATTGCCATTACTAAATATATCTGTAAATGGCATTGCAAAATATCTCCTTCATAGTTCTACTCCAGTGTGTAATAACAATCTAATAACAATCTCTCTTTTTGTAAAAATAAAAACGTTAAACTAAAGTGTCTTTCTTATTTATTTATTTTTGCAAATGGATGTCAACTGATCATCCATGTGTCATGGTCAGCTGGAGGTGCCAGCGCAGGCCACTGGATGGCACTCCAGCACTCAGCTAACTCTCCATGTTTTGTGTTTGTTTTCATGCACTCTTTACCACTAACTCATGTCTCCGCCCCGCTTGTCAGTTGTCATGGTGTTTCATTGTTTGTCTCCGCCTACTGACCTAGATTCATGTGTATAAAACCCGGAAGTGTTTGTATGTGTTCACGGATCATTGTTTCAGTGTTTACCGTCAACCTTATGTCTTCATTCATGTTCCAGTTCCCTGTTATCTAGTCTGTTGGATTTATTCGTTTGCCGACCTTTGCCTGTTCCCGGATCTTCGCCTTGCCTTATCCCTTGGACTCTGATTACCAGTATCTGACTATTGCTTTATTTATACGTTTTCTCTATTGTCTATGCCTCTGTAACTAAGATGCTAAAGACTACAGGGACTACACATCTATGCAGGGATGGATTACATCAAAAAATGTGACCAAATGTCTTACAGGACATAATATTCATTTTCCTTATCCATTCAAATCAACAAACCAACACTATGTGTTGCAATAACGGATACATATGGACAAGAGAGCGGAGTATAAAATAAGCACAACAGCCCTTGACTTGAGCAATAAGCTCAAGTCATCAAAAACCAAATGTGTTTTGCTAGTAACAGAGAGGACGTTTGCTGAATTGCACAAATGAAGAACCAATATGATTCATGTCATATAACATTTGCCATGCACCTATACTATTTAAACTGTTGTATTCTTCTTGTCAAGGGGATTCTCTGTGATTGATATTAGATCCTCCCGTCCCTCCTTAAAGCAGATTTAAAGGAGTGGAGGTCTGGTACTGTCATACTTTCTGTTACAGCAGGTTATGTAAAGTAGGTTTTTATTGTCATTTTAGCAATATACAGTACACCATGAAATGAAACAACATTTGCCCTGGACAAAGGTGTTATGCAGAACAACATAAATCAAAAATGATAACACAAGAGATAGCAACATAAATTAACTTAATAATTAATACAAGAGTGCAGATACACAAAGTACTGAAACCTACATAAAGTCCACAATTGCGCATTTAGTGCAAAACAACACAGAACTCTGAGAAAAACATTCATTGCAAAAGTACAAGACTGCAACTGACCAACTCAGTATAAGTAATCATTTAATAAACACTGCACCTGTACACATTTTTTGTGTAGCAGCAATAAGTGCATGCATGTGTGTGTGTGTTCGTACAGTCCCTTTTGCATTGAGGAGTCGAATGGCTTGTGGAAAGAAATTGTTACACAGTCTAAGGCCTAAATGCTTTGATGAGGAATGTGTGTGATCGTCTAAAAGGCTGCTGGCTTTGTGGATACATTGTGTTTACAATGGCTTTACATCTATTGTCTTTACCTTTAAGACAATATCAAAGAATAAATATGTGGAGTCAATTCAGTGAATATATGCAAAACATTGCTAAACAAAAGTAAGATATTTGAGAAAAAAATAGCAAAATACATAAATAAATACCTGCCAAATATAAATGAATCCAAGCAAAAGCAATGATTTTGCTACATATTTCTGAATTGCAAAAACAATGATTAATGAATTCACAAAACAACTGTAAAATGTGGCACTGTATTGACTCCATATAAATAATACTGAAAATATCCCATTTCACTGACCTAACTTGAAGATTTCAGGATAAATCATAATACATTTTGTGTTTGTTTAATTTATTGGATTGTATTCATTCACTTGTCATGTGACAGTAGGGACTCTTGAGATGAACAAATATCAGTGAAAGCATTTTCATGTGCAGCCATACCACAATTAACAAACTGAACAACCCGTCAAATAGTAGTAGAATCTCACTACTGGTCATTTAAAAGGTTACTTTTTGAAAACATAGTCCAGTCCAAAACATGTCCAGTATCAAAATAATATTGTAGTTTCTCTAAATATTGATATAATTAATCACAAAAAGGTTTCTGATGTCAAGAACCACATGAGAATCATGCAATCACAAATATTTATTGCTTAATATTGTAAAACAACAAAATGAAAATAAATAGTTTTTGACTGAAATCCAAATTTTTAGGAAACAAATAAAATTTTTTGATTGTTTTCACACTATGATATTTGATGTTTTGTGTGGCCATATTTATTTGCATGCAATAACAAATTAAACATATAGTTTGGACACAGGTGTTTGATCGATGAAGTTCAGTGATACAGAGAGAAAAGTGCAAAATAACAGCAAAGATACATAATCTGACAAGAGCAGACAAAAGAACTGAAGAACATGACATGAACAACATATAAACACTTGTGATTGTTTGGTACAATATTTGTAGATTAATCACATGACAGTTCTGAAGTTTTAGTTTTGCTTGTGGAAACTTGTAGCGGAGATCTCATATTTTTCATGTTGCCATGTATGACTGCGCAGGTGACAGTGCCCATACTTTCATACTCTCGTTCTGTCATTGTTAATATGCTGAGAACAGACGTGGAGTCCCCTCGATGGATGGGAGCACTGGTTGAGCCCTTTATGTAAGGGCCATCGCCCACTTTCCACATGATATAGACACTGCCGAGATTACGGCTGGTGACCTCACACACCAGAGAGGTGACGTCTGGGTCGACAGCATCAGGTTTGTAAATCAAAACATTGGGATTCTGTCCATCTGAATTGCATGAGTCATAAAGATTCATTAAACATTCAAACAGAAGAATCAAACAAACGTTTAAACAAGAGTGTGTCTAAGCATTTTTTCAAGCAAGTTTTCTTCAAACAATAAAATGATGTCCTTTCATCCCGCACACGCAAAGCACACAGAGCCACAAAGTTGATTATTTGAACTTACCTCCTTTATCAAAACGGATCTCCTGCTTGATGTATCCGTAGTTAATCATGTCATTCATGGTGCAGGTGACCATTTCACCATCAAACCATTTATTTGTATCAATGATGATTTTGTCAACTCTTTTAAACTGTGAAATGTCCTGAGAAAACTGTATATCTCCTTTTTTATTAACTGCAAGTTCATTCATCACTTTGCATGACACTGAAGCCTCTTTCACTGCCTTTTGTGCATCTCCAGAAACAACAGCTTCCAGGACAACACTACCATTTTCAAATAATTCTCTCTCGATCGGTGGCTTCAGCTCCAGTGAGAACTCAGCTACAAAGAATGAGAAAAGAAATTATAGTTTAACATGTAAGTTGGGTTTATAGAAGTAAGAGTGGGAGCTAGAAAGCAGCCCAACAAGTTTTTTCTCCAGTTTTTAATGTAGGGCACTGGAGGAAATTAGTAAATCATTTCCACCTTGATACATATATCAGAAACAAGTGAAACCCCAGCGGCCAGACAGTAATGTGACATTATCATGTAATATTTTAAAGATAAAAGAGTAAATGACTATGTGACATTTGTATTGAGTATGCCCTCACACTGACCATGTCATGCAACCTTTCTTCTGACAAGGTATATGCAAATAAAGTCAGTTCTGGTTCAACAGCACACTGAGTAGTAAGCATGTTTTTCCTCCGTGTAATTAAAATGTAATTTACCGGTTACTAGACGCAAAATGGCTGTGCCAAAAATTGGGAAATTGGGAAATTTTTAGGCCACATGCGTTTACTAGGACTGAAAGATACGGTGTTATCTGAACCCACCGCGAGTGATGACGATGAAGAGGCTACCAACAAAAACGAGGAAGCGTACGCTGAACTTATCCAGTACCTCGATGACAAAAGCCTGTCTCTTGTCATGAGAGAAGCCGTGGATGACGGCAGGAAAGCTCTGCGGATGTTGAGGGCCTAATATGCTGGTAGTGGAAAGCCAAGAATAATAAGTCTGTACACAGAGTTAACCTCCTTGCAGAAAACGGTGAATGAAAGTGTAACTGATTATATTATTCGGGCAGAAACCGCAATTACAAGCACTAAGAAATGCAGAAGAAACGCTTAGTGATGGACTTTTAATTGCGATGATATTAAAAGGTTTACCGGACTCATTTAAACAATTCGCCGTACATATCACACAAAGTGATGCAGACATAACGTTTGCAGAATTCAAAACAAAGCCTACCGAAAACTTCCACAACAGCGCCGGTGAAGATAACGTGATGAGAGCAGGTGCTTTGACCTCGGAACGGAGG
>JAUMHE010000047.1:695082-730541 GCA_032359235.1 Enteromius mattozi
TTCCTGTGATACAAAGCATCATTACTCCAGTCTTCAGTGTCACATGATCCTTTCAGAAATCATTCTAATATACTGATAAATCTAATAAATGCAGCCTTGATGAGCATAATAAACATCTTTAAAAACCATTAAATATCTTACTTATCCCAATTTTTTGAACGGTAGTGTATATATGTATTATCTAATTCATAATATATCTAAGACAGAGAATGTTATTCATAATATATATATATATATATATTTATTTATGTAAGATGCACCATATATAGGCACAACAAGTATGTATAATTCATATTATATATAGCTGATTTAAAATGTACCATAATTGATAATATATAAATACGTAAAAGGTAAACTATAGCTTTATATATACATATAAAATTAAAAAATATATAAATAAAACTAAATGTAAGTAGTACTGCATTACCTGCTGCTGTTTGACCTCCATCTCCTTCAGCTGCTGTTCAGCCACAATCTGCTTCTCCCGAACCTTGTTGAGCTCCTCGTCTTTGGCCTGCATTTCCTCTTCCTGTCGGCTCACCTGCAGCAGTGGCTTCACCTGAAGCACACACACACGGCATCAGCACAGAACACATGTCAGGAATGACAGCACATCTGAACGTGTGTGTGTGTGTGTTATACGAACCTTAGTGAAGAGTCTCCACCACTGCCAGTTCCTGAGCTTCAGATATGCAGCGCAGTTCCTCTGGATCACCCTCATGGCCGTCAGCTGCTGCTGCCTCTTAGCAAACGCCCTGAACGACAAACACACACCGTTACACACCAAAGGACAGCGATGACAACGATTGGTGGACTTTAAAATCACACGCAGATTCTACATTATAAGTGACAAATATTCTAGCAACCAGTAAACCCAATAAACTGGCTAAGAACAAGATAGCAACACTGTAGCAACACAACACACTACAAACTGGCTAAGAAAAACATAGCAACACCCTAGAACTGGCAAAGAGCCACATTCTTCCACCCATACGTAGATGCTTCGTTAGCGATTGTATCTATGGGCCGAAAATACGTAAGCCGTCCGCCATATTGTAGCGGTCTTGCCTTGACGTAAAATAATTCAGTTTTATGAATCTCATTAACTGTCATCAAACTCTATTACATGTGTCGTACGACTCACTTGCGGGCGACATATCCACGACACCAGGCCTGGAAGTTAATGATGACGTCAGTGATCTTCATATCACGCTCCTCCTCCAGGTGAGCCAGAACTCCAGCACGGAAAAACACTTTGCTCTGTCCGATCCGGTACAGGTTAGGATCCAGCTCCAGCGCTTTGATCTGAAACCGATAAATCTCAGTTTAGGAAACTTAATAAAGTAACTAAAAACCAGTTTATTTCACTGTAAAACTGGTCTCACCATCAACACGCAAGCCTGTTTGCCATCCATGAAGCCCTTGGGGATGGAGTTGGGTGTGAGGATTTCATACCTGAGCGATAAAACACAAAATGCTGTTAACATCAATGAAAACACACAATCAAGTCTAGCATGAGTAAGGACTGATTCAATGAGTTTCGGTTATTAAGATTCTAATATAAGAGGAATAAATAAGGAGTTTATTCAGGTGAAAAGTTGCGCTCAGAGAAAGTGGCAAACCTCTGTCTGAACTCCTGGAAGACGATGCGGTTGGGGAAGCCCTGTCTGCAGATACGGATTCCCTCCAGGACACCGTTACACCGGAGCTGATCCAGAACCAGGTGAGGGTCCAGCTTACCAGCCTGAGCACAAAACAAACCTTTACGGTGAATTCAGGATTAAGCCCATATTAATGTTTGTTTTTTGGTTAATGTGTACCGTGTTCTCAATTTGTGACGCACAATTTGAGAATTTCAGCAGTAATTAGTTGGTCCACACTCTTTGTAGTTCTTGTGAACACCAATATAGTTTCATCATAGCTATCTTTACAGTTATCATTCTTGGTGTAAGCACTAATATAGTTATCGCTAAAATGGTTATTGTTATTGGTGTGAATGTTAATATAATTATCATTAAAAAATATTAGTTGTGGACACTAATATAGCTATCTGTATATTTTCCGTTCTTGGTTTGAACGCTAATATATTTATCGATTTGGCAATCTTTCTAGCTATTGTTTTTAGTGTGGACGCTAACAGAACTATTTTTTAGGGAACACATCATCTATAACTGAATGCCGAGCAGTGAAGGTACCTTTTTCTCGTGGTTGGGAATGATGCAGCGGACGAAGTTGGGGTTGGTGTTTCTGAGCGTGGCCATGAGTTTGGACAGCTGCTCTTTATAAAGTTGCCCGACTGTCCGGAACATTCCCTTACGGGTCTTAAACGCACCCGGCAGCTCAGACATGCCGGCCACCTTATCCAGACCCACGATACGGTCCACTGAGAGACAGACAGACACAGAGAGACAGACAGTCAGGGCGCTGTAAGAGCTCGGTCTCAGGCATGCAGTCTGGTCATGATGTGAAAACTGCCCACAGTTCAGTGGGTCACACACACACACGTCAGCACTGGTGACAAACCACAGACACACACGATGCTGGTGAAGAGTGGGGGGAACACACAGGAAAATGATCCAAATCAATGCAGTGCAGGTGACACGTACATGTGTGTGTGTGTGTGTCGTCTTTATGTATGTGTGTGTGTTCAAGGGTCCAAAATAAACACTCTCCTCATTCATGAGAACACAAGTAGAACTGAATGACACAGATTTCCGAACAATATCACGAACAATTCATTCTGCTCGTGTTTCATGAATCAGGCTCAACAAGCACAAAATAAGTGAAAGTTCACTGCACTCTTGTTTTTGTTTTTTTTAATTTGCCAGAAAGGAAGACGACAGAAAAAATTATTGAAAGAAATTATTGCTATAACTCCAACGATGCACGTTATGCATTGTATTCAAAATGGATGTTATTGACATAAAAAATACATATTCATGCCAAACATAAATGCATTAAGATATAGTGCACTGAAAAAATTAAGCAGAAAATTATTCCTAAATTAGAAAATAATTATATCATATGTATTTATTTAAATTCTTAACAAAATATATTTAAATGTTAATAAATAAATGTTTTTTTAAATATACTTTTGTACATTATAATATATGCACATGACATCATATGTTCTTGTGAGACTGGCAAGTGTACTATGTTGAACACCAGTGGAAAAACAACTGAATAACTAATAAAAAATTTATATTTCCTAATTTGTTTATACAGCAGTCATTGTCAGGTTTGGCTAAAGTGAATTTTGGACCCCGTGAGTGTGTATGTGTGTGTGTGTTTGTGTAACTGCATACTGTGGTCATGTTTCACTGGTGAGAACAGAACCAAACCCATGCAGTTTATACCCATTTCTGCAGTACCACAGACCAACAGCGGGGGCGCCAAAGCACACTATATTACACAGAGAGGAGAGACAGCAGAAATATCAGAGATATATCTCAACACCTCAGAGAAACACAGTCACACAGGACAGCTGATGGAGATGGAGGAGGAAGAGAATGTCATGGGGGAGAGAGAGAAAAACCAAAGATGTCACCTGGCTCTAAATGAAGGAAAGGAAAACGCTGATAGAAATAAGCTCTCTGACAGTTCTGGACCTCTGAGAGAGACGAACAGACGGGAGACGGTGTGTACAGAGGTCCAGGAGGACGTGAAACAAGGGGTGGATGTATGGATGGATGGAGAGGGGAAGAAACAGAGGACCAAACACCAGCAGAAGAGAACAAATCCAGTGAGTTTCCACCCATGTCGGCATGAAAAAGGTGCCCAGAGTGTAAATATGTTAGTCATTGTTCTCCTTTGTTGAGTTTAAAAGCTTCACGCCCTTCTGTCCAATACATTTCTTCAGCATTTATAGTCTTCTTTAACAACCTATGCATTTAAGAGCTGATCCAATGTGATCTGTTGACTCACCATCCTTCCACAGCTCTGAAACAAACTTGTCGGTGGATTGATTGAGCAAAGTGGCCACGTTATCGTTCAGAGGGTCCATGTTCTTCATCAGCCACTCATCCGCCTTGTAATCCACCTGAGAAACACAATCACATATGTTTAAAATTCACAAATTAGGCTATGAAATCTCTCACGGGTTCAGCCGAGGAGCACGTCAGCACCTTTCCAGCATAGTGCATGATGCAGAAATCAGCCTCGTCCTTCAGTTTCTTGGGTTTGTGGAATTTGGGATGCGTGCCCTGCTCCTGCTGGACCTTCTCCACAAAGCTCTTGTCAGTGGCTTTGGGGAACCAGCACTCCTCGTCCAGGAGAGCCAGGATTCCTGGAGGACTCGCCTGGAAACATACAATATACATTACAATTAAAGTCTTCATCATCAGCAGAAGACCAGCACAACTGAGGAAGATCAGGAATTCAAACTGGATACATCAGGATCAGAGTAATATCTATTATTAGACTATTTTTGACCATCTTGGTCCAGCTAATGACCATTTTTAACCAGTTTAGACCAGCAAATAACAACTTTGAACCAGTTTAGACCAGCTGATGACCATAATGACCATTTTTGCCAAGCTTGGAAGAGCTAATGACCATTTTAATCAGTTTAGACCTCTAATAACCATTTTGAACCAGTTTAGACCAGCTAATGGTCCAATTAATTATATTTTTGACCAATTTGGACCAGTTATTGACCATTTGTACCAGGTTGGATCAGCTAATAACCATTCCCAGCATGTCTAATCAAGCTAATGACCATGTTTAAATAGTTAGGCCAGCTAATAACAATTCTGGACCACCTTAGACCAGCTAATAACCATTTTTTACCACCTTGGTCCAACTAATAACCATAAGTCTGGACAAGCTAATAACCATTTTAAGCAGTTTAAGCCAGGCGATGACCATTTTTGTCCAGCTAGCAGAAGCTAATGACCATTTTCAATCCGTTGGGGTCAGCTAATGGGTATTTTTGACCATCTTGGTCCAACTAATAACCATTTTTGACCAGTCTGAATAATGGTAATTTTTAACCAGCTGAAATCAGACACTAAAATCAAACAGAACTGACTATTTTTAAAATAATTCTCAATTCCCAATCTTGAACATCAGAATCTGACAAATATCTGCAAATTAAACAGTTCTATTAAAGGACACATGGTCATTCTGCAAGTCACACAATTGGTGGAGATCTCTTTATTTGTTTACCTTCTCTCCCTGTTTTAACTAGTACGCTTGAGATGATCTACCAGGTCAGCCTTGGCCCTATTGGCTGGCAGTCTAGCTAAATCAACCTTGTAGACCAACTTGAAGTAGTTTTGACCAACTAGAAGCCATGTAAAAGTAGCTACCACCTTTCTATCTACATCAACATTAGATCATGAAGATGACATGGAAATCAAACCATACTCAGTATTTTTAAAATAACGGATTTCTAAGTTATTATACATCTAATCTTAAACATGAAAACAGCCCCATTTAGGGTATGGTTCTAGGAGTGAAGAGACTCTCACGGGTTTCTCGATGAGGTCGATGCAGGGCTGCAGGTCGAGGCCGAAGTCGATGAAGCTCCACTCGATGCCCTCGCGCTGGTACTCCTCCTGCTCCAGGATGAACATGGTGTGGTTGAAGAGCTGCTGGAGCTTCTCGTTAGTGTAGTTAATGCACAACTGCTCGAACGAGTTCAGCTGCAGAGAGGAACAGAAACTCAGTTACAGCTAGGAATTGTGGGTAATCCCACTGTAAGCACCTTAGAAGGACTGTACCTCGAAGATCTCAAAGCCGGCGATGTCCAGGATGCCGATGAAGGAGGCGCCCTGACGCTTGGTCTTATCCAGAGCTTTGTTGATGCGCATCACCAGCCAGCGGAACATCCTCTCGTACGTGGCTTTGGCCAGAGCCTCCACCGCAAACTCTGCCTGCTCCTGCGTTTGTGCCTTCTGCACGTAGTCACGGCCCACCTTGATCCGGGGCGAGAGGATGGCACGTGTGAAATCGGTCACGTTCATGCCCATCAGATGGCACACCTTCTGGGCAGCTGGAGAAGGGAAGGGAAAGTTGTTTAGAAATAGTAACTGATAACTACACAAATTGCTGGTTTACCTTCTCTACCGTAGCCTTACTAAGATGTTCTATTGACTACCAAGCCTCATCAGCTTGCAGCCTAGCTAATTAACCTAGTTAACCTAACCTAATTAGACTAGTTTGAACCAGCTCATGACCATTTCTGACCAGTTTGGACAAGCAAATGACTATTTTCAGCCAGTTTGGAGCAGCTAATAATTTTCGTCCAGTTCGGAAAAGCTTATTTCTATTCTTGACTAGTTGGACAAGCTAATGACTGTTCTCAGCTAGCTTGTAGCAGTTAATGACCATTTTTGACCGTTTAGACCAGCTTATGCCAATTTTACCGCCTTCAATAAATATTTTTGACCAATTAATAACCATTTATGACCAGCTGTAACAGATAATGACTATTTTTGGCTGTTATGGAGCAGCTAATGACCATGCATGCCCAATATGTACCAAATAAAGGCAATTTGTAGCAGTAAATTACAATTTTGGACCAGTTAATAATAATTTCCAGTGAGTTTGGACCAGTTAATGGTTTATATTGGCTAGCATGTAGCAATTAATGACCATTTTTGACCAATTTGGGCATGCCAATGACGGTTTCTGACCAGCTAATGATCATTTCCGATGAGTCTGGACCAGCAAATAAACATTTTTCAACTAGTTTAGACTAGAAATTGACCAGCTTGTACTGGAAAATGACCATTTTACCAGTGTGGACCAGCTAAGGACAGGTAATAATCATTTCTGTCCATCTAGACTGACCAGTGACTATTTTTGGCCTGTTTGGAAACAGCAAATGAAAATGTCTGACCATTTTGAAGCAGTTAATGGCTATTTTTGGCCAGGTGGGACCAGCTAGTGACCACTTTTGACTTGTAAGAAACCATCTGCTTTAGTGATAATATATCAACAGATTAACAGCACAAGGCCTGTTTGGTGTGTTTTTAAAACTAAAAAGAGGGGTTTACCTGTATCATCAGGCATAGAAGCCTGGTCTGAGTGACGCTCCTTCTTAAAGGACATATTACCCAACTGTAGCACAGATGAAATGACCCTCAACAGACCTGCAGGGGGCGACACACACAATTAAAAACCAGATAATATAGTCACATTTAAAAACGTCAGTATGTATATTCACCAATCTGTTCGTCCTCAGGGATGCCCATGATCCTCATGGCCTCCATGGTCTCCAGGTACATGTCACGGTCCTGCTGTCCTGGGATTGTCACGTTCCCATTGGACAGGAACCGGTACTTATTGTAGCCCTCCAGACAGAGTTCAGCTGGTTAGTGAAGAAAGCGATTCAATCATTTACATTTATTCATTAACATAAGTGCCTGATCCTACTATTATTAAGATTCGAATCATTTATAAGCATCAAAAGTCATGTATGAAAGCAGTGAAGGACACTCACAGCGCAGTTTGTCTCCTGTGCCGGTCAGCATGTAGTAGAACATGTGGAAGGTTCTTTCTTCTTTAGCTTGACGGATCGCACGGGACTTTTCCAACAGGTCTGACGGTCAGAGTCAAGGACACACAACAGGATACATACACCAATATTCACATAAAGGCCTGGATCTTTATTAACCAGTTTTAATTTGTGCCTCATTAATTATGGCTGCTTTATATTTCTGCATTTAGCAGATGCTATATGTTTGATATGGAGTCATTAAAAAATTCTGAATGAATGTTATTGAAAATGACATAATAAAAACATAAACAGACAGAATAGGGTGATTAAGAAATTATATAAATGTATATAAAAATACAAAAATATAAAAAAAGCAAAATAAAATATCCAACAAACAGTTTTTTTGTGTGGTTTTTTTGCCTTTTTTGTATTTATAAAATTTAGTGATTAATGCAAATTATAATTTTAATTTTTTTTTTATTAATTGTAAAAATAGAAACTGGACTGGTTAAGGGATTCTTACTATTTTTAATTATTTAAAAATAACAATAAACTGTATTTTTTTGTAATTACTTAGCATTTCCTTTATTATTATTAATTATTAATTTCTTACCATTTTATTATTCTTTTTTTACTATTATGATGATGATGATGATTATTATTGTTCATTTTATTTTTTTTTAATCTGGAGTGATTAAGAAAAATATTTTCATATTTTAAAAATAGCAATGTAACTTGAAACTTTTTTATCTACATTGCTATTTATTTTGTATTTTTTTCCATAGATTCAGAAGTGGATATCAAAAACAGGTCATGCTGTAGTTGTGATCTGTAAATCCTCCAATAAAATTGATCAAAATATGCGAATAAGCCATAATAATCTTATTAAAATAATAATGGCCCAGCTTTAACAATTTAAATTGAAAGCAGCTCATGTTTTCACGTCATATGAAGTAGCTCATAAGGATACATGTTTCAATGTTGGCTCCGACGATGTACCCATTAACATCAAAGTTGATTCTGATAAATTTGCCCTAAAACATAGAAAAATACAAAAGATAAATAACACATATTTACAGCCAGACTTAAATGCAAAATGTCTTACATAACGGGTAGTCTTACAAATCGCGAAGAGTTGTCGTTCTTGACTGTCTTGGCGTTGCCGAAGGCTTCGAGGATGGGATTGGCCTGCAGCAGCTGCTTCTCCAGCTCACCCTGCGCTCAAAAACACACCAATCCACGACTGAGATTAGTTCAAACAAATTACGGCCAAGAGCTGATCACGTCTGGCTGTCGAAAGCAAAGCCCTTAAACACAACATCACAAGCTTCTTGCACACAGAGGAGCAAACAAGCTGAAACAAACACAAAGACAAGCATGTCCTGATTCCCAAAACACCAGCAAAGTGAGCGGCCCGTCACCTCCGATAAATAACAAACCCATGACCAAACGACTCCTTCATTTGACACTCATCTCACACAAACATTCACTCACTTTAAAGGAATATCCAGGATTAAAAACACAACAGCATCTGGAGCCAGGATCATTATCGTTAACTAAAACTGAAACTTAAAAAACTAAACTAAACTGAACTAAAGATAAATAAATAAAATTATTATTTCATAATCTATTATAGTTTCTGTTTAGTTTGTAGTAATAAAATAGCAAACTTAATGAAAACTATACAGGCATATAAAAAAATACTAATAAAACTAACCAAAAAAACAACAAAATAACAAACTTTAGATGAAAAAAAAAAAGAGAATCTAAGCAAATAACAAAAAACAACACAATTACTAAAACTTAAAAATGAAAACTTAAAAATACAAAACAAACTGAAAGAAAGGAAAATGTAAAATATTAATAAAAACTATAACTGATTAATAATGCTAAGACAACAAGTCTGCTGCTCAAAAGCACTGTAACTTGTGGCTCAGGTGTGTATAAATGAACGTGAATCATGTGGAAAACGTATTAGAGTTGGGTGTAAACGCAGAAAACGCAATTTTGGATTTAAAAATGTCTAAACCCCCCCCCCAGGGTTATTTACACCTAATCATTTCAGTCAGAACTACTTTTCCTTGTGGATCTAGTGGGCGAAGTCTGATTCACCTCATTTACATGAGTTAAACTCCACCCACAGCAGTGACATCACTAGAAGGCCCTCCACCTAAAAAAGCATTTTCACAATTTAGGAAATATTTCCCACAAGCCAAGTTACTGCTCAGGCGTTTAACTCGCACTGACTGCTCCTTTAAGTTAAAACAAGCAGAAATATACCCTCCTCTGACACAGAAACGATCATCATCTTGTTCAAATCATGTAGGCTAATCATGAGAGTTTCCCCGCAGCGCCTCTGTAAACCGTTTCACATGTTCTCTGGTGAAGCGGGGCTCGTTAAAGGCGCCAGAACATTCCAGCTGCGTCATCATTCCCGCCGCGGGAGGCTCGCGCCAACTTCTTTGGGCGAGTGAATCAAATGCAGAAATGCACACAGACACACACACACACTTAATTTAAACAGCAGAGATCAAACCCAAAACCCATGAGAGCACAGAAACACAGTACAGACTGATTTACCAGGGTTTTCAGACACATGAGACAGAGAGACGAACATCACCTTCACTAGAGCTGGGTGGAAAATAACGGAAATAATCGTTTTGATGAAACGATTTCAATTCTTGCATCCAAAGATGCTGTTTTTGTTTGGTGTGTGAACAAAACTTAAAGCACCATTTGAAACGGGCATCCACTTAATCAAATAAACCTTCTACCTTATTACTTCTGATATCAACTAGGTCTCATCTTTCAAATTCTGTCAGTTTATCACGAAACACAGAGAACATAGGGCCGTTTTGGCGCTCTTTGATAAGATGTGACGGTTGATGTCGCTCGTCAACCGATCATCTCTTCCTATTACTGTCGGTAATTACACCAAATCACCATAAATTAACATAAGAAGGTATGCAGAGATACATTACAACGCACTGATAAGGATCATTTCTTATTTAATTGATCAGTCAGTGTTATTTAAATGATTTCTTTAAAAACTAAAATACTTACACTATACCTGTTTGCCTGCATATCACAAGTCCTGATGATGACATTAATCTCAATTTGCACAATTTATCTGGGCAAATCTGAAGAAAACCCATCATGACCATGATCATATTTAACCCCAAACAAACTACTTTAAACCTAAACGAACCATTCAGCCTTTTGTTTTGGCATTTTGACATTATTTTCAGCAAAATCGAGCTCATTTACAGACTTTTTCTTCATGCAAACTCTTGCTTTTGAGGTGAAATATGAGCTGTTCTTAGTGAGACTGATCTGGCTCTCGGTGTCATGTGTCTGAAGCGCTGTACGTTCGGCTTCGGGTGTTCCCCCAGCAGCAGAGAGATAACGGAGAGACGTGAATGAGACAGAGACAGATGGAGAGATGGAGAGATGGAACTCACATGTGACAGGACCGAGAGGCTCTGTTGGTATAAAAAGAAAAACACTCAAACCTTCAACTTACAGCCAAAGAGCAGATCCAGCCATCGGCCGATAATGACCGACAGAAACATCAGGGACGGACTTGGACCGAATCCCACCAAAAAAAACCACTCACAGGTTTGACTTTTGCACAGTGTTTCCATGAATTATGTAGAAATGAGGACAAACATTTGACCAAACCAATCATTCAACCCAGTTAATGAAGTTACATGAAAAGACTTACAAAGAAATGGTCAACTTTAATTTATATTGCATTTAATTTATCACAATAAATCTAAATCTGGATGCAAACTAGACTTAATTTTGAGCAAATCATTATTATTAATTTTTTATGTTTAATGTAAATTAAAAAACATTACAAAAATATGTATGCTTAAATAATTAAAAAATAAAAACCTGAGGTTTTAAATCCATTTGCCCAAAATAAATTAAATAAGATATGAAATAATTTTATTTATGAATGAAATAATTTTAGTTATTTATGTATTCATGTATGGTCAAAATAAAAGAATAAATATAAGATTTCAAGTCCGACTGAAACAATATGCAAAACAATTAAAAAAAAAAAAAAAAAAAAAAAAAGTAATAATAATAAAGTAATAAAAACTAAACACAAAAATTAGTAAATAAGAGATTTTTTAAAAGTAAGATTTTATGTAGTTTATTTTTTGATGGTTTAGCACCTTTTACCTGACCATTTATTGAAAGAAAAAGAAAAAGAAAAAAAACTTTTTTAAAAATCTTATCTAAAAATCTTGAAAGGAGATGTGATGCTATATTTGGCTTGAAATGCATGTCTGACATCCAAGAATTAAACTGGACTGGGCTGTTAGTGAAGGGCTTCAGGCCTGATGCAGGACTTAGCTTCTCTAATGGATTATAATGTTTGTGAATTGAGTTAAAGTCCCTCCCAACCCCCAAAACAACCCGCATTCCTCCGGCTCGGCCTGATCTGATAAGACCATGTGAAACCAGATGAAAGCAGGGTGGAGAACGGCTAAACGCTAAACGAGGAGACACGACCTTCAGTCCACTGCTGATTTGCGTGAAGAACATCTCTGAAACCGAATGGTCTCATGAACAACTAACCTGGTCTTTCTTGGTTTTGTGGGACGAGGCCACGTGAGCCAGATACTGAATGACCTTCTTGGTGTTTTCTGTCTTTCCGGCTCCAGATTCGCCCCTGAACACACGCAAACACACAGATAAGTGGAGAAATCAACACATCTTTAATGGTCATGAGATAAAACACACACATGCAGGATCATGTGACTCACGTGCAGAGAATCGATTGGTCCTCGCGGTCTGTGGGAGGAGACAGAAATACGAAAATTAATCACAGTGCAAACACTTCAAACACATGAAATCACATTCATTAGGCATTTTATGTAGTTTATTTTGTTTTACTGATTTCATTTTCTTTTTTTTATTTCAATAGCAGGATGGATTTTAAGTATCTTAAGTTATTTTACATTTATTTATACTTATAATATATTATTTACCTTTATTTTATTGATTTCATTCAATTATTTAGAAGTAAATAATCTTTTTTTTATCATAATAATATTTTTTTTATTTTGTTTTGAGGTTTTTTGTACTTAGATTTTAATAATATTTCTATTTTATTTCATTTTTTCTCTCATTCTTCACGTTTTATTTGAAAAGCGGGTGTAAAAATTCTTAACGTTATTTATTATCAGTGTAATCAAAACCATTTCAGAGGCAGAGAAAGTTTATGATAAATTTATTTGTATAAAAACAAACATTTCTTCTTTAAACTACACAAGCTCAAGTTTGATTGACTGTTCACTCTTCAAAGTGTTTGTTGATCGTTTGTCATTTTGGTTAGTTAGTTTAACTACCCGAGCAGCTATAAATTGCTCCAGGCGGAAAACGCACCACCCAATCGCTCAACGCAAACCCTTCTCAGACCACAAAACAGGAAGTCAATATCTGACTTCCTGTGACTGGAGAGGGAGACGCCTTTCCAGAAACTGCAGTGAGATAATGGCCCTCGTTCTCATAAACGCTTACATTTGCTAAATGGCAAATAAAAAGACAGTATATTGATGATGAGATCTCAGACCATAATAATACATTTGTACATTTTTAGAAATAAAATGACATATTTTGAAGGGTTTCGGGGATTTGTTTCTTTTTAGAACTTTTATTTAAAATACTTTTTTTCAGCAAGGATGCATTAAATGAATCTTTATTAATGTTACAAAAATGTATTTTTCAAATATTTTAAAACTGTCTATTCATTAAAGTATCCTGAAAAATAAAATATCTTCAGCATTAACAATCCGAAAAGTTTCTTGAGCAGCAAATCAGTATATTAGAATGATTTCTGAAGGATCACGTGACACTGAAGACTGGAGTAATGATGCTGAAAATACAGCTTTGATCACAACAATAAATTACATCTTACAATATATTTAAATAGAAAACAGTTATTTCAAATTGTAATAACATTTGGCAATTTTTAACTGTATTTTAATCAAATAAACGCACCCGTGCTTCTCAATTTTAATACTAAGTGTTAGAGGTTTGTCACATCACAAGCCCAAATCGGAGCAATACATTTCTTGGAAAACATGCAGCAATTATGTTCAAGACTCTACTATGATCAAGAAGCAACTGTAGAAACGAAACCAACGAAATGAAAGTAAGCAGTATATCTGTTGATTTCTATAACGCAATGAACAAAGTGTAGAGGTGATGGAAATAATAGATAAACTGTGCCATGTAGACAGATTCATTGATTATAGCTGAATTCTCTGAGCTTGATCAAGGAAGCGCTCTTTTCATGCTGTCTTTGCTGTATTCCTTCAGAATTTGAATAAAAGTTTTGTTTTTCATGCAATAAAGTTTTCAAAGGGAGTGGCATCGCCATATTCTTTCAAAATTGCATGACTGACATAATGATAAATATATCTACGGACTGGACAAAACATGCTATGTCAAAATAAATGCGCATGGAGGCAAAGCACCCTCATTAACTTCAGAAGAGATTTCACCAACAGCGATTTGTATTTTTGAAACAACATCCTTCCTGAGCTTTACGATGAGACTCATGACCGGTCTATGACATAATTGTCTATCTGTCTTTCTTTCTTACAGTCTGTCTGTCTATATATTAGATGTGTGTGTGTGTGTGTGTGTGTGTGTAAGGGCCATGTTAATTTAAAAAGAAGAAAATATGGTTGCTCTTAAAGTTTGAAAAGCTCTGCTCTAAATACTGCGTCCAGAGCAAGCCCCTGAGGTGTATTAAAGCTGCAGGAGTCTGGAGGAGAGAGGCGGAGGCGGTGGAGAGAGTGAGAGCAGCGGTTAAAGCGGGTCAGAGTCTCGCTGCAGGAGGCCGAGTTAAAGCCTGATGGGGGGAGGTCTCTCTGAACACAAATCAGCTCCGGACGGCGCCACGGGACAAACCCTCCACCAGAACAACACTCGCTTGTTGTGCAACAGTCACAATCAAATCAAGATTTCTTTTTTTTATTCAAGATTTATTTGTATGAAAGAATTTGAACTCACACAACAAACAAATAAACGCTTTTTCCTTTCATTTTGATTTAAAGTCTGGATTCTGTGGCTTTTAATTTTAAATAATTTCTAAATATTATTAGTCAAAAAACTTGCCTCTTTGTAAATACTGCTTTTTTATGTAACAAACAGAATGTAAAATGTTATTTTTACCTACAATATTATATATATATATATATTTTTTTTTTATCCACACACCAAGCAAACAAAGGCACTTTGTTTTTTTTTTCATTATACTAAAATATTTATTTTTATTATTTAAATTTCATCTTTAGATTACCTTAAAAACTAAAAGTAGAAAAAAATACAACTAAATACATTTGTCTTCAGTAAAGTTTTTTTCCCTGTTGGAACTGAAAGTCTTCTGTCACTTGAGTTTGGATTTAGCATATAGATTACACTTCATCTGTAATAGAACTACTTTCACATTAACAAAACTGTCAAATTAAAAAATCTGGCACGGAATCTTTTCTTGTAGGTTTACAATTTTTTTACATTTTGTAATAAAAAAAAAAATGAAAACGACATCCTGTTTTAATGTTTGTGCATTGCTCTGACAGCAAAGAAAATCTTTTACAATCTATTTACACTTCGGGACATAAATATGCATAATTAGTCTGAATTAATGATGTATGATGAAATGACTCTTTTGTGTAACTGCTAAATCTCTTTCGGTTGCAGTTCAGTCAATTCAACTTCCTGTGATTCAGACTCTGTATCCTGTGTGTGTGTGTGTGTGTGTGTACCCTGCATCATGCTCCTGTAGGCCGTGTCTGTGATGGCGTAGATGTGTGGTGGCATCTCGTGTCGTTTCTTGCCCTTGTACATGTCCACGATCTCCTCTGAGTAGATGGGCAGGTTCTTGTAGGGGTTGATGACCACACAGAACAAACCCGAATACGTCTGTGGAGAACAGAGACACTTTCAATCAACTGAATGCATCCTTGATGAATAAAACCATAACAAAATGGAGGTTTAATGCTGGTATGAAACTAATCTGGTCTGATCAGCACAAGTGAACAGCACCTGATGAGCATCTGGACCTTCAGAAATACACACAATATCATCAACTTAGAAAATATTTCAGATTATTAACATTAAATTTACCCTGCGTAAACATATTTCAACTCTTCACAAAATCTGTTTGCTAATAACGCTGGATTTGTCCATCGCAGTATAACGTAGCTATGCTGCAGAAAGCACATGCGAGCAGGTTTGTTTGTTTCATTTGTTGTCATGGTGATTTTTTTATCATGAAACCACAACAAATTGTAGGTGAAAAAGGTGAAGTGAAAGCCTTCAGCTGTTGGCATGTTCTCCTCCTGCGTGGTTACTATAGTTACTGTGCTAATCAGGTTGGGCTATCCTACGTTTTTAATTAAGTTACCTCAGATAGAAACACGCAAATGGTTTTTGTCGTCAAGAGACCTGTGAGGGATTCAGATCAAAGAATCCTAACCTAGACTGGATCAACCAAGCCTGACTTATCTTAACCAGATCAGTGTCTAGCAGAGACTCAGATCAGACAGATCCCAGATAGCACAGGTACGTCTGCAAGATGTCTGTTTAAGATCTCTTGATCTGGAAAGCATCTGCTGTCTACAAACGTCTGGTAGACGTCTTTCAGATGTCAGTTTTACATTCATTCTAAATCATAAACATCTTAAAGACATCTAATAGACGTCTGTTTGACATCTAAAAGGAGACGTCCAATAGACGTATTGTAGATGAGCAAACAACCTAAAGAATACGTCTGGCCGATGTAAATGCAGACGTCTCCTAGATGTACATGTGCTACCAGGTATGTCTTTTCTCAGACATGCTTCTCCTTCATTCTTTACCTCAAACCCCCCCATCACATCATTTCCTGTCCCTCAGGAGCACATTGTTCCTATGGTTTCCTGTTTAGAGAAGCAACACTGAACAATTTCAGGAAGCAGGTCACCGAGACCCTATTATCTACATTCAAGGCTTTCAAATCTCTCATATTCCTCAAAACAAAACCTTTGACCCATAAAAAACACTGAGCTCCTGAAAAACCACTGAACCGATGTGACTGTGGCATTGTGGGATTTCTAATGATCAACATGATCAAAACTCTGCTGTTAAACCTGTTTCACACACTATCTGCTCCGGTTACACTTTATTTTAAGGTGCCCTTGTTATGGTGTAAATATTTATTTAGGTGCTGAGTAATATTAATTGACTACACGTACTTACTGTGCGGTTCGGGTTAGGATTAGGGCTTGGCATGGGGTTACTTGCATGTAATTATTCATAATTTATTGTTATTATAATAGTAAGTACATGTAACGTGTAACAAGGACACCTTAAAATAAGACTCATGTCTTCTGTCATCTGACTAGAGGTTTTTTTAATCAAAGAGTTCAGCTTTATCTTTACTGACTTTTATCAAGTAAACGTGGAAATAGTAATGTAATATAATAGAATAACTAGTGCCATCATACGATAATTCATGATTAATGGCATCCAAAATAAAAGTTTTTCATTTACATAATATATGAGTGTGCAATGTGTAAGTATTATGTCACACACACATGCATACATTTGGAAAATATTTACTAGTATTTACATGCACATAAGCATATTCATATCATTTAAATTATTAATAAATATATTATTTAATATATAAACATACAATTTTTCTTAAATATAAATATGCATGTGTTTGTGTTTTTATATACACATCATAAATATACACAGTACACACACACACACTTACTTTTATTTTGGATGCAGTTCATCGTGATTAATTGTTATGCAGCACTAATAATAACTTTCATAATATTTCCAGATAAACACTTCCTGTAGTAAAGCAGCTTTGATTTACTTGATTCTCCATGAATATTTTTTGTAGAAAAAAGTGTGTCTCAAATCTGATCTTTTCAAACCTTCAGAACATCTCTTCGGAGAAGCATTCATTTCTTCATCCCTCGATCATTATTGGATTGCACTACATTATATGTCTGGGTCATTTAAATCTCATCTGACTAAGACATATTACTAGAGATTTAAGAGTAATGACTGATATTTAGATTATTTTCTGTAAGTACAGTTAGCTGGGACTCACGTATATGAGGCCGGAGTAGTATCTCTCCTTCAGGTTGTGCAGCACGGACGCCTCGTTCAGGCAGGTGAGCTCGGCCATGTCCTCCACCTTACTGAACTTGGGCGGGTTCATCTTCTGGATGTCGTCCTTGTTGACCCGCACTTTCTTGCCGGAGTCGGCCAGCTCCACCACCACCTCATCTCCGTGCTCCTCCTTCACCGAGCCGGGCTCGAACCCCAGCCGCTCCGAAGGCACCCACACCAGCTTCTTGGTGGCCCAGTCGGCCTGCGCCAGCGGGTTGTTGACCATGTTGCGGTCCACGTACAGGAACTTGTCGGCGTCCGACATGATTGCTGGAGGCGAGAGAAGAGAGAGCAGGACGTTACGAGCCAGAGAAATCATTGTTTATGAACCATTAATGTACACACAAACTCTACAGAAGTGCATTCTTTAATAACAAGCATGTTTATTAACGTACAGAGTGTTTATTTCAAATCCCGGCCAGCAGAATAAACAAGAAACCGGAAAAATAGAAGTCTACATGATCCGTCCGAAGAAGCTTTTTTGGTTTATTTTCTTAATAAATGTCCTTGTTATTTGGCGCACGCTGTTCTAGACAGAAATGTGTTTATTATGTCTGAGAAAATGATATATAACACTCACCAGACATAATTTGCATGCTACTGTAAACAAACAAACTTTAGATATTCTACTAACAGTAAGTTCACTTTTTAGCTAGTGCATGTCAACTGGCAGTTATTATGGTATTAGTAGACTCTCTGCTTAATATCTTCTAACACTTTATTTTAATGGGTCCACAATAAACTACATACTATCAGAAACTTTACAAGTATACGTCAACTTATTCTACTAACCCTAAACCTACCCTAACAGTCTAATCTGAGAGGTAGTAGACATGTAGTTGCAAATTAATGACTATTAGTTGACATGTAGTTACAAAGTTAATTATAGTTAGCAGAATGTCTAAAGTAAACTATCAGAATAAAGTGTAACCAATAGATTTGGTCTAAATTTTGACATTTTATTCTCCCAAAAAACATATTTAAAACCTTAATAGACACTTTACACATATTTAATGTGCTTTCTATGGACATAACATCATTTTTGTGAGGTTTTGTGATGTATAGTTAATTTTTTTTTTGTTTGGTGATGCATGCTCTAAATCTTTGCTATGCAATTTCTAGGGAGTTCAACCGGTTGCTAGGGTCATCATGAGGTCTCTAATGTCAGAGTTCAGCATCTTAAATAAACAGCAGCAAAAGAGGCTCTTCGACTGACGCTAACAACCAAGAGCGGACGAGAAACAGATCCAGGACGGAGCACTTTTCTTGCTTTCCTTACGCAAGTCCTCAGGAATGCTGGGTCTGTATCACACGTCCAAACACAAGTTAGGTCAGCAGCTCGTAAAACACAGCAAACTTCAGGAAGGTGAGCTCATGCTCCTGGCGGCCACATGAAATGACAGCGTAATTACAGTCGGAGACTCTCAGACACACACTCGCGGTGATAAACACTGTACGCGGGACATTTTGCTTTAAATGCAGTCGGGCCGAACACATTGTTGATTATACCATTCAGAGTCGTGTTTAGACAATGGTGCGCTTGTTTAAACTACGTGTCAGAGAGCAGCGGGTCTCCGGTGGGTCACAGGCCTGTTCGGATCACAGACGGCAGGGAAAACAACACTAAATGCAAATAAAACAACACAACTAGCCATATAATCGCGCACAGTTACTATAGTAAGATAAACAAATCTGAAAACATTTCCTATAGCCTTTTGCATTTGCATCTATTCAGGTTGTGGATGTTTTGGATGTTGTGGAAAGATAATTGCACCAGTGAGGAACAATAAAAGTAAAGGTTATAGGTAATAAAAACACAAGGCGACACTCAATCTTGAATATATCAAAGTGATTAAAGTCCACAGTATTCTGAAGTAAATTCATGTGTCAACTAATTATTTTTCATGGGCAGTAATGAATTAAGTTACTTTTTGTCACCTGGTTTGGGCTTGCTTATATATTTTTTAACAACAAAAAAGACAAAAGTTATATTTTTGGCAACTGAAAAGCCCACAAAAGCAAAAGTGAAATTAGCAAGCCTTAGGCTTACTTCTGATTTCTGTCAACACACGGACAAGACACCTGTCAGTCAATAAATAAAGGAATTTGCGTTACTTATTGGAAGGAGTTGCTGTAAACTGTACATTTAACTGTAAATTTTTAAAATAATGCATCACCTAATTTATTATCTAATTATGTAACTTGCATTACTTGTAATAGGTTCCTCGCCAACGCCAATTACAATATCGTATTACTTCTTATGTAAAATAATTCATTACGTTATTTTTGCATTACTTTTTGTCACCTGAGCTAAGCTTACTTTTTTGTATCTGGTGGTGTTGAAGAAAAAATCTTGGCGGGAAGGAACTCGTCAGGTGGGTGAACTCACGCAGGTGTCAGGTTAGCGCAGTCGCCCAGGGACGCAAACAATCACCGAGCTCAACCGAACCACAACACTGCAAGCCCAAACAGGCGCAAGATGGCCGCCAGCGCTTCCCACACTCCACTGCATCTCAAAGCATTCGAGCTCACAGGAGAGGGAGGGACGCAACAGGTCTTACCAGATCAGACCAACACACACAACCACAAATGACAATCATGAGAGTGGCTTCAATGGACATTCTTGAAAACACCCTCTGAGCCTGACCTCTCTTGACACTTTTATAATGGAGAGGAACAGGAAAATATGGGCAAAAGGGATGAGAACAAAGCTGTAAGTTTCCCGTTTTAGAAAAGGTTAACGTTTAAACGTTTAAATTTCTGAAAACTCCATTCGGAATTTTTAATTTTGACACTTTGCACATTCCATGTCTGGAATCCCATTTTTAAAATTCAGAATATGTCCAGGTTTAAACGGACCAACAGAAAGGTTCCTGTGCTGCACGGTCTCCTGTGACTCCGTGGCGTTCCTCCGCACCCGGGGAACTGGTTTGGGTGGTTAGTGATTTACAGCGGCACACTCCATTGAGTCTGTCAGGCCCATGAGTTATTTTAGTGCTCGACTCTCTTCCACACCCTGAGCAAGGAACAGATTCCCACATGGGAGGACTTTGGCCGATCCAGATTTAAAAGAGTGTGTTTGTAATGGCAGGCGCTCTTATGTTGAGCTGGTAGGTTAACAGCCGTGATATCTAGAGCAGGTGACTGATATTAAGCCAGTTTATGACAGAACAGAACAGAACAGAAACCCTATCAGCAAGGACAGTTAAACTTGGGTTGTTTTGAGATGATGTGTTGGCAACATACCAACAGCCTGGGCTGCTTTCCCAAAACAACTGTAAGCCTAAGTTGAACCATTATCACCACTGGAGCTACGATCAACTTAGGTTTACGATGCTTTTGGGAAAAGCAGCCCAGGTCAAACACATTTCGCAGTAGATTTTGGAAAAGTCTGTTGACCAGCCATTTTTGGCCATAGATTTTGTAAAATGTCTGCTCATACGTTTGGCCCCAAAATGGATATATGTGACCCTGGAGTATATTTGTAGCAATAGCCAAAAATACATTGTATGGGTCAAAATGATCCACTTGTCTTTTATGGCAAAAATCGTTAGGATATTAAGTAAAGATCATGGCTGCGTGAAGATACTTATAATTTTCTAGTTTGAATATATTTAAATTTACATTTTGATCAGTAATATCCATTGCTAAGGACTTCATTTAGACAACTCTAAAGGCCATTATTTGCACCCTCAGATTTCAGATTTTCAAATAGTTGTATCTCGGCCAAATATTGTCCTACCAAAACATACATCAATGGAAAGCTTGTTTGTTCAGCTTTCACATGTCGCATAAATCTGAATTTCCAAAAACTGACCCTTATGACTGGTTTTGTGGTCCTGGGATACAAATACTGGTAAATAAACGGTAATGGTTAATACAGCATTACCGGTAAACCAACGGCTCAATCTGCAGCAGGGTTGGTGGAGGTTGTGTGTGAAAAACCCTTGAGAAAACACATCTGCAACACTCCATTAGCGCCTAAACGGCAGACAGCTAGCGACACGACCGCTGAGCCGTTCTCATGACCCCAAGCAGCTGCGCACGATCAGACAGACACGCTGGAAACTACACGCATCTCCTGGGATTGTTTTTAGGAGTCAGGAGTAAAAAAATGATACAGTTGCAAATGTGCTAATGCAACAAAGAGCAGGAGGAACATTAGCTGCGTGGCTGAACCGAGAATGATGGGTAATGTAGTTTTAGCACTCATAAACCAGCAAAATGCTTACGAACTAAATTGTGCGGTTGATACATAATCTGCTTACGCCGTGATTCTTTAATGACAGACGTGAGTTTGCACGCTTAATGTTTTCCACAAGCACAACATGTGCTGTCATTCATCTCGTAAAAGCGGTCATTAGTCCCTCTCGTGCTCGACCACCCATCGGTCTTCCAGCGTCCAGCGTGTTTATCAGCTTTATCAAAGCGCGCTTGAGTTATTCCACCCGTTTCACTCACTATTCCTTTCTTCTCTGCTGTTTTTCCTGAACTTCTTTCGCAGAAGTGGATGAACTGTATGATGAATGCACCACATGCAAAAACTACAAGCACTTCCTCAATACACAATACACAAGTACATATGCTGTACTTTACGCATTTGAGGGTATGACATGCACCTAAGAAACTGCGGTTCACAGTCCATAAGTCTGTTTTTCCATCAAATTTAATGTGTTTTTACTGTTCTGACTACTTTACATACTTAATATTTGGATTTATGTGTGAAGTTGTTATCTAATTTGTATTAATACTCTATTCTACTCTAATAATAACTGAATTATTTAAAATATAATGGCATTAGATGGACCCTTCTACACTTATACACTAGTCCATCGCTGTCGAAAAACCCAATGATTGATTATTATACAGCATAATTTGATGTTACAATTACATGCACACTCATTTTACAACATATTAATCAATGTATTAGAAAGTATTTTTGAAAAAGACACTATATATATATATATATATTATATATAGACCAAATTCTATGTGTTTTATTGCTGTTCAGACTACAACTTTATATACTTCACATTTGGATATGCAAAAAAAGTTGACTTCAGTCCATTTGTGTCTGACTATGTCTTAATTAAACATATTTCTATTTAAATATTCAGTAAATTACTGTTAAATTGTATATATTTAAATAATTAGACATGCTTTTTGTTTACTATAATTTAATTTAACAATTTAAAAATGAAATCCCAAAAAAAATAAATAAAAATAAACAAGAAAAAAAAAAAGGAATCCTGAAAGATTAAAAAGGAAAAAATGGACCTTGAGAAAAAAATAAATACATAAAAACGAAACAGCGGCCATCCTGTACGTTTATCTCAAACATAAAAAGAAAGTAAAAAGCAGTAATCAGAGGTGTTGTTCTCTGCAGTATTACAGCAGCTCAGTCTGACCGGGACAGTAAAGCGGTGTATGAAGCTGCTCGTGACGAGATGAGATTGATACACTTCAGTCTCCTGGTGCTTCTCGAGGCTAATTTTAAACGTCTCAAGACTTCTCTCTCTAAAGCAATCGCTCTTCAGGTCCAGCACAACCAAACCTTTCTGACTCTCCTCTACTGTGTCACACTATTACAGTAAAATAATATACAGCCATTCATTTAAATGACCATGAATTTTAGACATAACGTGCAAATCATATCTTTTCAGATTACACTGGTTTCCTGCACGTCTGAAAGAGTTTGTGTCAAACTTATTACATTATGCATAATAATAAGATTTTTTTTTTATTAAATTACATCTCAATGTAATCATTTAGCAGATGCTTTTATCCTAAACAAATTACAAATGAGGACAACATTTTTTTTTTATTAAGAATACATTTACAATAATTTAAATAATAAATATTAATTAACAATGTATAATTAATTAATCTGTTATAATTTAACTCATATTTAATTAATTTATTTTGCCTTATTATGAATACATTATTGAAATAGTAAGTGTAAATTAATGTCATAATATATAATAATTATTTCTAATTAAATATATTAATATATCCATTACTGATTCTGTATTCATTTATAAAAATTCATTTATTCATTTTTATAATTAAAATAATACATGTAAATTAATTGAATAATCATGAATCGATTGCTTATCACTTAAATTACAGCTAAATATATAACATGACCTACTAATATGTTTAGCCTAGTGCTAATATTAATAAAACAAATACAATAATGCATAAAAATACTTTACTTTGTAATAAATATAAATATGTGCTATTAAATAAATAAAAATAATAATAATAATAATAATGAACAACATGAAAATCAGATTTTCTCTCTTCCAGATTTTCCAGTCAAGAATTTGGGGGTTGAAGCATGTGATGAAAATAGCGTCATATAAATATGTAAAAAGTTTATTTGTTTGAGGATGGGTTTACACAGATGTGTTTGTAAAGTGACAAACAGATCTCTGTAAAAGCTCTGTCTGCGAGCGTTATCTGATGATTAAATGTGCTTCAGCTCACAGAGACACCATCTAATCCAGACCACACCGGTCTCAGGATCTCTGCGTTCTGACTCAAGGTCTCAGAGGAACAACACAGCATTGTGGGAAATCTCGCAAACGCTCCAGATACCAGTTAAAATATAACCCGATGTTCTGCTTTCCATATTTGGACGAGAGTGTGTGTATGTGTGTGTTCTGAAGATGTCATAACACGACCCTGCTGAATCCCTCTAGCCAATCAGACGACAGCGGCTAATATTTGCATATTAAACAACCCCACCCGTCTGGCCCCACCCTCCTTTCCTTCCTGTGTGTGTCAGACGGAGAAGGTTATCGCTAAAGCTAGCAGACTAGCTCATCTTTAACACTTCCCTTCATGAGAGAAGAGTGTCATAAACGGCTTTATAGCTGATTTTATGACTGTTCCACTGAAATCATCTGTAATAACTAATATGCTTTATCCTCAGAATTAGTAACCGGGTTTTATTCATGAATCATGATCAGAATTAATTTCTGTGTAATTGGTTCATAAATTCATTCTTACACAACATGATTTATGTCAGAACGGTTTCATGAACAATTAAACAGCAATTCAAACATCCCAGACACACAGACCTGAGAGAAGAGGATGATGGGAGATGAGAGAAGACAAAAACATAAACAACAATAAAAAGGGAAACGCCATCTGAGAGCCGCACACTGAACTCCTGCTCTAATAATAATAATAATAATAAAAATTTAATACATAAAACATTATTAAGAACACATTTACATTTGTTTATAATTTACATTACTCAATACATTTAAATTAATTTACTAATTAATATACAATAAGTTATTTCTAATTTAATTTATCGCTAAATACATGAATGATAATAATGATCATTTATTTAAAAAAAAACATAATATATATTTGATATGTTAAAAATTATATTAATTATATATACATTGCATTAAGCAAAATATTTTACTCATATTTTATGCACATTAATAATACATTTACATTAACACCTTGCTAATTTTAATAAAAATACAATTAGACATTTATAATTAATGAATAAAAAGAACTGTGTTAATATTATAATCACACATATATAAATATTAACCTACATCTATATATAAAAATAGATTAAATAAATAGTCAATATTGTATAAATACCATACAATTAAATTAATCAATTACTTTTTATTTAATACATTGAGTCTTGAGTAACAAAACCATTTCTAATTTCTCATTTATCATTTCATTTTTTTTTTTATTAACTGAATGTATTAATATGTATATGATAACAAAAGCATAATACATATGAATATATTACATGATAATACACATGCAATATTTAATATTATATGAAATATAATAAACCAAATGATCAAACATGTATTTATTTATTGAACTTTTTTTGTTGTTGTTTTTGAGTCCAGCTCTGGTTTCTGTGGCAGTAAAGATCTGACAGCGTTCTGGAGATAATGTAATATCAGCTCATCTCTGACTGGAGCCAGTAAATATTTATGAGTGTTTTTATCAGACGCTGCTTTGCGCCTGATCTCACTCAGCTTATCTGCATCTGATGACGCCACACCCAATCAAATCACAGCTCAAAGTGCAACCGTAAACGGACCCTGACCCGTCCCGGACACCGCAGGAGTCACTGATGAACCACAGACAGCAGACAAGCATCTCAAACACAGCACAGCAGCACTGACACTATATATACTATATATAATATACAGTTTGCACACTGACTTACTCGTTAGTTCAAGATAAAAGCAGGCAACTATAACGATCCGGCTTCAGGAAACAACCAGAACAGGGTTTTCCCTGTGAAGACAGACAAACTTATTTCTGCAACAGGAAGTGACTTCATGCCCCTGGCAGTGGGCCAATCAGGAGGAGGAATGAGTCTGCAGTGCATCATAATGCAGTCATGCATCAAATCATGCGATAAACGCAACGCCTGACACGGATGAAGAAACACGCAAACTATCAGGACGTGGATATGAGCTCTCGCCCGCTCACTTCCTGTCATTGTTGTACTCCCCTGCTGCACAGGTGCACTCTGGGAAGGGCTGCTCAACGGGACACAAAGCAAACCAAAAAAGGAGAAGGAGGATGAAGAGTTTGGACGCTCCTGAATAACTACGTCCAAACGGCAGCGGAGTAAAAGTGAAGCTTTACTGCACAAACACTTCCTGTTCATCTGAGCCAGAGAAAATCAAGAGGAATGAGAACTTACAGAGATACGCCACACAAAAAATGATCATTTACACCCCAAACTAACTTTCTTCTTGAAACATAACATTTTACTATTGCGATATACATTCATTAAACTATATATATATATATATATATATATATATGAGTTTTGTATCTTATTCATAATAAATATAAATAATTATTAAAATAATAAATAAAATAGCAAATCCACAAATGATCTCTAATATTCCTTAAAATGTATAATAAATAAACAAAAATAACTCATATAATAAATACTGAGATATCTTTAAAATATCACCTTTTGCACTCAGAAACAGTATTCATTAATTAGTAGTATTTCATTGTTTATTGAATGAAGTTTTATTTTTATTAATGGAATTATGCTTTTAATTTAAATGAACAATAATTAAAAAAATATAATATATAATAATTGAATACTTATATTTACAATTTATTTATAATTCAGTTTATTTATATGTCTTGAATAATAATAATGTTACATAAAAAAAATATTATTATAAATAAATGTATATAATAACTAAAAATAATAAACAATTGATGCATTGTTAATTTTTCTAAATAATTTATTTTGTGCTCCACTGAACAGTCTTTAATAACCATTCATTAATTTACTTGAATTTATTTATTATTTAAATTCATTGTATTCAGTTAATTGAATAAATTACACATTTTACTTATGAATAATATATCTATTTAATAAAAGTATATTATTGCAAGTAAAGTTATAATAATATTTAAAGAAATCTATTACTATATTAAATAGAATGATTAATGAAATAATCAAATTCCTGCATCACTGACTCCACTGATCTCTGATATTTGAAAAAATAAATAAATAAAAACTACATACATACAGTGTGTGTCACATATAACTATAGATGAATACTGTACACACACACACAAAACCGTAAATAAACATAAAACGCTTCTGAATATCTTCTTTTGCATTCTGAGGAAGAAGGAAAGTGGCATGATGGTGAATAAACAATCATTTAAAGCTGAACTGTCTCTTTAATGAGTACCGCATGAAGCCCAGTCAATGATGTCACCACATCAAACAACAACAACAAAGCTCTATGAAGGGAAACAAAGGGATGTTGACTTCCAGAGTCAGAGACAGACGGGATGAGACGGACACATGAATCACGCAGGTGAACGAGCTCAGAGCCATGACCAGACGGCGCATCAAACCCTGCTCTACCCACAATGCCGCGGGGCTCCTGGAGCGGGATGAGGTGTGCAGGTCCGCACCTGTCGCTCGCGCAGCACTGAGTCTGAGGATTAACGTCTGCGGCCCGCGGCCATGTCCCTGCCGCTGAGAAACACACACGCTGAGAGATCACGGAGAAACATCACCTCACCATTCATGATACTAACAAACACAGCACTGATCGCCTCTGCTGATGACACTTTATTTGACTCAGAAGTTTATTTATTAATAATTATGTAACACAGAGACACACATATATATAAATATAAATTAAACATAATATTTAATAAATTAAACAATTCATAATCCAATGTTTCAACGCACTTTTTATTAACTTTATTCATTAATATTTTTTAATTCTTAATTATTATTGAATTTATATTAGCATTTTAAATAAATATTAATCTAATATCATTTAATATCATTAAAAAAAAATGCATTTATAATAAAATAAGAAAGCATAAATATCTATGAATTTGACTGTTTTAGACGTGCAGAAGTTCAGGGTCAGAGTCTGCTGAATAATTTTAGTATTTTTTATTATTAAATTATGATTAATTCAATGTATTTGTGTGTTTATTATTGTTGTATATTACGTATTATTAGATGTAATAAAATAAATGTTGTTTATAAATTTAATCCATCTTATTTAAATTAAATTAATATATACATCAATAATTAAGTGATTTAATTAAATAGAATTAATAAATATATAACTTTTTCAGTGGAACACACAAATATATTTCAGAGGAATATCTCAGTGTTAATTATTTGTTTATTTCTCATTATATATATATAATGAGTATGAGTGTGTGTGTGTGAGAGAGAAATCATTTCAGAATTCAATCCCGTGTTAAATATGTATATTGATCACTGGTGTTTGCGGTTTTATAAAAACAACAAGTAACTCTAAACCCATTTACAGTGATTTTTCCAGGCTTTACATTAGGACTAAGACCCTCTGCACATGATAAAATCACTGCAATGCATGACTTATGTCTTTATTCTACTCTGAAAGTGCACCATTTCTCCAAAACTGTTGTAGTTTTCAGGTTAGCGTGCTCTACACTGCTCACTGCCTCTAAAAAAAACTGTATGTGAAACGCAGCGGTACAAAGAAATTGGTGTAGGATTTACTTTTTTAACAATTTGTTTGTAAATGTCACAAATTATACAAATAACATTAAATTTGGACGTTTAAAGACTGAAACAGCATTATGCTGTAAAAAGTACTCCGATTATATTCATTTCATTTACAACTTTGAAAAAACAGGAACAAATGTGGGTATAAATTCAGGAAATGTGTGCAGGTGTGAAGTTCGCATGCAAGTTGGGAAGTCGCAATTTTGGCATCAGATGTGTTTGGGTCACTTTGGTCAATGAATGAAGGTGCTGTAACTGTTAAAGTTATCATAAGCGTACAATACCATCATATTTTGTACATGCACTTAGCTCATTTCATTGTACATTTTTAAAAAAGCAGTTTTATACATTGCCACAAAGTTGCAGTTAACTACAGACGTCGCATCCATTGCATTCGCCGTGTTTCCTCACTGACACGCCCCCAACTTGGAAACTCTTGGAAAAGTGTTCCCTACTCGTAATTATGACGTTGAGGTTGGGTAAACCTGATCTCTGGGACATGGCTTGGACTCACCAGGACTGCGAGCAGGATAAACGCTGGCCTGCCCGAACATAAGCGGCGTGTTGGGATTAACAAGCGAGAACAACCAAACCAAACTGCAGAATAAGACCAGCCTGTGTTTTTAATGGGTCACAGAGTCCTAGACACACACTCGCTCATGGAAAACCAGGTCACACACACACACTGGCCAGGTGTCTACTGCAGAGTCTCAGAAAGTGAAACTGGTTAGTCCTCGTTCACACCAGCAGTATTTGCTCGTCATCACGCCGTTAATAATCAACATGCAGACACAAGTATATCACTGTAATGATGGCCCAGACTGTCTATGAATGTAGCACACACTCATATCGGCGTGAATCTGAGAGGTCACGTGGATCAGACGCAGGCTAGAGTGTGATTTTAAACCAAAACAAAAATCACAATCAAATCAGTCCGTGGCGCTGACGTCATCGCGCGAGCTAACTGTCAATCACTCAACGGCTAACATCCGGCTCATTTTCCCGTCCTTGTGGAAATAATCGAAAACGGTAAGCGCCTGCGATTTGTTAAAGTCTCTTAAGCGGGTTTGTGCACAGTTTTACTGAAGTACAGCGCAAAAAATCATGTAGTTTTAAACGTACACAGCTGACAGCGACGGCCACACACCAAGGAGCACATGCTCGCGCAGCGCGCTCCCAATGACAACCGTGTGCGCGCTTTTCAAATATTAACTAATCTAGGTTGACTACAGACTGTGATAAATGTTACGCGGTTATAAAAAGCGAATGCACGTGCACGAGCCCGGATATAGAACGATGGTAGCGCGCACGCGCTTACTTGTTTAACCTATTTGTAACTGTCGCCAACTTTTGCGATAACTCTCTTGAGAGTGACAGGAGCTACGATTACCTGTGTCACACGTTCATTTACCTACTCTGGTAAGATCTCGCGCGTTCAGGTTTGTCCTAAAGCACAGGAGGAACCGTAAACGCGCCGCTCGGCCCAGTTTTCAGCGGGCAATGACGTCATGAGCGCCCGCTAGAACGTCACTCGTCTGGAGACGCGCACAATGACATCACGCTCATCGCGAGCCGTATTCTGCTCTGCGCAAATTAACGTGTTTGGGGGTTTTTTTTCCGTGCCGTCGGTGCATTTCCGTGTGAGGGCCGCGTGCGAGCCGGTGCCGCTGAGCTCGCGAGCACTTCCTGAAACTCACCGCTCGTGCGTTCTCGCCGATCTGACGCGTCACAGGTTATCAGTTCCCCAGTTTGCACGCTACAGCGATGAAGCGTTGCGATTTCACGAGCAGAAGTTTGAAAGCGCAGCGAAATCAGGTCGCGGCGGCGAGTCCCACCCAGCTGCGCTCTGCACGCTTCCTGTTTCGCCGCGTCTGAATGGACCTGCGGAGAGGACGCGAGAAGCAGACGGGTGCCGCGGTTTACCTGCTGATCAGATGCAGACGCTCGGAGTTCGGGGTCGTCAGAAACTCCAGGGGCTCAGTGTGGATCCGTGTCGCCGCGCTCCAAACTTCCCTTTTCAGTCCACAGAAACTGCGCACAAGTTCGCTCCCTTCGCCTCGTTTTCTCCTTTTTTTTTCTCTCTCCTTTCTTCCTCTTCCCTCCCTCTTCTTCCACTCGGTAGTTGAACTCCGTCCTGCTGTAATGGTTCGGGGTGCGGTCCCGGCGGGGCGGGGTCTGCGCCGCGCGTCACCGCCCATCGCCCCGCCCCTCCGCCAATCACAGCTCGCTCACTCTACATTCCCAAGCGCCTCGGCCAATCGCGAGCGAGGTGTGGGCGTGTCGGAGCGGTAAAGTTAGCGTCACGGGGTGAACTTGAAATAGTTGGGCCGCAGGGGCCCGTATGTGTGTTTAATGTCTGAGGTATGTGCGCTACTTTGGGCTTTTGTGACCATATAAGTCGCCGGACCGTGTTTACACACACACACACACTCACACACACACACACACAGAGAGATAGAGGAATGTCTGGAATCAGGAAATTTCTTCACAAACACTTTCATTTAATAAATAATGAGTGCCAGTGTTGACATGCATTCCACAATATGACATGATTATTTTACTATTTCCATTCTAATAGTTATATTTACATAGTTTATTTTACTACTTTAAGGGTCTATTTTAGGGACAGATGTCTATCTATCTGTCTATCTATCATCATCATCTATATCTATATTGTTTATTCTATTTTTCATAATTTATTGGTCTATTTATTTCTCTATAAGCCTAATTTTTCCATCTATCTATCTATCAAAATATTGGTTATTCTATCTTTCATTATTTTTTGGTCTATTTATTCCTCTATAGTTTATCTATCTATCTGTCTATCTGTCTCGTATTTGCATATAATTATGTATTATTGAAATACAGCTGAATGTTTACCTTTTATGCGTTTTATTGTTGTTTTAAATTCTGAATATTCAAACTGGATTGACCGCTTTTGCTGTGAACTGTCGACACAAATTAACATCCAAAGCATCAAATATCATCCCAAACATAATATGAAGATGAAAACATGCAAACACGCGAAACCTGAAAGATATCTAGATATGTAGTAAAAATAACTCTTGATCAGGTGTATGCTCTGTTATCGTCATTTATTGTGTTGCCAACTATGTATGCACTTTAAACGGAATATTTACTAATGGATTATTTCTCATACGTGTAAACGCATAGAATTAAAAAAAATAACACTAAATGCACATGCGAATGTGTTCGCTATAGACGGTCAGTGATTTGTGGCTGTGTGAACTATCAGAACGCACGCGGGAGGCTGGCGCGTCTCCAGGCTGCACGCTCCACTGAAGTATCCGAGGAATGCGGAATGATGATCCAGGGAAAACGACGGAAAGACCTGCCGAGAGGAGTAGCCTGTTTTATCAGCGTGTTTGTGGAAGCCTGCAGTCGCCCCAGGATCACCGCGAGCTCTCCGCGATGCGTCGGAAAAATCAATACATCGCTCTCAGGACGCTTGCTCAGCGCTGATTGGGCAACTACAGGAATTTCAAACGCAAAGTCAAAGGTCTCTGACTGAGCGATGCCAGATGCAGTGAGACAGAGAGAGAGAGAGAGAGAGACGGATTACCAAATAAGGTCACTTCTGACCTCTCTCTCTCTCTCTCTCTCTTCTGTAGTTTTGACCCGCTCGGTCTGGGTGCGTCCTGGGTGTGTTTCTGTATTGTGGCACACAAACAGCCTTTTCTCTGTGAATGCCAGCGCTGCAGCGACCTTACCTTACATTGCACTGTGTTTGAGAACATGATTAAACTTGTGAGTTTAAACCACCATAAACGCGTGATGGCTGCCAGAATTGTTTACGCAACACATGCATGATTCTTTCTCACGACTGCTCTTCTGGCGCACGCGTTTGTGTTCGTGTTTGTCCTTAAATGGCTCCAAACAAAACCTTGCAATAATTAAAAACATCAGCAGCATCGACAAAAGGCTAAGAGAAGGCCGACGCCTCCCGTCCTCCCTTCCCGCCTTCCTCCTGCGCGCTCTATGGAGATAGAATTGTTGCATAATTCCAAATAAATATATTATGATCCACAAATAAATGTAAAGCGATTGACAAGAAACCAAGCATGTTCACAAAATAAATCTTAGAGTTCCACAAACATGAAATTTATTTGCAAATAAGTAAAATTAGACTTGCAAATAAAAAACATACTCACAAATATTTATTTTATTCTACAAACACAACTTTTCCTGGCATTTATATGTGAATCTCGTCCTGTGCATTTGTAGATCTCTGCGCGTATTTGTGGATTTTGAAACATTTCTATCGTCAAGACTCCCACTAATCCACAAATGGATGGACTCCACCCACCTTCTACTTAAGCCAATCAGATACCGGCCAGGTGGTGCTGACTATTCGTTGTGTGTTGTCGTTCCGAGCAATCACGTTTCGCCTTATAATCGGTCACTTCCGCGTTTTTCCTCAAACCATTGTTCCATTGAGCTTTCAAAATGACAAGCAGAGTTTTCCAGGGATACCGAACACAATGATGAAGCTGGAAACAAGATCATGTTCAAGATCAATATCAGAAATTGTTAAGAGGGTTTCTTTTGAAATATTTATTGACTATTTACAGTGTATTGGCATGTCTGTAACATTATATAGATTATTAATTTTTCATAATTCATTTGAAATATAGTTTCACAGTTTAAAATACAACCGAAAGTAATTCAATATGTAAGCCAATGTAATTATCTTCAAGGTTGTTTTAAAGGACTCCCATCCATACTGTTGCAGCACTGTACCAGACAGCACACACTATTCAGAAGTGAGAATCAGTGCAGTTCCTCCTGGACAGAGCTGCACTGAAATCTACAGCTGTACACAAACTTAGAACAATGTAAGATAATTATCAAATTCTTTAATCAATGACATAGTTAATAAACTTTAATAATATTAACATGCCCCATTGGTATGCCTAGAGAGTCCAGCCAGGTCCTGTGAGTGGGACGGTGGTCCTGTTTAGATAAGAGTGGTTAAAGTAGACTGTCTAATATTGTTACATCATCTTTTCATATCTTGCTATATTCATGTGATTAGCCCAAGCGGGGAAAAAAAACAATCAAATTGGATATGTAATGACATGCCACAACAGTGGTGGAAGATTTTTATTTTTTAATGGTCAATTTACACTACACCTTTTTGTTTTTCATTTCAGGAAAACGTTTTTCAGTGGTTTCACCAGCAACTGCCTGACCTATCGGTACTCCAAGTTGCAGAAGTGTTAAAAGAAAAAAACCATACCATTGCACTATCACAGTTATTAGTATCTGTTGCACTGTATCAGAGTTTCTCAGATGTTTATATTTATATGTTTAGATTAGACTGGTGAGCAAGAAACATAATAAAAGTTATATATATTTACATTAAATTTAATTTAGGTTTTATATATTAGTCTGTACAAATAAAACCAAATGGATCCATCCCAGGTGTTTTGTGTAAGATCTCTCTGTGGAAGAGCGACTGAAAGGTGGACCAAGAAGAGGAGGAACTCATCGAAGGGCTGCAGAGACTGACACTGTTAAAATACATTTTAAACAATTATGATACATGCATGTAACGTGTGCATGAAAAAATACATTCTTTCTCTGTCACAAACAATACATTATCAATATTTAGCACTGCATTACTTGTTATTCCAACTTCACTCCTCGTTGTAGCTGTTCTGGTCACCAAAACTATGTGGGAAGCAAATTCAATAACTTTCCAAAAGGCCATTGAACGTTCCACATATTCAAATCTAGATCGGATGCAAGACATGTTTTGAGAAAACACACCACGCGATGTAATAACAATGCAGATTAGTTTGTCTACACTAAACCTGAAGGTTACATTAAAAGTGTATAATGTATTGACATGCAAGTACTCCAATGAAAAACATAGTGTTATTCTAGATTAGTTTAGTAGTTAGTTTGAATTTCTTCTGTTAAAAAAAAAATATCTGACTGAGACTAACATTACATTTCTTTATGCTATTGAAGAAAGAAAGCACATAAAGGTATTATCACGCCAGCAAGTTTCACTGATCCCAGTTCAGCCGTCATAGCTCGTTCTCAGTCACCTGACTATTGATTACACATACCTGATTTCAATAGAGCACGCTGCATATAAGCTGCACTCACCAAAAGTATGACGGCTGAGCTCGAGGTAACTTGCCTTTTACTTACCTTATGCATCTCACGGTGAATTCTCAAGTCAATGTCTTCAATGGATGTCATGCTTTGCTAACGTTGTCAAAGTTTCAGCACTTACCTGCACTGAGCACCTTTACTTGAAGGATCCACGAGTCCTATGAAACGGAGATCTTGAAGGGGCTGGAATCTCATCTTCTTACCTCCATACTTACCTGAAAGGTTCATCTGGGAAAGGAGAGCGATCTTACGATTGCCAACGCACTGTGAGATACCTCTTGCCCACTTACCTGTTAATACTCACCTTGTCTATTCACCTGTCTCCTCAGAGTACTAAGTCCTCACCATGATGGAGTAATCTAGCACCAAGCTATTGTAGAGATAAGCAGTGGCTTATTTGTGTTTATGCGATCAGGAGATCGCTCTCACCTTATTTGAACTGTTTCATTTGCCCTGCTGAAGCTTGAATTAAATACCTTTTTAACTTATCTTCAGTTGTCTTGTCTCCTCCTTGCCTGAGCGTTACAGGTATGTACATAACAGCTTTATTTAGATTTTTGGGTGAATCTTGTATTAACTCATTAACACATATTGTACAGACCCACAGAA
>JAUMHE010000047.1:756552-771703 GCA_032359235.1 Enteromius mattozi
CTCTGTTCTCCTACTTGATAATGTTCAGTGCTTTGCTACAATCTGTATTGTTAAAAGCGCTATATAAATAAAAGTGACTTGACTTGACTTGACCCCCCCTTCTCCAAATGTGTCCACACATTTCCAAATACCTCACATCTTATAACGTAGAGGCAACAGGCCCTTAGTGGCCCGCATGGACCACCTCAAATGCTCAGTCTGTGACACAGTTGAACTAGAGGGCCTTTCTGTTGGTACAGGCTGTAATGTCTCTTCAACACTGTCCATATTAGAAATCGTCTCTCCATTGCTCGGCATAGGTGCTGGTAGCCCTGTAAGACAACCCCCCATCCAGGGATACATACAGCAATTACTGTTCACAGGATTGACATTAGAATCAGAGGGTAAAACTCCAATACTCTTCTCCTCTAAGGGCAAAGCTATATCAAATTTACATGGGCTTAACATACTGCGATGCAACACCCTCTCCTCACCATCAACCCCCTCTCTCTTAACAACATAAACTGGTATGTCAAGATTAGGTTGTGATGTAACAACATATACATTCTGCTACCACTTATCATCCAGTTTACCCCGTCCCCTGGCCCTCTTATTTAGGACCATGACTCTCTGCCCCATCAACAAAGGTTCCCCCTTGACTTTTACGATTAAACCCCTTCCTTTGATGACACTGTGCCTTCTGCACTTGGTTTCTAGCTCGATTATATCTTTTATGATGGTGATGCACCCAGCTGTCAGCAGTCCCAGAAAATTAATCTCCCCGACCCAACATAATGTCCATGGGCAATTTTGCATGATGGCCAAACATTAAAAAGTATGGGGTGTAGCCAGTAGAAGGATGAGGTGTGTTATTATAGACCTGTACCAATTCTGTCACATACTGGTCCCAGTCCTCTTTCTGATCGTCCCTCAAAGTGCCCAGCATACTTAACAGTGTCCGATTAAAACGTTCACATTGTCCATTTCCTGCTGGGTGAAAGGGAGTCGTATGAGACTTACTGATGTTGTACAAAGAGCATAGTTCTTTAATAACTCTAGATTCAAAATTGGGACCCTGGTCTGAATGTAGCTGATCAAACCCCCCAAATGACTGTATAAAGTGTTTCCACAACACCCTTGCCGTAGTCACAGCCGTCTGATCCACTGTGGGCACTACACCTGCATAACGAGTAAAGTGATCCATCATGACTAATATATTACACATGCCACTGCGTGCTGTCTCCAATGACAAAAAATCAACAGAAACAATCTGAAGGGGGTATTCTGATTGTATGGATACAAGAGGGGCACTCACTTTATCAACTGGAGTCTTATGTACAGTAGATTACATTGAACACACTGGAGGCACCACTTCTCCACTCCTCGTGCCAGTCCTGGCCAAGAGAAACGTCGGCGGGCCATACCCACAGTCTTTTCCATTCCCAGGTGTCCTGCATGGTCATGCACCCATTCCAGGACTTGCATCTGCAGACACTGAGGCACCACTATTTGTTTTAAGTTGTCAAATGTCTTTGGATCACATACCTCCCTGCACAGCAGTCCCTGATCCACACAGAGACGGGCCCACTGTTGCAGCAACACTTGTGTAGATCGATCTTCCACTGCTCGCTCTCTTGGAGAGGGCCCTCTCCCTCTATCCATGTAGATCCACAGTCGTAATATCACTGGATCAGTCCGCTGTGCACTCTCCTGGCCGAAAATCAGGAACTGGAATCGGCTCTCCTGGCCGAAAATCAGGAACTGGAATCGGCTCTTCTGGCTGAAAATCAGGAACTGGAATCGGCTCTCCTGGCTGAAAATCAGGAATTGGGGATCGGGCCACCTCTTCTGGCCGCAAGCTGAGAGTGGGGTTTGGACACGACTCTCCTGGGCATAATTGCGGAGCGGAATCCACGGGGAACAGGATCAACTCGATCAGCGTGGGCTCGGCGAAGCACTCTTGCGGCACGAGATGGACGGGCAGAGGTAGATGCTTGTGGTTGACAGGCTTGAGCATAAAGGGTGAGGAGGTAGAGCGAGCTCATTGGAACAGCATGTGGAGGAGTCTGGCTCATGGTGAGCTGGGGTGTCACTCTCCTTTCGGATGGGACTTGAATGATAGTCTTCAACATCAACAAAAAACTCGGAATTATTAAACTCTAGGACAAGATTAAGAAACTCGATTACGGGTCTGTGACAATCGCTAGGAAGAACTAAACCAAACAATTCGTCATTTAGTCCCATCCAAAAGGAGAGGTTGATGTAAGAATCGCTCCAGCTCACCAGATAAGAATAGCTCAGAAAATCCTGAAAACAGGAAAACAGAAAGACATGAAAACGAAACCAAAACCAGACAGAAACATAACACCTCTTACCCTCTACGATATATATATATATTTTTTTGAGCATAGAAAACAAAAATAACAATTTACTCAACCATTCTTCTTCCCCGAGTTACATCTTCTGCCATTTTAGAGAGTATCACAACACATATGCACGCTTTCCCCTAAGCATAAACAATGCATATTACATCAAATATGTTCTTAAACAATCTCCAAAATGGTGAAAGATGTAACTCAAGAAAGACGAAAGCTATAGTAAATTGTGTTATTTTTGTTTTCTTTAATAAAAAAAAAAGTATTCTCCTAGTGTTGCAAATCTGAAGTTGAGCCACTGATGTCACATGGACTGTTTTACCGATGTTTACGAATGTTACGTTGGGATCATTTCAGTTGCTTTGCTGAAGGGTCATGGGTCTCCAATGTCATCAAAATTATCTTTATTTGTGTTCCAAAGAAGAACGAAGGTCTAATGGGTTCGGATTGACATGAGGGTGAGTAATTAATGACATTCATTTTGGGTTGAACTTTAAACTGAAAAGCAGGCAAGTTCAGTTGAGCTTGTGTTTGCATTTTCTGCATCCCACATTCACATGAGTATGAATGGAAAGCAATGGAACATAAAGTGTAATTTGACTGACATTTGGCAATTAAAAGTCTTAAGTAAAACAAATTTAATCAGTTTAAAAATGTGGCAGTATTAGGCTATATTTTGTTTGTAAATAACTTCTCACTACAGTTCTAACTAATGTTTTAATAATAATAATTGGAAGATCAGTGTACGTCATTCATGAAAAATTTCTGGAACGCATAATTAATTTTAAAAAAATGCATCTACTTTGTTACATAAGAACTCTTTTTTTCTCTTTTACTTCACATTGCTCTCTTTAAATTGTTTCGATGTACTGATAATGAATGCAAACTTTTATTTCAGAGCTGATGGAGGAGAATGAAGAACTGTGAAGTGGAGGAGAAACGTGACAAACCTCTCAAAGACTAAAAAGACATTTTTAAAGGAAAGAAAAAAAATCTTTCTTTCTTTATGTGGACATTTTCTCAAGAAAAGATACTCTCGAGATTCACAGTGCAAAAAGAATTTCTCACAGAAGTCTTTATTATATCATATCTTCATTCTCACATGAGAATCCACACTGGAGGGAAACCATTAACTGCTCTCAATGTGGAAATAGTTCACATTAGACTGGTGAGAAACCATTCAATCATGTGGTAATCAGTTCACACAAAACATACACCTAAATTCTGTCATTAATTACTCACCCTTATGTTGTTCCAAACCCTTAAGACCTTCATTCATCTTCAGAACACAAATTAAGATATTTTTGATTAAATCTGAGAGGTATCTAACCCTTCATACACAGCAATACAACTGAAATAATCCCAGATCCAGAAACAAAGTAAAAACATGGGTAAAACAGTCCATGTGACATCAGTAGCTCAACTTTAGTTATACAATGCTAGGAGAATACTTTTTTGCACCAAGAAAACTAATTTACTTAACCATTCTACTTGTGTCTTCCGCCATTCTATTTGGCCACAGCTGCTACATCATGCTAAAGAGAAGCAGTACAGCAATTCTGATCACTGAGAAAAACCTGGGCTTTCTTCTGCTGCTTCTGCTCTCTGTAAAGAGCACCTGTGGAGGTGTGGAGAAGCTTTGCATTCTGTTTTTTGGCCATGGTTTGGGGAATTAAAGGTGGAGACATGAATAAGTATACCCCACTTATCTCCAGTGCAGATTCTGGGTTGACACTCATTACTCATATCATGCATTTGATCTTAGAGAAGAGCAGAGAACTGAAAACCTCTGTACAGAACAGTGAGATTTGACTAAGCTGGTCATGTGCCGGTACGACCAGTTTAAGACTAGCACATGACCAGCTTAAACCAGGTCAAAACAGCAGCTTCAAAAGCTACCTAATCAGCATGCTGTTTTTTTTTTTCTGTGCAATTGTTGATGCAACAGACATGTTTGATTGAGAATTCAGTTTATCACTGAATAAGTCACATTTCATATTTAAGAGAGATGTTTACATGTATTGGGACATTGTATCATTTTATTATTTCATATTTAAAAAAAGCAAAGGTTTACTAATCAAACAGGCTCCTCTTTTCAGGGACAAATATGTACAGTTAGATGAACTGCATAAGAAAGGACGGACACCACTAATTCTGTGCACTATTGTGCACATGGGTAGTTGACAAGTAAAAATCAGACCGCATCCTATGGTGTGATGTAGCAAAAATGTAAAAAGAAAAAAACGTAACATAAACCTGAGAAAAATTTATGTTCATTTCTAGAATTACAAATAATATGAAACACCATAGGACACATTGATAAGTAGACTACACACACACAGAAGAAACGTGTTACATTATATTAAAACATTAATGTGCCAGTGCCTAATTAGAGGGAAATCAAGTTTATCTGAGGTGAAAGCGATGGATAGCAAGCACCTGACATGGAGTTCATGAGTGAGTGAATGGAGTTTGTGATTTCATGTACAAACTGATCAGGTTGTGGGTCAGTTTGGAGGACACATGAGAAAGGTTAAGTATGCTTGCTTTTCTTTAAATTTCTCATTAAAGCTTTCTATTAGCCTATCTGTTTTTTTTTTCTCCATACATCGAATTAGATGGTTGTTTGTTAATAACACTTATTTTTATTTAATGTGATGTTTTTGTCCTTACAATAAATTGCTGTTTTTCTTGATGATCTGCTTTTTTTTATTATTTGTTTTACTTATTTATTTATTTTTTTAATACAGAGTCTGAATGCAACAAACTAGCATTAATTACAGTAGTATACAAAAAGTAATCTGGAAAAGCAAGGCTCAACACAATAGAGTCATTAGAAGCTCCATACAAATCATATAACAAAACATTTCAAGAGAAGTAAAAAATAAAATGAAAATACATAAATTCTTGATGCTCTTCTGTACGATCTCGCCGCGCTGCGATGACGTCATCACCAGCGCGCGTTTACCCAATGTTGAGTCTTGTGAGGAGAAGTGAGCAGGTGATGGTGGTCTATGGTGTTTCCTATAATACAAGATATTATTAGTGACATGCTTTTTATACAGTTTGTTCATGAAAAAGTATTAGAGGTCGTTTTTGTGTTTGACATGCAAACGTAAATTCTTTAAGACCTGAGTGATTTGTGTTTTTCTACATTGGTGTGTATGATTGTTTGGAGTGACGTTGTTGCTGTTACTGAATGTCTTGTGATCTGTGAAAGGATCTGACTTGTTGCAACGTTTGTATTTAAAACGTTATTTTGAAATTTATCGTGGCACATCAAATTGATATAATTACTTTGAGTTAGATGGTTGAAATTAAGAAAAGGCACTGCTAAATACTTAATATTGAGTAACTTGGGACATTTTACATCTAAAATATCTTATGAGAAACCGGTTTTTATAAATAATATGAATGGATTTATCATGTCTCTGCTTAAAGAAAATTTCTGCACATAAAACTAATTACCTACAGTAGCTAATTACATTGCTATGAATGTATTTATTAGAAATTAAACTATGGCTAGATATTGTTTTCTCTTTATAGTTGTTAATGAAGATTGTCATCAAATTCTGCTTTTTTTGTTCTTATTGATATTTATGTCCAGCAGAAATTACATTATATTCTTTTCCATATTTCTATTTCTACAGTTATCTTACATGTTAATACAGGGGGCAAAAAATAAATAAATAAAATATACATGCCATGTGAACAATGGAAATACAGAAGAAGCAGAAATGCATAGAATATGTCAATTACCACTATTGCAGACTTGCTTTTGAGTCAACGCTATTACTTTAAATCTAGTGATATGCGGTTTCCCAGATTTGGATTAGATTAAGCCAGGACTAGACCTTCGTTAAATCGAGGAGTTTTTAGAAACATGCCTTGCAAAAAAGCATCACTTGTGAGCATTTTAGGAATAAAAAATGGCACTAATGCATTTTTAGATATGTCAGTGCAAGCTTTTTTCAGTTTAGACAGCTCTGACATTTATTTTAATCTAGGACTAGTCTTAAACTCTGTTCGGGAAACTGCCACATAATGATCTAGAAAGAGGCAACACTTTGTATTTGTAATTAGGCTTTTGTCTTTTCAAAGATAGAAATGTTAGAGGCCCACATCTTTACTGAAAAAACAAACAAACAAAAAAAGTAACTGATTTTGGCAAATTTGTTTCATCCAGACAGAAGTTCATTGAAGCTCCTCCCACAACAATCACACATTCAGTGAAGCTCCTCCTCCAATCTCTACAGAATGAACTGCACTACAGAACAAAAAGGTTGGTGTTTATTCGTAATGCTTCTTTAATAATTGTGATGGTTATAAAGCTTCAAGCAGGTTTAGATTTAGATTAAGAAATCTTTATTTAAAAAAATATGGATTTGGCTTATAAGGATTTTGAAAACAGATGGATTATTATGCCACACTTTGTCTAGCGAACCTTCCTTTCTTTCATAGCACTTTTATTCCAACCAAACTTAACATCCACATCAGTGATTTTTTAAAACCCAGTCTAATGCTATTAAACTTCTGGACGTCTTTGATAATGAGAAAGTTATTAAAACTCTGTAAAGTTGTGAAAGAGATACCATTCCTCATGCAATCTTCTGTGCACAGGCTCAGAGACGGAACAGTCTTTTATGCTAAGGCTTTGTAAACTTTAGGTACATTTGAAATATTTTGCATTTAAAGGGCAATATTACACAATCATTGTTAAAAGTGACATAAACACACATTTTAGGCTTATTAATAAGAAATATGCATTGTGCACAAGTAATACTCCGAATAAAGTTTAATTAAAATGTTTATATCAGTAGGTCTCTGAGTTATCTGCCAGTAAATATGTTAATAGATTTGAACTATACTTTGTATGAAATAAATATATTTTAAATATATTACTTTTTTACTAGGGAAGATCAATTTATCCTATTCATGGAAGGTTTCAGGGGTGTGTACTTTAAAATTGCATCACAATGATTGACTGCTTTCTGCTGTTATATTCACATTTCTGTTTTTTTACAGTTTTTACAAGTTACTGAATATTGCTTGTTTTTACTTTTATTTCAGAGTTGATTGAAGAAAATAAGCAGAATAAAGAATTGAGTGAAACTGAGGACAAATATAATGACAAAACTGGAGAAAAACATTTGAGTTCTCAAACCAAACAGAAAGATTTAAAGAAAGGAAAAGGCAAGAAATCTTGTCTCAACTGCTCCCAGTGTGAAAAGAGTTTCAGATGCAAAACTATTCTTGATATTCACATGAGAGTTCATACTGGAGAGAAACCGTACACATGTGATCAGTGTGGGAAGAGCTTTGCACAAGCAGCAAACCTTAAGAGACACATGAACATCCACACTGGAGAGAAACCAAACAAGTGTTCACAATGTGACAAAAGATTTAGTCGGCCAGAAGATGTGAAAATACACGAGAGGATCCACACTGGAGAGAAACCGTACACATGTAATCAGTGTGGGAAGAGTTTTACACAAAAGGGACACCTTACAGAGCATATGAACATCCACCCTGGAGAAAAACCTTACAAGTGTTCACACTGTGACAAGAGATTCAATCAGTCATCAATATTGAGAAAACATGAAAGGATCCACACTGGAGAGAAACCGTACAAGTGTTCACACTGTGACAAGCGTTTTAATCGATCTTCAAATCTAAAAATACACAAGATTATCCACACTGAAGAGAGACCATACACGTGTGATCAGTGCGGGAAAAGTTTTGGACAAAAAGGACACCTTAAGGCACATATGAGGGTTCATACTGGAGAGAAGCTGTTCACTTGTGATCAGTGCGGCAAGAGTTTCACACAGTCATCATACCTTATAAGACACATGAACATTCACACTGGAGAGAAACTGTATGCGTGTAATCAGTGCGGAAAAACATTTTTGTGGGATTCATACCTGAAGAAGCACCTGAAAGTTCATAGAAACGAGAAGCCATATTCATGTTCTATATGCATGAGGAGTTTTTCACGTCTAGCACATTTAAAAGAACATCAGAAAATACATACTGGTGTGAGAGAGTACATGTGCTTTGAGTGTGAAAAGACTTTTACTTCAGCCAACAGTTTAAAACTGCACGAGAGGGTTCACTCTGGAGCAAAACCTTATGAGTGTTCACACTGCAACAAAAGATTCAATCATCGAGAAAATCTGAAAGCACATGAGAGGATCCACACTGGAGAGAAACCGTACAAGTGTTCACACTGTGACAAGCGATTCAGTCAGTCAATACATTTAAAAAGACATGAGATGATCCACACTGGAGAGAAACCTTATAGGTGTTCACACTGTAACAAGAGATTCAAGCTGTCAGGAACACTGAAAACACATGAGTGGATTCACACTGAAGAGAAACCCTATCACTGTACTGCATGTGGGAAGGGTTTCAATCATTCATCTACTCTACACAGTCATACAAAAAACAAGCACAGTAATTAGATCCTCTTCAGAGCCAGCACCTAATGTTACACAATAATGCATCAAGCAATAAAATATCATCTGGATAAATCTGTCCTAACCAGTCATTGTAAGCAGATTCAATTATGAGATTCAGATCAACTGAAGTTCAAGGCAAGCTATAGTCTAACACAGTTTTTTTTTCCTTTCACTGTAAAATTTTACAATTAAATATATTTTTGTATCGCAATTACATATAGATTTATTAACTATCATCCTAAGATTGAACATACACTTTGTCATAATAAGTGTGCTTTTAGTTTTTCCTGCTTTTCTTAGTTTCTTAATATGTTCAATTGTCTTATAATGCATATGTGTCACTTGTAGTTTGCTTACTCTTTCATGAAGGAAAGTAGGTTTTTACAAGCTGTCCTTTTTTCAGGAAACTGAAGATGAGCCTTTAACACTTTTAAGAGAGAATAAGATTTATTATTAATTTGTTTTTCCTTGTTGTTTTTAAAAGAAATAGTTATTATTACACTTAAGATGTATGAAGACAATCCTCTGTTAAATTTTCATTATTCACAATCCAGAAGTGATATTTTTCATGTGCTTACTGACATTCAAGAGTCAATTAAAAAAAACAAAAAACCATCAAGCTGGATTTTTGTCATTGTTGTTTAAAAATCAGATGCTCTGTTCCTCCTTTTGATATTGCATGTAAATATATTCATTCTACAAGATATTTTTGATGCCATTAAACGTTTGTAAAGATTTTCAAAAATGCTGGTGGTGGCTAGCTGACAACAACAACAACAAAAATTGGCAGGGAAAGTAGTAGCTATAATAAGTATTATTCCATCAGGTTATACAGTCAAGACTACATTGACTACATTGCTGGTGCCCAGCAGACACATGCATTTACAGTAACCCATTGACAGTCTGGTTTTAAGGTATACAGCAATGAAAGGGTTAATCCAAATCATCAAGTCTGTGACTCAGAAACACACAGAACATATATATATATATATAAAGTTTGGAAACTTTACAATAACATTAACTATATTAAATATAATGATCTATAATTATATAGCATTTATTAATGTTACGTAATATTACGTTTTAATCTTAAACATTATTAAAAATTAACATTTTATCTGTTAGCCTTAGTTAATGCACTGTGAATTAACATGAACATTTTGATTAACTAACATCAACAACAATTAAGAAATGCTGTGAAAATATATTGATCATTGTTAGTTCATGTTTGTTAATGCATTTACTAATGTTAACAAATTAGACCTTATTATAAAGTGTTACTAAAACCTTTAATGATATTGGCATTTTTTCTCCAATATTATTGATCTGCATGTATTTGTGAAATATTTTTGCTTGCATTACATCTGTTTTACTGTTACATTCATGAGATTTTGTAAGATCAGATGAATGTCATGTCAAAGGATGTCATAGGTCAGTATGAAATTTATAAGACCACTTAGGTATCACTAGATGTTTTTATGTTGTAAATAACAATCATTAGCCTAATTATATAAAATTATGTTGACAGTTCCCTACAATGAACCCTAAAACTTACAGAAAAATATTAAGCCTAAGAAATAAGCTGTAATGGATTAAATAAATAGATAAATATGTAAAAACTGATTGACAAAACCCCCCACTTTTGACAAAAAATGACGCTATAAAGTGCATCCTCCATGCCCTTCTATGAGCTTTTGCCAGTGTCTATCTATAATAAATACAGATATGTTTGTTGAGTTTCATGCAATTCTACCCATGTTATCTGCTTTAAAATCACAGAATTTATTTTTCATGTTTGACACGTTGCCACAGCAACAGCAGTTTAGCTATTAATTTCCCCTCAACAGTTTTAAATCGGCCGTGTTTTGTCAGTATTCTGATTAAGTTTTAAGCAAATCGAGTAAAAATAAGATGGTGAATTCAAAGCATTTTGAAAATGACGCACTTCCCACTGCCAGTTGGTGGCGCTATAACTTTGACTCCTAATAGTCACATCTATGCGATCGGCATCACACAGCGAACAAACCCATGAAGTTTGATCAAAATCAGATAATGTATGTGAATGTTATTAGACACTTCCTGTTTCTCATTTCTTGCCATAACTTCATCGCTGCGCAATGTCAAAAATATCAAAAAAATCCCTTAGCAATTTAGCACCCCCAATGTCTTGAGATCAGCTTCACTGAGTTTCGTCGTAAACATTTGGAAAACCACAGAGGAGTATTTCAAATTCCAGAGCATGCACTTTTTAAACAGCCCTGAATACCGGACTTCCTGATTGGCGGAGCACTGACTGTCAGCGCAAAATGTTGTTCGGCTCAATGAGATCTATATGTGTACGGAGTTTCATATGAATACGTGCAAGTATGGTTGAGCTATACATCTTGTTTTCTGGCTGTGTTCCAGGGGGCGCTGTAGAGTCTCTGTGTCACGCCCAGGTCCCAGCATCTGCGGTGTCCTGATGACCACAGATTCCAACGTGTGTGCCAATTTTCCAGAGTTTTCGAGCATGTTAAGGTCCCCAAAAGGCCCTGAATAGTTGAGGGAAAAATAAAATCCTTAGAAAAATAATAGGGCCCGAGCCACTAGGCAGAGGGCCCTATTATTTTTCTAAGGATTTTATTTTTAATAATTCTCACCTATGGAAATTAAAATGCACTGCTGCATCTCATTTCACCTACTTATACTATGCCCTACAAGTATGTAGGCTGCTCTTTTTGTAAAGAAAGTACATACATTTTAGTTTGTAGTTTGTAACTGTTTAAACTGCCCTGTCAAACGTCTTGTCTCAGTTAACATCTGTGACTATCAAACTGGGTGAGGTTTTCCAGTTTCAGTTCTTCTCTTAATACTTTCAGCTCTCTCTTTGCCTGTTAAGTTGAAGAAGCTGATGCATAACAAAGAAATCGGGTAATAGCTTTTAGGTGATGAGGGATCCTTGCCTGACTTAAGGATGGCAACCACTTTTACCTTACACCATATTAAAATTTTTTTAGTTTCAGTCCTTCATTTGGAGAATAAGAGCCTAATACGTCCTATCAGCAGCAGGTTCCTGTAAAAACTGGATGTGTTCAACAGAATACAGACTCTTATGCATCCATTGATTGTGAACTTGTACAGTGACTTGTTTCGTCATGATTAACACAAACACAGGTACATAGCAATAGCATTCTCGTTTTGTATTGTCTAACTTTTTTTCTGTTCTTTGGGGCAATATATAAATATTAGTAAAATATATTTTAAGTGACTTAAAGGGTTAAATATTGAAGCTCGGCATCATTCCAGATGCAATTAAATTATTAAATAACCTTCATAAGAAAGATGGGAAGTTTCTGACCTGTAAACACAAAAATATATCATGACAGATAAAGTATTGGCAATTAGAAATAGCAATGTCTGTTTTCTCTCCTTAATCCTCATTCATATGTATATATGTTTTTTCTTCTTGATAAGCATGCAGTTAGATCTGATGAGAAGGCCAGGATAAATTTTCTGCAATAGCAAATGGCAAAATCTGTGAGGATCATAAGTGATGTCAACAAAAATCGTAATCCATGCATCTGTGTGCTCTTTTTCAGGGCTTGACAAGCTTAAAACCATCACAACGATTGTATATTGCATTCATAAACTTTACAGAAATGTGTGTGATTTGTTATAATACTGAACCTCTGAGCTCAAGACAAGCCTCCATTGGGGACAGCAAGCCAAGTTTGTTTACCATTAACCATCAGGACAGGATGGGCAGGCGAACAGTATTGCAAATTTAGCTTCAATAACAGTAGGTCTTTATGTTCTGTGTGTTCTTAAATTTAGCGGAATGAATGAAAAACCACTTGATTCAGTGTGTGAACAAATCATTCAAAGTGATTCACAAACCAATTTAGACTGTTTTGCAGACTTGCAGACACTCAAAAGAGTAATTCATTTGCAAATGGGGCATTGTTCTTACCACAGACAGCTCACCATGGCTGCATTTATGTGCTTAAAAATACATTTTAAAATGTTATTTATTCCTGTGATGCAAAGGTGAAATTTCTGCATCATTACTGAAAATCAGTATATTAGAATGATTTCTGAAGGATCACGTGACACTAAAAACACTGGAGTAATGATGCTGAAAATTCAGCATTTGAAGAGAAAATAGTATATCCTAATTGTAATATTTCACAATATTACTGTTGTACTATATATGTGATCAAATACATGCAGCCTTGGTGAACAGAACATACTTATTAAAAACATTTAAAAATCATAATGTTTCTAAACTTTTAACAAGTGCTGTATGGAAGGCCGTAGAAAATCATGTTTGAACTAGTGCCGTTATTGTTTACTATAGCGAGAGAGGATGCATATATAATATAATAATATAATGCATATATAATAAAACTTAACATTTACACTAACAAATCATGCAAAAAAAAAGATAAAAGTTTAGTTCTCCATCAAAAACATTCAAACTGAATTCCTCACAGGAGATTTATAATGTTAATATGAAAACATTAAAATACTGCTTTGTGGTACTCTTTCTGTTTAAAGAATATTTTACTGTCAGTTTATGCACATATAGCCTAAAACTATAAAGTATATTACTTTATTGCTCTGAATGTAGTTATTAGAAAATCAGACTGCATTTAGATATCGTGTTCTCGTTACTTACCTGTAGTTGTTTTGGCAAATCTGCTTTTCCACCGTAGACTGTGTGTCTGCAAGATGCCTGTTAAAGTGAAAGATCTCTTGATCTGGAAAATATCTGTTGCAACAATGTCTGAAAGATGCCTTTCATATGTCAGCTTTACATAAATTCTAAATCATAAACAGTTTAAAGACATCTAGAGGTCTATTTGACATCTAAAAGGAAACGTCCGCAGATGCAGAAGATTAAACACTCTAAAAAATATTTTTGCAGATGTAAACGCAGTCATCAAATAGATGAGATGTACGTGTGTTATCAGTGATCCATTTAATAATTTTAATTAAAATAAAAATTTACACTCAATAAGTTATATTGCATGCTGGTTTATAATGTAGTGAGGTGCAGCTAATTGCCACTATTCACAATAAATAGTAAAAATAGCAGACAATCCTGCTATTTTAACATAATGTAAATAGAATCACTTTAGTGTACTGTAAATAGCATCTAGGAGAAAATGTTCTATTTATACTTAGTGTAAATTAGCATCTATGGAGTGCAAATAACCTTTGACCAAAAACTTTAAATTAAGTTAAAACTTTTAAACACCGCACCTTATAGTCGCACTAAATTATACCTCCTCTCGCCGCTCAAACTCCAGTCCAGCGGGTGGCGCTAAGACTCATCCGTTTGTTTTCCAAACACCTTTAAACCTCAGAGGAAGAAGATTTGTTTCACCGCGCTCTCTGTTGTTTTGTCGTGAGACGGTTTAATACAAACTGTTAGAAATGTGTTTTCTATAAATAGAAAAATACAGTTTTTGAATTTGGTCAATAAATACCTGAAGTATCCTCAAAATCATGACTCTGGGGGAGTATCATCTGAATTGAGATCTGCTGCTGTGATGATGGAGACTGAGGACACGAGTGAACCAGAAACATGGAGAATAAAACAGGAGGAACCAGAACACCTGAGGATAAAACAGGAGGAACCAGAACACCTGAGAATAAAACACGAGGAACCAGAACACCTGAGAATAAAACAGGAGGAACCAGAACACCTGAGGATAAAACACGAGGAACCAGAACACCTGAGAATAAAACAGGAGGAACCAGAACACCTGAGGATAAAACAGGAGGAACCAGAACACCTGAGAATAAAACAGGAGGAACCAGAACCCTGGAGAAAACACGAGGAACCAGAACACCTGAGAATAAAACAGGAGGAACCAGAACACCTGAGAATAAAACAGGAGGAACCAGAACCCTGGAGAATAAAGCACGAAGAACAAGAAGGTTGGTATTTATTCTTCATTCATATGCAATAATTGCTTGTGCTACATTAGGCTTCCAAATCTTTACCCCTTTGGGGCAGTGATGGGAGAAACGAACCTTTTAGAAGCTTCGAATCAATTGAACCAATAAAATGATTCACTGTTTCGCAGCGCTCAAAACACCACACGCTGCTGACGCCTGCTGGTCAAAAATGTGTAAATGTAACAAAAAGTAAAAAATGCATAAAAACAGATTTTAAAATCTCATTGCAAATGTTTTATTGAAATTATAATACATTAAATTTCATGACAATTCTAAAATACAATTAGAATGTCATTACATATGAAGTTTATTTTATATACACTACCGTTCAAAAATTTGGGGTCAGTAAGATATTTAATGGTTTTTAAAGATGTTTCTTATGCTCATCAA
>JAUMHE010000047.1:783713-794426 GCA_032359235.1 Enteromius mattozi
TTGTGTCCATGTGTAATAAATCCATAACATGCAATGTAACCAGTTCACTAACAAATGAGTGCTCTGAGCTATTTTTTTTTAAAACAACCATACATGACAAGGTATATTTACTTACCACCCACTTAAAGTACTAAGACAGATCATAGCCTATGTTGATTTTTAAGCAATGCCAGCAGGAATGTAATACATGGTGAATACTATACTCATTTACAGGCAGTGCAAGAAGTCATGTGGACGAAACAGGAAAAGCCAAGTCCATTTTTTTCCATTCACATGCAAGCCTTTTTAGTTGGATGAAGTATATTCACAGGTAAGTTTATACTGTTTGTGATCTCTAGTACCATTTTCCCCATAACGGTCTGTACATTACATTTTTAGTATTGTCCTTTTACTGCAATATTGCATTGCATTGTTTTTAGATTTTCACAGGGTCTCCATATGCAACAGGTGGATATGATGCTAGATGACATCTCAAATAGTACTGCGACTCTGTCCAAGATGTCCATGAAATTGCAAAGTGTATGTGTGAGAAGTATGCGGAAGCTTAGGAAAAAAAGAGGACAAAAAGTTGGTGGGCTCAACAAACGTGTACACATTGACGAAAGCAAGTTTCGACACAGACGAAAAGTAAGCCATGACTTCAGAAAACATATCTATTTTCTTCAAATGTGGATGTGTCCACTGTAAAATAATCACAATTTTATGTAAAATATATATATATTTATTTAACTTTTATTTTTAATAGTCAAAACTATCTTTATACAGTACTTTTTACATTTTCTTAAATTACACACAAATGTATGTAAAAATGTTAAGTGATACAACGGGCAATTAATGTAACATATCCTTATTTAAATAAGTTACTTTTTAACAGGTTTTTCCTGAACTATTATGATCAAAAACATTGTAAAAGGAAAAACAAAAAATGTTCAAATGACTGGAAACACAGGGTGCAAAACAAAAACCTTATTAAACCTTAATAAATACATATATATATATATATATATATTTTTATAAATAGATCTACATATTTTCAAAATATATACACGTGTGCATTTATATATACATAATACATAGGCTATGCACAGCACAAACACATGTATATTATGTAAACAATTTTTATTTTGGATGTGATTTATTAAAATGAATCGTTTGACAGCACTAGTTATGTTAAAACTGAAGTATGCTTTTAAAGTACTAATTTACACATTTAATTTAACAATGTTCCGCCCCAATGTGCGCACTCCCACTCCCACTTGTGTTTGTCAATAGTAAACCACAAAAAAATAAGAATTCTTTGTGTCTCTGTGTTTTTGTTACTAATACTGAAGTGCTTCCAGTGAGATAGGCTAGTAACATCTGCCGTCTCACAAAATGGGGACGTAAATACAGTACGTGACTAACGTCTCAAGAACTGCTCTGAGAGTTACTTCATGAACATTTGACCGTTTCATTTGAGAAAAATCTATCCTCGTATCATGTACAGACAGAACTGTAGAGGTATTCACGGGCAGCCCGTCAAAATAAAAGTTCAGTTCAACTTGACATTGCAGCAGAAAAAAAATTACTATTTAATCAATCTATCGATCACTTTTATTTATATAGTGCTTTTAACAATACAGATTGTAGCAAAGCACTAAACATTATCAAATAGGAGAACAGAGTGATGGTAATGTATAATGTGGTCAACAGTGTTTATGATTAGTTTGTGCAATAAATACCTGTGACTGCATTTGCCTGTGTGTGTTTATATTGTTCAGAGGTGGGTAGGTTTAGGGTAGGGGTGGGGTTCGGTGCTCCAATAAAAGTAAAAAATTATAAAATAAATTTATATATGCATGCAAACCATTACATTAAGCCCAACAACTGAAAACAACGGAGGATCCTTCACGTCGAAAAGTAACTAAAAATGGATACCTTGATCTTCAAAAGGCGACGCAAAAGGGTCTTGACCAAGCGTCAAAATGTGACGAGTTGGAGTGAGACTGTGTTGGCTTCAGGTGTGTTAGATTAGGTTTGGAGCTAAACTCTGCAGGACACCAGGACCAAACTTGGTGACCCGTGGCCTAGGAAGTAACAGGAAACATTTGGGTGAGTACCAGTCCCCTGCCATACACAACAGACACATTAAAGTAAAAAAGAAAGTATTGTTTACAAAATTTACAAATGACAAAGTTAAATAGGAAGCAAAATCGACTTCAGGAGGGTAAAAGGCCAAATTAACAAACAAAAGGACCTTCTAACTAGTTAAACTATTATTGCACAGCTTTCTGAAAAAAAAGCACTATGTATATTCAACACAAAAGGTTTACAAAAGTGCAGACTAAGGATGCTCAGATCAAAAGCTGTGTCTTTGTGATTAAATAATCTGTACTTACCCAAAAAAAGTGCTTGAAACAGTAGAACTTATAACAGTGGCAATGAGCGCTCGTCATAACACATTCCAGCGATAGATCGCCTGCTATTTAGCACAGAGAAATTAATTTATTATCGAATGGGCATCTCGTGCTGAATAGGCTTATGGTGCGTTTCAGTTTCTTTTTAAATACATTAGTTTTGGCAAAACTTTTATCATCTTTATCATGAATGCCATTAGTCTATAATTTGTGTTTTATAGCGGCGTATAGGCTCTTTTTTATTTATTTTTTTTTTATCGTAAAAAAAAACGCAACTTCTGTTTTGTCTAGCAAATTTTCTTTAATCATGTAGCAAACATTTTTCTTAATAGCCCGTAGAAACTTTATTTGGTGTCTATCACGTAGGCCTAATTTTTCTTTTATTGTTATTGTGTTGTTGGAATTTGAAATTAAAAAGCTTTAATTGCGAGTCATATCCTTAATGCATAGATTATTTTTGACACATTTTTTGTCCGATCTATTGGTCATTAGGCTACTTGTTGCAATTTCGAGAGAAAATCTTTCAAATTTTTCAAACTTTTCTATTCAAATTTTAAACGGATTTTATGGCACTCAAAAGTCAACAGATCATGGCAGACTATCTCTTTAATATAGAATTTGATCGATTTAAATAATAATAGCTACAGGTTGTTTTTGTTTTGGTGAATGTTTATTTCTGAGATCATAAAGTGACCCCCCCCCCGAGGGCCCTGCTGGAGGGTCTGAATGAATTCTGCTGATTTGAGAATTCATATGAAGATTGTAAAGTTATCATTTCTGGCTTAGTATTTATTTTAAAATGACTACTAAATGACGGCTCAAATAAATGGAAATCTGTTGACTCAAATGTGTTAATGTGATATTTGGTGAAATATGTCACTGTTACTGAATACACTGTCACAGTAAATGGGGTAAGTTTTGACATGAGCCGCTGCTGTTTACTGACACAGACTGGAAAATACTATCATTTTATATATGAAAAACTATCTAAAGCACAGGCTCTAAATACAAATCCTGGTTATTGCAGTTGTGCATTTGTCTTATGCTACATCCATAGGTTCAGACACATTTCCTGCAGTTGTGTTGTTTGATCAAAGTGGTTATATTGTGTTAATATGTTCTCAACAGCTGTAACAACAATATGATGATACTGATTTATATTATATAAATATATTGTTTATTTATTTATTTTATTTTTTATTTCTTTATGGAGAGCATTTTAAAATTGGTTCTGGTGTTATTTAGTTTAAAATCAACTTCAAGAATTAAACCTTTTAAGGTTTTAATTATTAAGCCTTGTGCATCAATAAAAAAAGTTACACATAGGTCCTGGACAAAAATGTCAAAGTCAAAAAACTCATAAAAATGTGAAGCTTGGGAGAACAGAGATAAGTTTTGTCTCATTTTAAATATTTTTGTTGAATTAAAAAAAACAAAAAGTGAAACCACAAACAGCAATACAGGTTTAAATGTCTGAAAATGATTTATGAACAAACTTTTATATTATATATGAAAACCTAAATACATATTTTATGAACATGTTGAACTATAAACCTGCTCGAAAATCAAAGCCATTAATTTAAACAAGTTGAGATATGAATCTAAAATCTGCAACACAATGAGCTTTTAGTAGGATTTTGTTTGGGTGCAGTACTAATTTTCACCATTAGATGTCAGCAAAACTACTGCTGCACACATCTCTCTCAAATATGACAAGAACACACACACACAATTTCTTTATGACACACATACAAACCACACTGACATCCACACCAGCACACACACAATTAGAGTCACACTATTTATTCAATTGTCTTTATAATATGAAGAAGCAGAAAACAGAAACAGGAATAAAGCAAGTATTTGTGTCATAGACCAAACCTGAAAAAAATGGCACCATCTGGTAAAAAAAACATTAAAAAAAAAAATCACATTTTGAAGCCTTGCTAACAGAATGAAAGTATTAACAAAAATTGCATCATTTTACAAAATAGCAGTTGTAATGGGTTTTAATGAGGACAGTTTTGACCATAAATGCCTGAGAGGAACTATTTTATGTACCTAGTGTAAAATAGATTTATTAAAAGAAATGGGGGTGAAATAGTACAAAAATACAATACAAATACACATCTGCGTCAAAATATATACAGCTGGCAAAAACAGGCAAAAAACTGAAAAGGACAAAAATGCCTAAAAGATTAAGAATTAAATACTAAAAAATTATATTGAAATAAAGACTTGCATATTAAGCACATATAAAATATTGTTTTAAAGGGCTGAATAAAAGATGTTACAGTGCTCTTCCATCAGGCGATAAACTTTCAGAGACGTGTAAACACTTTCATTATCACTGAATAATTCCAGAAGATTTAGACAAAGACAGAACTTAGTATACTATAAAATAAAACTATTTATTAGAATTTATTAGACATAATAATCCAAGAACAAGGAGAGAAAACATGAAACACAAGTGAAGAACTGAGACACCAACAACACATTCAACAATGAACAAGACCAACAAAGAGCACAGCAAACAGAAACAAGAACTAACAGATTAACTACAAGATACACCTGGAAACAATCAGAGAACTAATCAACAAGAAAAACTACAAAAGGACTACAAACAGAACAGGAAATCAACCTAAAAGTCCTAATAACAAAAACACAAGAGACATAAACCTGGTACAGTTTATATAACAGTTCTTTAAGGAGCTTGGCAGTAAATATCTATCTGGTATCTTGAAAATGAGAAAAAATGAAAAAGGTTTGGAATGAAATACAAAATCAATGAGGAATCAAATTAATAATAAAAAAAAACTATTAAACATAATATGAACATAATTGTACTGTGAAAATACTGTAAAAACATTTATCAACGAACAGAAGGAGGAGCAGAATCTGAATGATCTTCATCATCTTCATTCATGATCTGCTCCAGATCTAAATATTATTCATGTTAAAGTAAAGCTGTGATCTTGTAAAGATATTCTAGGCAGTATTTATATTCTTTTATCAAGTAATTTCAGTCAATTAAGCAGAAGTCTTTAATATTTTAAGATCATGTCCTTGTGTGTCCAAATGTTTGACTGATGGTGTAAATAATATTTAATATTTAAACCAACTCAAATTCCTCAGTTCCTCAAATCTGACGCCCTGCTGAGTTCAGTTCAAGCCATGATCAAACACATATCTGTGATTTCAGTGATTAGCTTTTGTTTGATTAGATTTAAATTGAGCAGCGCTTATGGTTTTCAGAAAACTGAAGATTAAAAATCATAAAGATCCCGTAGACTTTCATAGACAGAACGTTCAAATGAGCCACGACTATTTAAACTCCAACCTTCAGAATTCAAACTAAAACTCCCAGAATCCTTTGAGACTCAGTCTATCTGTAGAGTGTCTATGATACCTCATAGCAGCACTCTAGCAACCATCCAAACCAACCTAGCAACCATCCTGGGTACCCTAGCAACGACACAGCAACACCACAGTAACTGCCCCAATAACCTAGCAACTGCATAGCAACACCTTAGCAATCACTCTAGGTAGCCTAGAAACCTACCTGGGTACCTTAGCAACTGAATAGTAACCACCTCTGTATCCTAGAAACCTCATGGCAAAACCCTAGCAACCAGCCAGTAGCGCCTAAGCAACAGCCCTGAGTACCCTATCGACTGCATCTATCTATTTTTTATAGACTGTACTACCTTCAAAACATTTAGATTTTAATTAATTTCAAACCGAAAAACAATCATACTTTTACAACTTGTAAATCTTTTTAAAAATGTAAAACTTTCTGGCCTGGTTTTCTCAAGTAATCTTCAAATCTAGTTCTTGCTGTTTTTATTATGTTTTCTTTTACTTGAACTGATGTGGAAATGCACTGATCTCATCAGTAATCATCATCATCGTCATCAGTAATCATCACAAATGATCAGTGGTGTGGAGTTATTATTACTCCAAAGCCCCAAACCAACAAATGGATAGAGTTTCTCATTAAAAGACTGATCAGTGTAAGAGTAGATATAAGAGCTGGACTCTACATCACAAAACATGACGAGTCCCTTCACATAATCCACAAACACACCGACCCTCTGAGGATCCACGCTCAGAGAAAGAGAGTAATCAGAAGAATCACGAGCTAGATATTTCCCATATATCTTACTCACGATCCAGTATCCACGCTCAGGACTCAGAATTGTGCTCTTGTTCACAGATTCTCTGGCCACTCCTAAATCCCACACTGTTTGTCCCTTCACCTGCACCTCAAAGTAGAAACACCCCGAGGAGAATCCCTCCTTCCCAAGAACACCAAGATTATAATCAAATCTGTCTTTTCCGTCAATCGTTCGTGTGTTTCCAGATCTCACTTGTTTGCCATCATCAGACACGATGAGACGTCGATGAGCCGTATCAGCATCCAGAATCACATTCACTGTGGAAAATATTACAAATTCAGCTTCACAGATGAACACATAATAAAGATCATGACTATTGTTTTTTTTATATAATATATTTATAAATCATGAGAACTTTACAACACAAACAAAAATAAAGAAACACGATTAGATAAAAAATAAATGTGATGTTTAATGTACATTATATTATAATATCATTGTATTCAGTTTGTTATTCATTTTGGGATTCTCTTGTGCTGTTTTTTTTCTTATTATTATTTCTTCTTGTTTTTAGTTATGTGTGTAAAACAATATTATAATTATGCCATGAAACGAGCCTTTAATTAAAACAAATGCCTTTTACTCACCCTTGTGTGTTCTTAAATGTGCGAGAGCTGAAAACAGAAAGTATGAAGTTATTAAGGCTTCATAACACACTTCATCTTTAGATCAGTGATGAGATCAATCATGTCAATCACTGCTTGAAGACTCACTAATACAAGAACATCTTACAGAGTTATATATCTTTTACATAAATATAATTAATACATATATGAATGCACAGTGTATTCAGTCTTTGTTTTGCTAAATAATATAAAAGTAATACATTTATATTTTAATATAATCAGATAAAACATTCACCTTTAGGTATAATTGTCTTCAGACATTCTAAAAGTTGATCACGATCTAAAGAAAATTTTGAAAGAGAAAAACATTACAATTTGACAATTTTTATAATTTTATAAATTTCTGCTTGTGCCATAAGATCCAGCTCTGTGTTGTATTTTCTGCAAACCATGACAGACCTGAATAAATATACATTTTATAAACAACTGGTGACCGTTTACCAGAAGATATACACAAAACAATGAACGCACACAGTTAACACTGGATTTTACTGCTGAAGACAGACTTTAAATGAAGAATGAACTAATAACAGAATAAAGACAGATTCACCTTGTTGTATTTTCCTCTTTTCATTCTTCAGCTGAATGTGTTCTAAAGAAGACGAGAAAACAGACAACATTCAGACGACAAATACAAATATAATCTGTGATTAAGGAATAATAAATTATAGGACCTAAGATATACACAAAAGTATATATGAATGTGAATTAATTATTTTGTGGATGAAAACAGACTTGACATTAATACTGACTTAAATTATTGGTCACACATTTATTTTATTATTTATATAATTATTGGGGACCACTTCTCACTATTATCTTACTATTGCTTAGGGTTGAGTATTGTTTAAATTTTACCCATTATAATTGCAATTCTTAATTCTGATTCTTATCGATTCCCATTTTTCATTCCTTTGTGGTAAAAAAAAAAAAAGACATTTCAATTGCAGCTGAATGTCAAGAACAAAAATCAGCTGGCTACAAAAAACTGTAACCAATGAAGAGCTTGTTGTGTGCACAATAGAGCTGCATGACTCTGAATGAGAGGATTTATTTACATTTGGGAACACTTCACAATAAGGTGTCATTTGTTATATATTGTAGATATTAATTTATATTAATTTCTAATTTTGCTTGATGGGGATAGCATGGATGATTTGACATGGTGTAGTGTAAGATTTTTGCCTGTCTTTTGGAAAAATGCAGTTTTAAAATGGGAAAAAAAAAATCTAACTGTAGATGGCTGCAGAGCTCCACTATGTGCTATTTACTATTTGACCAGCTGTAAGATATCTTTTCACAAGTGTTTGTTTTTTTTTTTTCAGTTGGACTCATCTACATATTATGAAATCAAAATTATAACCAGAAAATTACTTTTTGTCAAAGTTTTTGTACTGACAAAAAAAAACAAAAAAAGTTTTTTCTATAATGATAGATCATGATTAGTGTCATGATATTCAGCTGGACTCCAGCCAACACAGGATCACACCCACGGACTCCATTTCCCATCATGCTTCACTCCTGGACTAATCACACACACCTGGACCAACCACACACCTGCAACTCGTCACCACACCCACACACTCATCACACACCTGCATATAAGCCAGATTCACACTCCAGTTAATCGTGAAGTCTTTACTAACCCTGGTTATCATTTCTGAGCATTCTTCCCGTGTCTATTTTCTCGTTATTACCTTGTCTTGTCCCCATTGCTCTGTTTGCCGGTGATTTGACCCTGCCTGTCGACCCTGTAATAAATATCTTTATACTGCACATGGATCCGTACGCTTCGGACTCGTTCGTTACAATTAGAATGCTACCTGAAAACCTGAACAAGAGTGCTAAAAAAGTGCTAAACTTTGACAAAAAGTAATTTTATGGTTACTACTGGTAGATTTGTCCCCCCATTTTTCCCATTGGTTTAAAAAACAACAACAAAAAAACTCATATTTACATATTTTGTTGCTTGGGGTCTCTAAAGACCTGAAGACCCTGAGTGTACACCTCGGATTTGGACCTGTCACGATCTGTGTTTAATGTTCCACGTGTCTTGCCTTGTCTTTGTTTACATGTGTCATGCTCCCTTTGTATCCGCCCCTGCCCATGTTAGGCATTTCCTGTCCCAGTTTAGTTAATTGTCTATTTCTGTCCAGCCGTCTGCCCTAGGTGTCCTTAATCAAGTCTTCATTTGTGCGTGTATTTCTAGTGCCTCAGTTCCAGTACTTATGGTCAGTCTTTAATTGTCAACCCCAGTGTCTACCCTGCATGTACTTTGTTCCTGCCTGCTTGTATTATTAAATTCCTGTTTATCTGCAAAGATTCCTGCCTCTCTCGTGACATGTGTGAGTACGACCATGACAGGACCGCACAAGGGTTAAAAGCAGATCTCCTAAAAACACCTCACTTCTCACTGGGTCTTTTCCAAATTCCCTGAAAATTTCAATTGTTAAGACGAATCTGCATAACACCATAAAACTATAAACCAATATCAAATCTTCCTTTTATAGGCAAGATCATTCAAAAGGTTGTGTAGCCATTTTGGTTGTATTTTTGACTGTGATGGACTTGAATGAATTGTTCTTCATTTTTGTTGTTTTCTTTTTAATCAATCAAAGAAATGGACTGAAATATTCAACAACTTTATAAAAAAAAAATGTGGACATGGCATTTTATTATCATCAATGTGTTCAAGAGACTAAGCAAAAAAACCAATGATCCAGCGATGCACTGACAAAATGACAAAACGATGCAAAAACGTTTGACCGCAAACCAGGGGCCTGTTTACATTCGAGACGATTTGAAAGATTCAAGATCATCTAATCCTGATGACTTTTCTCTGAGTTCCGCTGATAAAAGTCTATTTCCAGGGGCTGCATATAATGTTTTTTGGGGTCCCTTCAACCTGCAGACATGAAAAAAATCCCACAGAAAGACTGTCAGAGTAGAACAAGTGTTGCACACTTGGCAACACTGATGAGCAATGTAATGACATCATGTTATTAAAAAACTATCTGACGAAAAAGTAGAAAAAATTACTGGACTTAAACAGCCAAGAAACCAAAACGACATAAATATTAAAATAGATAAATGAAATGTGCAGTTTTAATTTATTTGTAGTTTTTTTTTTTTTTTTTAACATGATTCACAATTACTTATTACTTATTCATGATTTCTAGTATTTGTACATGTTTTACATTTTTAAATTAATGTTGTAACTAGCAATTCATTTAATTTTATCTTTGAAGCTGATTTCTTAAGTGACAGCTGTAGGATTACAAATTTATAAACGGTTAAAAACATTTTCCGAAATTACAGTATAAATTGAAAGTCAGATACTTCTTATTTACATTCTAAGAACAGTAAGCTTTGATCTGAGACAGTAGCCTTTTGTTAGTTCCTAAACATCTGTAAGTTTCCCGAGATAAGAGTGAATACACTTGTATGCTAACTAAGATCAACGCTGGAAACAGTCCTGTCCAGAGCAAAGTTCCTGTTCAATACAAGATGTAT
>JAUMHE010000047.1:826356-837802 GCA_032359235.1 Enteromius mattozi
ATTTGCAGTTTGAGTTACCTCTTGGGTTGATGAAAGCGGTACTAAAGATTGTTAACATTTGTTAAATCTAACAAATAATTTGTGCCCGATTGGATCAAATGCTACAGTGGGAATGGCATTTGAGGACACCCAGATGTTCCTCTGGTGGAGACGGATGGCATCCAGCCTGGCGGACCCGCCTATGATGTCGGTGAGGGCAGTAGGTGTTTCTAGGGTTCCCACACTGGCCATCAAAGCAGCTGTACCCTTAACCACAGTACTTCCCATCCTGGCTGAAGCAATCTGGAGTGTATGGGCCGCATACTGCTCACCTGATGCCGCGTCTGCCTGCATCACCGCCCCAGAACCTTGACCTGAACCAGATCACGCTGTAGAATCTCTTAGGGTTCCGCCAGTGGCTGCACGATTTCCAGAGATGTCGGTTCCAGCCGCAAATGCTCTGGAGGTTCCACCGGTGGCTGCACAACCCCCGGAGGTGTCGGCAGTTCCCACAAAGTCATCGGGGGTTCCGCTAGTGGCTGCACGACCCCCAGAGATGTTGGTTCCCACCATAGAGACCCTGGAGGTTCCGCCAGCGGCTGCACAACCCCATAGACCGACTGTGCCCGCCAAGAACGCTGACCAGGGATCATCAACCTCCCTAGTCAGGACCCCTGAAGCCACTCATGAACTCTCAATTTGCCCTGTTAACTGTATACTGTGAACCCTCGCCTTGCCCTTCCACGGCCAGAAGTGCCGCCATTGAACGCTCCTTATCCCCAGACTCAGCAACGAAGACCGTTGAACCTTCGTCCTGTCCTGCTACGGCTATGGAAGCCGCCCAGGAGCTCCGGTCTGTTTCGAAGTTACGGCCAGGAGTGCCGTTCCAGAGTTCCATTCCCGAATCACGACCAGAAGTGTTCAGCTCCGTCCTGGCCAGAGGGGCCATCATTGAACCATAGTCTGGCCCTGATACGGCTTTGGAAGCTGCCCATAACATCTTGTCATGTCAAGTCATGGCCACGGAGGCCGTTGAACACTCGTTCTGCCCAGTCACGGCCAGAGGGGTCGCCATGGAGTCCCCGTCCTGTCCTGATCAGGCCATGGAGGGCGTTCCAGCCGCCCGCTCCGCCCTGGTGGGCATATGTCCTGTCTCTGCCATCTGCTTCACCCCGGAGGGCGTCTCTGCCACCTGTTCCGCCCTGGAGGGCGTCTCTGCCACCTGTTCTGCCCTGGAGGGCGTCTCTGCCATCTGCACCGCCATGGCTCCCTGCTTTGCCTGCACCGCCTTGGCTCTATGTCCTACTCCCTCTGCTCCATTGTCCAGTACCACCACTGATCGCTGACCTTGTCCCCGGTCCCCTGTACTTTCCCCAGCTCCGCCTCCGCTTCACCACCCTCCCGGACTATTGTGGTAGAAGCGTCTGGATTCCACTCCTGGGGAGGGGGCTATGTCATGATTTCCCGTTGGAGTGCCCACAAGCCCCTCCAGAGGGCACTCAATCCAAAAAGTCACATTCATCACAGGAACTCCATCACCCATCATGCCTCACTCCTTGTCTGATCACACACACCTGCACACAGTCAGATTATAGGCGTTGCGGAGGTCGAGTTTGGTGAAGTACTTGGCTTGACGGAGCTGCTCCAGAGCAGCTGGTACAAGAGTTAATGGGTAGCGAAACGTTACTGTGATGTCATTCAGGCCCGATAGTCAATAAAAGGTATCAAACCTCCGTCTTTTTTTTTTAAAAAAAAGAAGCCGACCGATGCTGGGGATGTAGAGGGTCTGATAAAGCCTTTTGCCATCTCCTCCTCAATGTAGGCTTTCATGGCTGCAGACTCAGGTTGGGACAGGGGAAAAACGTGTCCTTTGGGCGGTGTGGTACCTGGCAGTAGCTCAATGGCACAATCGGTAGATCGGTGTGCTGTAAGTTGGGATGCTTTTCTCTTACAGAATGCCTCTTTTAGATCGGCATATTTGGGTGAGTCCGTGAAATTTTGGTTAGGCAGTGGTGTTGGCAGTGAGGTCCCCAGCGTGTTATTTGTCCCGAATTCCAGGAGATTTGAGGATCATGAATGCGCAACCAAGGCAGTCCCAGGATGAGTTGATGTTTGGGGGATTGGATTAAATAAAATTGAATGGTTTCAGAATGAAGACTGCCCACTTCCAGTTGGATCCTCTCTGTGATCCGCAGTGTGTGGCTGTCTCCCAGTGGCCGGCCATCTAGCACCTCCACTGTAAAGGAGGAGTGACAGGGTGTTAGTTCGATCTTATGCGAATCAACAAACATACTTGAAATAAAGTTCCCTGCTGCCCCAGAATCCAATAATGCAGTGGCAGGAATGGTTTTGCCTCTGAACGTTAACTGCACTATTATTTGAAAACTGGAGGAGTTTGTGGGGTAAGAAGAATTGGGACTCACCGGACGGTTCTCAACAGGTCGAACTGGACAGGTAGCTTTCACATGGCCAGACTGACCACAATACAGGCATAGACGACCCTGGATACAGCACTCACATTCCTCAGGTGTGAGGTGAGTGGTTCCCAACTGCATGGGTTCGACATTAGTGGTGCTTTCAGCAGGCAGATGGATAGAGGTGCATGAAGGGCGATGAGGACGAAGCAGATTGTCAATATGGATAGCGAGTTCAATTAATTAATTAAGAGATTTTCCTTCATCTCTGCAGGCCAGTTCAGATTGTAGTTCCATAGACAGACCCCTCCGAAAGAGCAGTTTTAACGTATCCTCCACCCAATGTGTTTGAGCTGCCAGGGTACGAAAACTCATAGCATAATCCGCTGAAATACAGAGAATGAGGGGAAAGTGTTACCATCTGAAGTCCACACCGCCGTTGCCCATTCTAATGCTCTGCCAGTCAGTAATGAGCAAACGAATGCAATGCGGCTGCCATCACTGGGGTAGAGAGCGGGTTGCTTTTCGACGAATAGCAAGCACTGAAGAAGAAAACCCTTACATTTAGTCTGGTTTCCGTCTAACTTTTCCGGGAAGGCAAGTCGTGGATTTACTGCGCAAGTGGGTGCCACCTGTTCTTGGCTCGAGGGGAGACTAATGTTTGCCGAGGCAGATGTCGAACAAGGGTTTATGTAGTGCCTGGACCAGTTCCTCAGTCAACGTGGTCAGTCGCTCTAGTTGAATTTGATGGGTGGTTAGGCGAGTGGACTGAGAAGTTAACTCCGCAGATAGTTCCATAATAGCTGCTGAATCCGAATTTGGCAAAGTCTTCTGTGAGGAAGAACCAGATAGAGCGGGATCCATTTGCAGCTTTTATTAAGGGAAGTCATACAGGCTGGGTCAGGGTTAGCAAACAGAGCAATGTAGGCAAGGCAGAGACAGAGTCGGGGTACACGTGCACAAATCTAGGCAGGCAGAAAACAATCACAATCCAGAAGGCGAAAGCACAGGTCAGAGTAGGCAGCATACAATCACAAGTCGAGACAGACAATCCAAGGTCGGTAACGAGATAGCTAAACACAGTATAAACGCTCAGAAATGACAGCTGGGGCAAATCAAGACTTCGCAAATAGCTTGCGTGTGAGTCTGGCTTAAATGCAGTGTGTAATGAAGGTGTGGGTAAGGTAATTGCGTGCAGGTGTGCATTCAGTTCCAGGTCAGAGGCATGATGGGATTTGGAGTCCAAATACCGGTTAATACTCCGGTGATATCTCCCTCTGCTGATCCGGAGGAGGCGGCATTGGAGCCTCTGATATAACAACATGAGTTAGCAGAACGTGTGTAAGTTTACAACACTAAATAAACCTTTATAAGTACAAATTACTCTTCTTATTTGATTTTAGTTGTTTTTTTCAAGGCAATCCATTTGCATGTTTTTTTTTTAAGTATATTTTTAAATATAAGGTTAACTAATTATATTTTACAGTGTACAGCCTTAAAGCCTTAATTTTCGGTAATTTTAATATCCATGTTGATATAAAACAAACATTCTGAACTCTATTGGGGTTAGACAACAAATGTCAGGATCCTACTCATTGTCGAAATTATAGTCTAGATTTAATACTGTCACATGGAATTTATGTTAATGTGTTAAAATTCTGCTGCAAAGCGATGATATCTCAGATTATTATCTAGTCTCGTGTAAACTCTATAGCTAAAACTGTAAATTCTACTCCTTGTTACAAGCATGGTAGAACCATCACTACTACCACTAAAGACTGCTTTGAAAGTGATCTTCCTGATTTATCTTAATTCCTCAGCATATCCAACAGCACAGAAAAACTTGATGATGTAACAGAAACTATGGACTTAAGGAAGATTAAAGAAAACAGTCTGACACCGTGGCACACTCGCATCATAAAGAGAGCAGCCTGGGGAGTGTAGCAAAGTGTAGGAAAACCAAACTAGAGGCATTTCATATTGCTTGGTGGAGAAGTACCCAATCCTACAGAAAAAGCATTAAAAACTGCTCAGTCAGATTTTTTTTTTTTCATTTATTTGGTGACTAAATTGACAAAAGAATAATCAGTAATTACTTTATAAACTTCCAAGATTGATACTACTAGAAATAAAATTGTAAACATGCAGCCCTGTAGCTACAGTATCGCATCAGATAATGTGCTATAGATCAAATCAACTGAGGAACAATTCCACTCATTCGCTACTGTCACGATGAATCCAGTGGAGTGAAAGACTTGAGACGATGAATGCAATAACAAAAGATTTAATGATAAACTAGAAACAAAACCGAACTAGAACACATAATGAAAACTGAGACAAAGAATCATGCACATACAACGACCGATAACCAGAAACTCAAAAGGACACCTTTTAAATACCAAACATAATCAAGACACCATTCAGACCACCTGGGAACACACGGCAGGTAGGGAGTGAGACTAATGAGAGGGGCGGGGTTACAAACAAGACAGCACATGATAGACAGAATCAAAAACAAACACAGACAGCACATGGATAATGACAACATGACATAGGACAACAGTACAGAGCCCCTCCCCTAGGAGCGGCTTCCAGACGCTCCATAATATTTCTTAGAAAGGTGGAGGTGGAACAGTCTTTAGAGCTGGGGAAGGGATGGGTGGGTGCCCTGGAGGCTGGACGGGGAAAACTTTCAGGAGACCTCCAGGGCATAACAGAGCTCCCCAGGAGCCATGATGAATCTGGACCCTTAGCAGGCCATGGTGGACCGGGGTCTTGGCAGGCCATGATGGATCAGGGGTCTTAGTAGGCCACGGCGGATCAGGAGCTTGAGGCGGCCATGGCGAATCTGGAACCTCGGGAGGCCATGGCGGATCAAGGGCCTCGGGAGGCAATTTAACAACAGTCCAAATCCAGACCCCTGTCCCACCCACCCTTTCCAGGATCCACACCTTACTGCCCCCCCCCAAAAAAAATTTTCTTGGGGAAGCTCACCGGGGGGCGCTCAGTGGGTGCTAGATCTAAAAGAAGCACTGGAGGACGCTCAAGAGGTGCAGGGTCTGGAGGGCGCACTGGAGGCGTGGCAGACTCTGGCTGTCGCACTGGAAGCGTGGCAGACTCGGGCTGCCGCACTGGAAGTGTGGCAGACTCTGGCTGTGGCTCTGGCAGCGTGGCAGACTCTGGCTGTACTGAGGAGATTTCAACACAGTTCTCGACCTTAGCTGCGATCGAAAATCTAAAGAAACAGAAAGTTTACAGCACAAACCACTGTGTGGCCCATTTAAAAAATTCACTGCCTCTCTAAATCTAATGGAAACTTGAGCGTACTTTAACCCAACAGTCAAAGTTTCTCAGAAGGAACCGTTTTCTAGATTAGACATGTTTCTTCTGTGTGAGGACAATTTGAATCATTTAAAAGGAATCCAAATCAAAAGAGCTGAAAAGACTGCGGAAAACGAGAGTATGAAAGAGTTTCGGATCATATGTTTGTACTGATCACAGTGGTCTCCACGGACAATGACACCAGCCCCATTCCAGACCCAGAGCCCAGCCCTCCATCTCCCTGCTGCGTGGAGCCAGAGCCCACCGATGATGATGAGTCAGCACCCAATGCAGCACCATGGCTGAGGGTGAGCAGGATGCGCTTCTGGGACAGCAAGAGCACCCTCCAGTGCCCGCAAGCGTAGGCGCCCGTAGGCGCTTCCCTAAGTCCTGAAGAGACTCCAAAAATGACCTTCCCACCCTTTTTTGTCTCCACTACTGGTTCCTGTCAGCCCTGCTGCTCACCCTCACCCCACCACCTGTGTGCTGGGTTCGTCACGGGTCTGCCAGTCACCATTGGTGTTGGTGAACATATTTGATTCTTAAATCTGAGTCCTAATTTTGGTGAACCTGCTGTCCTAAATTATCGGTTTAAGTTGGTAAGTGAAGGGGAGAACTGGAAAACTGGGGGTTCTGCAAGTTCTGCACACTTGGCTGATTAAACTGATTCTGAGCAATGTCTTTAAAGTACACTAAAATGCCATTCGTAATATATACACTATTTAGCCAAATAAACTTCAGGTTTACACTATAGTGCCATAAGTGCGTATTATTTTTTTATGACTACAAAACACTATATGTGCTGTACAGATATTCATAACTTGTCAAATCTCAGTCTTTCGTCAATGAAACAGTCTTCAGATTGACAACATTCATATTTGATTATCAAGTGGTATCAGTTATACAGTGTGTTTACTCCAACCAAGGTGATAATTATTGCTGATTTATAGAAAATAATGATAAAGAGAAGGAAGCTATAGAATAATACAATTTTGGATAGTGATGTATTAGTTTAATGATATTCAGCCTAAACGTAATAGCAACATATTTATCTATAACTTTTAATAAACTACTAATTTGTTGTCTATTATTAGTAAGATAGGCATTATATGACATTAATATGTTTTTTATTAATACTAATAAACAACCAATGCTAGTAATATGCATGCTAATGAGCAAGTTAATAGTGTCTATGTGACCCTGGGCCACATATTTAGATGTATACATCATCTGAAAGCTGAATAAATAAGTTTTGCATTGATGTATGGTGTGTTACTATTTGACAATATTTGGCCGACATTCAACTGTTTAAAAACTAAAATCTGGAAAATCTAAATACAGAGAAAATAATCTTTAAATTTGTCCAAATCAAGTTCATAGCAATGCATATTGATTATACTAATCAATAATTAAGTTTTGATGTTTACAGTAGGAGATTTACAAAATACCTTCATGAAACATAATCCTTACTTAATGTGCTAATGATTTTAATGTCTGATCATCATGTACCACACTAACTGTCAGCTCAAGGCAACACACAAATGCTGCTTGCACAAGGTCAAACAGAGTGTGCTGCTGGTAAAAAAAAAAGGAAAAAGAAAGCCGCCTTTAACTGAAAATATGATGATTCAAACAGTCTCGTCTTTACTGGCAACTCACACCATTTAACCCCCTTGTGTATCATTTTGTGGAGAACATTAGCTAATGAGTCATTGAAGCCCTCAAATTTGCTACGCCATCTTGAAAATAAATACACAGCACTGAGCATCCTACAGCACTTGGTGGCTGATTGTAATGCTAAAGCTAAGAAACCCCACCATCAGGGAAGAACTGATTTTGCAAGCCGCTAAAGATATTTGCTGTGAAATGTTTGTTGAAGCTTCCTGTTAACAAGAGGCCAGGTTCCTCTTTCAACATCACTCCATGCTTAATGATGTTGTAAAAAAAAAGAAAAACTGAACAGTCTAAGGCAGCAATTGAGTCGATCATAAATTAATTTTTACTTCTCTTTCTCTCAGTTTCATATCACTGTCAGAGTGAGACAGGCTCATTTTGTTTACGCATTCAAAGAAAACCAGAAGTCTTTGAATTCGTGAGAAACGAAACATTTTTTTTCTTCCTGTAAGTGATTCATATTCTGTAAATTAGAACCACACTGCTGTTCTTTAAGGGCAGGGCAAATCATATTTGAGTTGTACTTCTGTCAAGGTAAGAACTTCGTAAGATCTGAAATAATGACTTTATCATGTTGTCTGCTTTTAATAAGAAATCATAAACAATGATGTATTATGCAATCTGTGTATACAGAATGTTTATATTCCTGTAATTTGTAGGCTACTGTGTTTCTCAGAAACAGTGTAAGCTAAGTTGAGCATAGAGTCGATTGTGATGGGAAACTCTTGAATGAACTGCTTGTATAAAAAGCTACAACATTTGTTATGATCATCCTTTTTACAATGCTAACATTTATTAACTCTATAAGAGGTAAAAGCACACATACGTCGACCTGACATCGAAAATACCATCGGCACGAAATTCGCTTTTTTGATCAGAAGTGGATAATTTACGATTACTTGTAGTCTTTTGAAAATTAACCATGGTTTTACCACAGCATTAACCATAGTAAAAACAAATCCATCCATAGCTTTACTACAATCACCATGGTTTAACTATGGCTGTTGCAGTAAAACCATAGTAAATACAAATAACATTTACAACAGCATTTATAGTAATAGTAAAAACAAATTCAACCATTATTAACCATGATTTAACTACAGTATGATTGCTGCAGTAAAACCATACTGACTACTTAAAAAGTAACCGTTACTACAGCATTTGCGGTAAAAACCATAGTAACAACATTTAAGAGGAGTTCAAAAATTATAGTCATAGTTTAATGAAGTATTACTACAATATTACTATATTATATAGCACTTTTCACAACACTTATCATTTCAAAGTAGGTTTACAAGAAATGCATTTTAAAAACATCCTTAAATCAGCCAGAGGTGACTGAGACTCACTCGGGAATACCATCTTCTGGCAAAAACTTACATGAACACAAAATAAAAATCAAGCAAACAATAATTGAGCAGATAAAAGATTTTAATTTGCGTGATAAAAATACTAAAATATTTACTGTTTAAATTTTTTGCTAAAGTCTCTATATGCGTTCTCTAGTCATACCAGCTAAAAGGGAAGCATTCACATGACTGGAAAGAAAGCAAGACATGCTTGAGCAAAAGTGAAAGTCAGATGAAAGTGAAAAAAAAAAACTAAAAACATAACTGTTGAAAAAATATCAAATTAAATGTTCATTTTCATTAACATATTTAAAAAAATATTAGAGCGCAAGCTTGCCAAATAATTAATTTAGCACATTGGATATTATTCAACTAGTTTATTTATCAAAAACACTGACTTCTTGACTTTTTGGCTGACATGAAATGTAGCCTATACCCTAAACAGAATGGGCACTATGTAGAAACCTTACTTAAATTAATGATCAGTTATAAAGGAATTTAATTTATACCTGTATTATATTACGCTGTACACCATGGACCAGCAGTTTGTAAAACGGATGTGTTCAGCCGCGGGCGCCTTCTTCTGGCGAGACGCGGGAAATTCACTTGCTCGTACATTCCCAAGAATCTCTCAAACTATTTTTGATTAGATGTAAAATCTCGGTAGTATCCATGCTTTCACTTAAGTGAAATATGACATTTGACAAACAACACTGCTTTTCTTGGTAAAACAGCTCCTATTACGAGACTCACTGCAAAAGACATGGCTGAATCAGCACCGAGTGGGTTTGTGGATCAGTTCAGCTGTCCAGTCTGTTTGGATGAACTGAAGGAGCCGGTGACGATACCCTGTGGACACAGTTACTGTATGAGCTGTATTACTGTCTGCTGGGAGCAGAAGGAGCAGGGGCCGCCGTACCGCTGTCCTCAATGTAGAGAGAGCTTCAGTCAGAGACCTCTCCTGAAGAAGAACACTCTGATAGCTGAGATGATGGAGACGCTGCAGAAGATGTCTCCACAAACAGCTGCTGTGGACTGTGATGTTTGCACCACAGAGAAGAGCAGAGCTGTAAAGACCTGTCTGCAGTGCTTGGCCTCCTTCTGTCAAACTCACCTTCAGCCTCACTATCAGTCTCCTGCGTTTATGAAGCACAAACTAGTCGAAGTCTCCAGAAACATTCAGGAGAACATCTGCCTCAGTCATGGGAAACTTCTGGAGCTTTACTGTCAGGAGGACAGTCAGTGTATTTGTTGTTTGTGTGCTCATAATCATAAAGGACACAATGTGGTCTCCATGGATTCAGAATTTAAGAATAAAAAGGTAATACAGCACCAACAGTAATAAAATAAAAAGTAATTTAATCAGGATTGGTATTGTTGATGCTTTTTTTTTTGTCAATTTTTTTGTATTACTGATACAGTCATTTTAGAGGATGGGAAGAGTCTATTTTGTGCCTTATTGTTTTCTTAATTTTGTTTATTAACAACCTCAGAAAAAGTTAGAAGAGACAGAGGTGTCGTGTCAAAAGCTGATCCAGGAGCGAGAGAGAGGTCAGCAGGAACTCAGTAAAGCTGTGAAGCTGCTTACAGTAGGTGTCTTTATGTCTTCTTAAAGAACTTGACAAAAATAGCTAACACTGCATTCATTTTGGTTAATGTGCTAAAATCAAATCTTTCCATCTCCGACAGAGTTCAGCTCTAGAGACCATGGACGACGTTGAGAAGGTCTTCACTGAGCTCATCTGCTCTCTGGAGAGGAAACGCTCTGAGATTAAAGAGCAGATCAGAGTTCAGGAGAAGACGGAGATAGATCGAGCAGAGGAACTTCACAAACATCTGGATCAAGAGCTAGCAGAACTCAGAAAAAGACAAAGCAAGATCAAGAAGCTTCTGATTAGTGATGACCAGATCCATTCTCTGAAGGTAATAAAAGTCACATGACAGACACCCCACTGCAGTGTCCGTGAGACGCAAAAGTTTGTTTACAAAAGAAACAACAGGTTTGCAATAAAATGTTACTTACAGCTTGTGTCTTTTTTGGTGAATAGTATTAAAATAGTAGCCCATTGTTAGTAAATCACATGCAGAATTTTTTTCTTCTATCTGTGCTTTCTAATGCCCCTTATATATATATATATATATATATATAAAAAAAATTAAAATTAAAAAAAAATTTACGTTCACATCAAATTCTATTGAACACAGCTTGTGCTTTTTATTAAACCATGTTACATTGATTTGTATAGCACATATTCCATATTCTCTGGCAGCACAAAGTCAAATGCCCTGAACCAGCAGAAGATCAAATTTGCTCTTCAGACCTTTTACAACTGCCACTTTCTTGAACATCAGGAGAAGACATGAAGATAACAGAAATGAGATGGCTCCTCTGTCCATGCTCATGCCCATGGTTTACGTGCCAGAACTCAAAGACGAACACCACTACTGACCCAAAATATATACATTAAATAAATACATTTGGGAAAACCTCTTAAAAATTTTATGTGAACAGCAATTTTAATTTACTTTGGTGTGATTTGTTGAATACAAACAGCTGACAGTCTGTAAATGTTGCCAGTAAACCTGATTTGCAGTGGGGGGTTGAATACATTTGATTGCAGCTGTATATCCTCAAACACTGCATCACCGTCACAGCTCTAGTCATTTCATCACTGTATACTATGTTTCTATACTCAGTGTTTCAAATTT
>JAUMHE010000047.1:858282-869445 GCA_032359235.1 Enteromius mattozi
TGGGCGGACACAAACAATCAGATGCTATGACAACAGACGAGGAGCACGAGGGAATTGACAGGTAAATAAACAAACATACAGAGATCGCTGGCACAGCCAGCTGATCGTGACAATGTGTTATATATATATATATATATATATATATATATATATATTTATATATTTTTTATATATTTGTAAAATTTTTAAATGTAAAATAATTTTTAAATGAACACCTGAGCAACATCTGAGTAAATGCCATCTAATGAAAGACCATTCAATCATCTGAGCAGTGACTGAGCAGACTTTGAGTGCTCAAACGCTCCTCAGAGAGGCCTGATCTCAGATAGAGGTGAACTGGATTAAAGTGAGCTGTGAAGGAGCAGGCCATGAAGACGTCAGTCAGCGCTCGCTCGGGTTTGTTAGTTCAGGACTTTGACTGGTTTGTGCAGGAATGAGTCCAGCGGGACGACTCTGAGCGGCAGATTAAGTGCAGTCAATGACTAAACGCTGCTGAAATCACAGTAAAGCATCAGAGAACGAGGCTCAGCATGAGATTAACACACACCTGCTTGCTGAGGGACAGACCCAAACACACACACACACACACACAGAGACGATGCTGCCAAATGACTAATTAACAAACAATAGCCGGATGAGAGCAGCGCTGCAAAGACCTGTTAGCGCTAAACCAGGTTTCATCAAAGCTCTTCAGAGATCAGAGAGGTCTGACGTTCATCAAATCATATTCACACACATCAAATGCATTGATTCTTTGATTTATCAGCAAAAAAATATATATTGATCAATCAATCATTCAGTCAATTCACCAACAAACTGGTCATAAACTAATCAATGGACAAAAATTTATAATATTACTGCAGCAATGCTAATAATAATAATAATAATAATTCTATTAAAATTAAGATTTAGTATTAATACAAATATTAATATTAATATTACAAATGCTTTAATCATTTTTAAATGTTTAATATTTATTAGTAATAATGCTAATATCAAGAATAAAAATAATATAAATTATTCATAATAGCAATATTACAATTGTTATAAACAGTTCCCGTATTAATACCAATATTGATATATTAATAATGCTACTACTACTATTATTATTTTTGTTATTATTGATTGTTAATACTAATATTGGCAGTATTATAAATGTTTTATTAAAAATAAGATAAATAAGATGGCTGTGAAAAAGGAGCTGCTGATGAAGGCAGTGTTTCTGATGGAGTGTGTGTGTGTGTGTGTGTGTTTTTAAAGTGATGCTGTCAGGAGGAGGCACTGATCTCATTTCCTGTGGCGTCGGTGATGAGCGCAGTCACTGACAGGTGAAACGCTCTCTCTGCCACTTTTATCTCTCGAGAAATCACACATTCCTATAGACATTTATGAATTTAATAACTCAACAATTATTCTGCGTCAAATGGGAATTGACAGATACCTCGATCCAGTTGCAGTTATTAACATGCCAGAGAGGAAACACACTGACGCTAAAAGCTAGCAGACGTGTTGACGAAACTTTGTTTAACTCCGTAGTCTAAACTCAAATCAAAACTCAAGCCCACTGTACATTTTTTGATTCACATCAAAAATGGATCACAATATGTCTGGAGTTTACATGTGCTGCTGTGTTATTCACAGAACTGAAGTAAATTAATAATAAATATAATTTAAATGAATATTGCTTTTGTAATTAAATATTTTATTTACCATTTAAATATTTTATTTTTGTAATCCAGGTAAATTACATTTAAGACAAGATGCCATTTCATGAATTGATGAGAAAATAACAAACAAACAAGCAAATAAGATATTTAAATGGTAAAATACATAAAAAATTAATACTTTGAATTTACACTTAAGAAAACCTGCTGGTTCAGGTAAAATAAACTAAAATTAAATTATATTTAAATAAATTAAATCAAATGAAATATCTTAAGTGTACAACTTAAATAATTATTTAAATAAAATATAAATTCAAATACACCTGTTACATCATTAGCTAAAGTGAAGGAAATAACAAATGAACAAGTACATACATAAATAACATTTAATTGAAAATACTGATTAAATTAAGTATTTGATTTATAATATTACTTATATATTAAATCTAATTAATTTACATTAAAGACAACTTGCTGCTTCATTACTTTAAGTGAAATAAATTTATAGGTAAAAAAATAAAGAAATACTGATAAAATTAAATTACAATGTAAATAATAATAATAATAATAATAAAAATTAAGATATGCAATTAAGATATTCAAAGAGAGAAGCAACATAAAGACAATCAAGAGCAAACATTCCTCAACATAATATGATTTCTTCAGAAACAGAAACTCTGCTGTCCAGCGTAACATCAGCAGGACCAATGTTACTTCTTCCTTTCCCATAATGCCCTGCTTTATTGTACTGTCTCAGAGTTAGATGGCCTGAGAGAACCACATGGAATAATCAATTGCACTATGCACGTGTGTGTGTACTTTACTGTATAAAACTGTAAAGGAACCAATACCACCTCACGCCTCTGTGATGGAGAACTTTAATATACCTTCTCGAGGACTAATTTAATTTCACCTGATATTTCCATAAGCGGCCCGGCCACCTGCATGCGAGACGGAGAAATCATGAACTTGATGGATCTCATCTCCTCTCCTGTCTGGCTTTATCTCCCCTCCTCAGCTTCTCTTTATATCAAACACTGAATGAAGTCTTCTGTCAGTGGCTGAGCTGCTGGAAACAGTCATTAAGCTTCACTGTAACGAGATGTTCAGGTGATTATGAACGCTCTAAAAATAAAACCCAATAAAGGTCAAACCTTTGCGTTTCATCACTGTCTGTTTTAAACAGCTCATAACCATGGAACGGTTGAATGTATTCTCTCCCATCGTCTTGTTTCTGCTCTCTGTTTCTCTGAGTTTCTCGTGCCGTTGAAGCAGATGGCGTGTAAAGCAGCACGGAGCACTTTAATACACTACAACTATCCTCCAGAGACGCGGCAATCTGTCTGAGAGACAAACACAGAGACTGACGGAGAGAGCATCTCACAGGCTCTGCGAACAGACGCTTTACATTTCTGAAACACGAGCTCCGGCGGCAAACAGGTCAGCACATATTCAGCAAACTCACGGCTTTCACCAGACATGGAGATAAAAGAGAAGTGGAAAAACGTTTCATCAAATCCTGAGCTTCAGGAGATCGCTAGAGATGAAGCAATAAAAGATCCAGATTAGATCTCAAGTGTTTCTTCTGAACGGCAGAAGGATGAAATGGGGAACAACTAGAGGTTGAAATCTCAATAGAAACTCAGATTTTTCTCTTCAAAATCTACCAAGATGAAATAGTCTGACTGCAATGCTTGCTTTCTTTCTCCAGCTAAATTATTGGAGAAGAACTGATCAATGAAACATCCCTCTGATCACTGATCTCTCAACATAAGCTGCAGAAACCATTAAAATGGAGAGAAAAATAGCAAACAAAGTCTTGTTTCTTAAATATTTTAACGAGATTAAACTGAGATTTTGGCGAAGATGCTTGCTTCTCAGATGATACTTCTGAAAAAATTAACCCCTAGTAATCCACTCTGAAGCTTCAGAAAATATCTCAACAATGTCTCAAATTGTGCTCAGATTTGTAAAGATACTAAAGTCATTCATTAAAGTGCCCCTATTATGAATTTTGAAAATTACATTTAATGTAGTGTATAACACAGCTCTAAGTGAATGAAAACATCCTGCAAAGTTTTAAATCTGAAAGTGCACGTGTATAAAGTTATTGTCTCTCTCTCAAAAAAAAGAGTCGACTCTGATTCATTAAAATGAGTCATTTTTTAAAAGAGTCCCAAGCAATTTCATGTTGATGTCAGAATGAAACATTAGCATATTGCCGCCCACTTGTAGGTATTTTTGCGTTGGTCTGAATGAAAATGTAAATTCATTCTTTGCCACTAGGTGCCACTCTTGGAGCGGTAAAAGCTCACAAACACTTCTTTAAATGAAATCGACCAATCACTGCACAATTAGCGTCATGCAAAGGAGGGGTTTGGAAATGCATTTGATAAAAAAAAATGAAAATGTTTTTTTTTACCTTGCATGCATGGCAGGCCTCCTAAAAATAAAATATTAATTGTTCATAACCCATAATAGGGGCACTTTTAAAAGTTCTTTCTCCAAACAGGTTTTAGGAGAAACATCTGAACTGATACTGAGGCATAACTGATAAATAAAATGTTCCTCTGATCACTGTCTTGCAAAATAATATCCAGAAACACTCAAATTGGAAAGAAAATTCAAAAAGTAGATCTCTGTAATGCCTGAATTGTTTCTCCTGAATCTGAGTGAGATTAAACAGAGACTAAACTCTGATGCGAAGCAAAAAAGACTCAATCTTTAACATCTTCTCTAGAGTTTTGAGTAGAGGTCTACTCTGTCTCAAACTGTGCTCAAGACACCAAATTCAAAAAAAGACATAACTGAGCAATAAAATGTTATTCTGATCACTGTCCTGCAACATAAGTTCCAGAAACACTCAAACTGGAAACAGAAATCACAAATAAGGTCTCAGTTGTTTCTCCTATACTTTAATGAGATCAAATGGAGACATTTGCTGATGTCACCTGCTTCTCAGATGTTTCTCCTGACAAAAAGACCCCTGTAATCTACTCCAGAGTTTTCAAAGAGATCTCAGCCATGTCTCAAACTGTGCTCAGATACCAATGTCAATCATCAAAAGACTCAGATATCAGTGTGAACTCATCAAATTCATTCAAGATCAAATAATCAGAATCTTTCTCTCAAGAGGTTTTAGGAAACTCTCTGCTCAGAGTCAGAGACCCCAAAACAAACACCAATATTTCAATGAGATTAAATTGAGACTTCAGCAAAGCACTTCTGCTTCTCAGATGTTCCTCCTGACAAAAAGGCTCAGTGAAGTTTAACAGTCTCAAACCATGATTTACTTGTGTCTCCTATATTTCACTGAGATTAACTGGAGACTTTTGCTGAGCCTCCTGTTTCTCAATTGTTTCTCTTAAGAAAAACACCCTCATACATCTCTTCTAGAGTTTTACAAAAAGATCTCCACAATGTCTCAAACTGTGCTCATATTTGCCAAAATACCATCAAAATATTCTTCTCCCAACAGATTTTAGAAGAAACATCTGAGCTGATGAGACATAAGTGAGCAATAAAATGTTTCACTGATGATCTTCTGATTGATTTCTTAACATAATTTCCAAAAACACTCAAACTAGAAAGATCTCGTAATTGCTTCTCAGATGTTTCTCCTGACAAAAAGACCCTAGTAATGTACCCCAGAGTTCTGCCTTTAAAATGTTTCTCTTGAGAAAAAGACCCCATGCAGTAATCTCACATGAAGAGATCTCAACAATGTCCCAAACTGTGCTCAAATTTACCAAGGTACCAAAGTCTGCAAATCAGAAGTCAGAGACCTCAATATGATTCAAATATTTCTCATCAGATTCTCCAGATCAAACCACCAGAGCTGACAGATTTTATAAGAAACAGCAGAAACAAACAGAGAACTTCATTAAATGTTGTAAAATGTTTCTCTTGACAAAAAAGTAATCTCACACGTCTCCTCTAGCTTCAGAAGAGATTTCAAATTGTGCAGAGAAGTCTGCAATCAAGCCAAAGATCTCAATACGAACTCAAACACTTCTAATCAGATAAAGCAAGCTGTTCTCCACATTCACTTGATAGCTCTAGTGTCTCTTTTATTCCTGCAAACTGATCTTTAAAAGAGAAACCTCTGAGCAATAACGTTTACCTCCGGGATAAGCTCCAAAAACACTAGCAGTGTTCAGATTCAACCAGCGGTATGTGTGTGTGTGTGATGAAGAGGTTCCTGTACTCACAGTGTGTGTTTGTGTGTGAGGGGTGTGTAATCTCCGTCCGCAGGGTATCTCCCTCCTCCTCTTCCTCTGATGAAGAGCTGCTGGAAACACACGGCAGTCTGGAAACAAGGACAGCGCAGGAATGAGAGAGCGTGTGTGGGAGAATCAGAGAAAAGGAGAAGAGACACACAAAGAGAGAGAGAGAGAGAGAATGATTGGTCTGTTGCTCCATGAGAGGGAGCGTGTGTGTAGATGGAGAGAAAGATGATCTCACGTCAAACAGATCAGTCACACATTACAATGAAACAAATAGTTCTGGCTCTGAAATCTCACACACACACACACACACACACACACACACACTACTGTTCAAAAGTTTGGGGTCATAAGATTTTTGACACAAGACATCTGCTCACCATGGATGCATTTATTTAATTAAAAATGCAGTAAAATTAGTAATATTGTGACATGTTATTACTATTTAAAATAAGTGTTCTCTATGTGAATATACTGTAAAATGTAATTTATTCCTGTGATCAAAGCTGAATATTCAGCATCATTACTCCAGTCTTCAGTGTCATGTGGAAATCACTCTAATATGCTGATTTGCTGTTGAACAGTTGTGCTGCCAAATATTTTTGTGGAAACCTTGACAAACTATCTTATGAATGGAAAGTTCAAAAGAACAACACTATTTGTAATCTTTTGTAACGCTATAAAAATTGTACTGTCGCTTTTCAACAACTTAAAGCATCACTGCTGAACAGACGTATTAATTCCTGAACATCTGAACAGCAATTATAGCATTTAGATGCATCTCCCACTGTGAATTTTTCCACCTGCTTTGTTGTCCAGCAGGTGATGCATCTGATTACTTCGTAAAGTAAGAAAACAGAGAGAAAGAGAGAAAAAGACGATAAAAGAGAGATAAAGCAGCATGAAAGAGGATGTGAGATTCCTGATCTCTCTCTCTCACACACACACACAGCCGTGTTATCATCCTAAATGGCTCCAAATTCAATTAAAAAAAAGGAATTGCCAATTAGAGGTGTGTTATGATCCGAGAACAATGAAGTAACCCATGATTCATTGGCTGGAGCTCCCGGAGGGACCCATCCATTCACGCACACACACACCTGCACAAACATATGCATGTCTGCAAACACACATGCTTGGCATTCACACCTTTCTCAGCCGAGTCCGCCAGCCTGCGGCAAGAACACAACAAGAAAGCACACACACACACATACGCATGTTAGTAAACCAGATGGAAATAAACCCAGACAGACTCGACAGTCAATTCTGATCTGTGAAATAAACACGTGGATATTTGGCGCAGTGTTTTATTGGAATCATTCCGCCTCTCCGTTATTAAATTACCCACAATGCATCTGCATTATGAACGAGGGGATGATGACAGACTGAAGATCAATCTCGCATCGATAAGACAAAAGAGAGTTTAACCTGTGACCCCGATATCAGCATAAACACACACACAGAGCGGATGAGTCACAAAAGAAGATCATTTGAAGAATGTTTGGGAGCCAGATTGGACCACATTGACTTACAATGTATGGACAAGAAATGCTGGGGCATTTCCCAAATTATTTTCTAAGCTGTACAGGTTTGGAGTAAATTATGACAGAATGTAAATAAATGGGTGAACAAAAGTGAAAAATAAACATGTTTAGGCTGGTTTCGTTCTGGTTTAGTTTAGTCAACACTTTTGTTAAAAGCAATGTGCAATAGAACGATCCTAATAAAATTCTCAAGATGAGAAAGACAGAAAAATTAAGGTAGGGGCATTAAACACAGAAATATATATATATATATATATATATATATATATATATATTGTGAACTTGGTGAAGGACAACGCGACAAGGCAAGACTGTTTGTGAGCCCCGGAGGGTGGATTTATTAATACAAGTAGTGAACAAACAGGTGAATTTCCGATGAAGGTGGATGAGTGCAGTAAGTGCTGTCGTGCTCCTTCTTTTCTCCCAGGTCGCGGTGTCCGGTGCTCCAGTGCTTCCCCGTAGCACTTCTGGGCCAATCGATCACGGCTTATGACTGATATAGATGACCAGATGCTCCTCTCCCTGCTGGACTTGGCAGAGCACGGCCCCGAGTCCTGTGTCTGAAGCATCGGTCTCGAGCAGGAAGGGGCAGTTGAAGTCCGGGTGCAGAGGACAGGTTCCCGAGGTGAGCGCCCGTTTAATGGTCTGGAAAGCCGTCTCAGCTTCCTCGGTCCAGCGGACCTTCTCTGGTTGCCCATTCCTGGTCAGGTCTGTCAGGGGGGCAGCTATAGAGGAAAAGCTGAGGATAAAACATTGGTAATAACCCGCCAAACCCAAGAAGGCGTGGTGCCTCCAGTACAGCTTTGATCTTCCCCTCTTGTAGCCTGACCAGTCCTTTTCCAATGGTGAAACCCAGGTACTTGGCTTCGGCCATGGCAAGTTGACATTTGTGGGGGCTGGCGGTGAGTACAGCCCAGCGAAGTTCAAATAGCACCCTCCGGAGCTGCTCCAGGTGGTCCTCCCATGCCTCAGAGTGGATTACTACGTCGTCCAGATAGGCGGCGGCGTAGCTTCGATGGGGCCGGAGGAGGACATCCATTAGCCGTTGGAATGTGGCGGGAGCCCCGTGGAGGCCGAAGGGAAGGGTGGTACTGGTACTGCCAGTGGCCCGAGGGAGTGGAGAACACCGTCTTTGGCTTAGCCTCGTCAGACAAGGGGACTTGCCAATACCCTTTAGTGAGGTCGAGCGTTGTGATATACCGGGCCCTTCCCAGGCACTCCAGGAGCTCGTCCACTACCCGCATGGGGTAGCTTGGCCGGGGGTCTCCGAGAACACATCCAGAAACTGACCGACTAGGTGCCTCAGCTCCGTCTTCTGGGTGGCGGACAGGTGGGGATCCATATCCTCAACTGCGGGCTCGTGGAGGGCAAGGGTGGTGAGTTGGTCCTGGTTCCCCATCCTCTTTTTGAGGAGGTTAATATCGTATATTTGCTCATGTTGTCGTCGGCCGGGCTGCCTGACCCTGTAGTTCACAGGCCCAATCTCTTCCCCCACGGTGTAGGGCCCTTGCCACTGGTCGAGGAACTTGCAGGCAGCATTGGGGACCAGGACCATTACCCTATTTCCCAGCTGGAACTCCCGCGGTTGGGCCACCCGATTGTAGTGGCGTTGCTGGGCTTGCTGGGCTTTTACCAAGTGCTCCAGGACTAATGGCATGACCCGGTCGATCTTCTCCCTCATCTCCCATACATGCTTGATCACCGTTCGATGGGCTGCCGGCTGATGCTCCCAGGCTGCTTTGGCCACATCAAGAAGGCCTCTGGGCTGGCGTCTGAAGAGCAGCTCAAAGGGAGTGAAACCAGTGGAGGCTTGGGGCACCTCCCAGATGACGAAGAGGATGTATGGTATGAGGTGGTCCCAGTTCTTTTTGTCTTCGGACGCCACCCATCGGAGCATCTGCTTCAGGGTCTGGTTAAACCTCTCGACGAGGCCGTCGGTCTGGGGATGGTAGACCGATGTTCTGATCTGCTTCACTTTCAGCAGCCGGCAGAGGTCAGCCATTAGCCGGGACATGAAAGGTGTTCCTTTGTCGGTCAGGATTTCCGACGGCAGGCCCACCCAGCTGGACAGCAGGAATAGCTCTTGTGCGATGGCTTTGGAGGTGACCAGATATGCTCATACCCCCGGCTCGATTTCGGCAGCGGCCCCACGATGTCCATCCCGATCTGCTCAAAGGGCACCCCAATAATCGGCAGTGGAATGAGCGGGCAGGGGGGAGGTTTCTTGGGTGACGTCTGCTGGCAGATCAGGCAGGCCTGGCAGAACTTCTTCACCTCTGCCTCCAGGCCGGACCAGTGGAAGCGGTCCCACATCCGCTGTATGGTGTTCTGGGCCCCGATGAGAGTGCACCAGCAGATGAGAGTGCGCTGGCTCCAGCATAGTTTCCGTTTTGCTTTTGGGAACCACAAGCAGTTGTTTTTCCTCCCCCCTCAGCTTAGCGACACAGTACAGCAGGCTGTTTTGGACTATGAAATGTGGGAGAGGGTGAGGGGCTGGTTGGACCTCCTGGCCCTCGATCACCCTAACTTGGCTCTAGCAATGCTTAAGGTCTTCCTCCTTCTGTGCTTTTCCGAACGATCCCCCTCCCGTGACCTGCTGGAAGACATCAAAGAAGGGGTTAGAATCACGAGTGGGGCACTTACCATCTCTCCCACTGTCCGACATAAGGAGGGCTGGTCTGTTCTCTGACCCCCACGACGGCCTGCAACGTCGGTGAAGGCATGGTTTGGCAGGCTGCGTGGCGAGAGCTAAGGAGTCTTCAAACCCCGGCCAGTCGCGTCCTAGCAGGACCGGAACGGGAAGGTCTTTCAGGGCCCCGACATCCAACGCCCATGTCTCGGCCCCTTTTCGGATAGTCACCTGGAAGGTGGGTATTTGGTGGGTGTCTCGGTGCACACAGGTGATCGGGAGCGCATGTTTGGAAACTCCACCCTCGTCTGTGGGGCTCCCGGGGTGTTTCGCGGTGGACCACACGGCCAGCATGTCTTGGTGGGAGGTGAGGGTGGGTCGGTTGGCATGGGCTCGTCACAGGGGTTTGGCGGCCTGCGCACTGGTTGCGGGGTGCCCTCTGGCATGCGTCGCTCCAGGACCACCCTCCGGGGAATTGGTGGCGCTCACTCCCCGGCGTCCCAGTGGAAGGCAGCGTCTGCCAGTTCGATGGCATCCACGAGCTCCGCGAGGGTCTTCGGCCCACTCATGCCGGCCGCCTGTTGCATTGAGCGAGGGAGGGTCTGTAGCATCTTGTCCATGACCACTCGCTCGGCCACCTGACCAGGGGTGGGTGATCCGTCCAGCAGCCAGTACTCCGCAAGCCTCATCAAGTCGGCAGCCTGGGTGTGGCCTGGCTGGTAGGGCTTGAAATCCTAGTGGTGGAAGAGCTGCGAAGCGTCGGTTGAAGAAAGCCCCAGGCGGGAAAGTATCTCTCTCTTCAGCTCATTATAGTTTTGGATGGCGGTGGATGGCCAGCCTTCGGCTGTCACAACGGTTTCAAACATTTTGAGGTATAATTCCACATCATCATCGGCAGTGAGTTTGGGGAGGAGCCGACTTGCTGCTACTCTCGGGTCAGGTAGCAGGGTGGTTTGGGCGGCGGCGAGGCAGAGCTCGGCAATTTGTTCTTCCACTTGTTCATGATGAGGCGGTCTGATGATGATGCCAAAATCATCAATATTAAAACAATAAAAGGCTTGAACTACTTCAGACTACTTGTAATGAATCTAAAATATATG
>JAUMHE010000047.1:882768-909082 GCA_032359235.1 Enteromius mattozi
TCAGTTTTTCTTTTTTAATAAATCTGCAAAAATGTCAACAATTCTGTGTTTTTCTGTCAATATGAGGTGCTGTGTGTACATTAATGAGGAAAAAAAAAAACTTAAATGATTTTAGCAAATGGCTGCAATATAACAATTAAATAGTATGGTTAAATTTATTAAACAAAATGATAAAGTTTCAATGATATTTATTCCAAATTTTCATTATTTTGCTATATTTTGCTATAGTGTGTATTTCAAAAATGAGTAGAATGCTGTTTTTCACCAATCAGCATCTACGAACCATTCATGTGACATTTATCAGTGACTACAATCAAACAAAGTACTTCAGCTAAATGATCAATCACTGAATAACATTAACTTCAATCCTCTCCATTATTTAGTGTGGACAGAAGTCCTCAGATGTTTGTTTGCTCATTTAATTAGCATGCTTTGGCCCTTAATTGGCCGTCCATGTGTCTCAGTTGAGCTACAAAACAATTATTGTGAATAGCTCCATGCAGACGTGGTTTGTTTGTTTTTGAAAGCCGTGTGTAAATGATCTGAGAGGAGTTTATAAGGCATCTGAAGCAGGGACCCAGATCGGTTGATCTTGTCTAAGACTCTTGATAAATAAAGGCGGCAGGACAGGGCTTAACCTGCTCCATGGGTTTATGGGTGTATTGGTGAAGCGGTTGGAGGTTGGTCACGGTGCGTCAGGGTCCGGCGCGGGGCTTTACTAGCTGCCGGACAGTTTATTGAATTCCAGTTGAGTTCACAGACAGCTTTACAGTCGGCTCCAACCGCAGTCACTCAATAACAAACAGCCACACAGAGCTGTTTACAGTCGGAGCCGTTACTGCCCACCCTCGCTCTCCAACAACTTCAACACTGGAGCTACATTCAATACATCAAAGACAGTTCACCCATGAAATGAAAGTTCTGCCATCATTTACTCATACCCTAAACTTCTATGAGCTTATTTTTTCTGTTGAACGCAAAAGAAGATATTTTGATGAATGTTGGTGACCAAACAGTTGACGGTAGCCATTGACTTACATAGTATATTTTTTTCATACTATGGAAGTCAAGGGCTGCTGCAAACTGTTTGTTGATTAAACCAGAAAAAATTAGATTAACTATGGAAGCCCATTTCCACCACATAATAAAACAATTAAATGAATAAAAAATAAAAAGAGTCGGAACTGTGAGACATAAACTCAAAATTCTGACTTTTTCCTTACAATTCTGAATTTATATCTCGATTCTAATTTGTTCTCAAAATCTCGCAATTCTGAGTTAGAGTTACCAGAATGATTTGAAGTTTTTTGCTCATATTGTGTCATGTTAACAATCTTCTAAACTACATGTATTTAAACATTTATTCCACTGCGCAGTGTCCTTACATTAACCATACATCACTTTAACCACAATTTGAAATGAGGGATGAGTAAAAACTATTGAACACAGCCTTATATTTCTCAAGGAAAGCATACAGTACATGCACATAATCAAAACACTGTCTGTCTGTACATGAGCCAGATAAACAAGCACAACCAACCACTATGACATGACATGACACTGGGTGGGATTCAATACATTCATACCAACAGACATGCATTAAACGGAAAGCTCATCCAAAAAGGAACATTATTCATTCTAAACCTGTACATGTTATTTATTCACCAATGTCTTTTCTGTAGCTTCTACAAAATCCAAAACCGGATGATAACAGTATTTTACCTTTTTAGCATCAATGTGAAAAAACAATGACTTATTTCAGAACTGTTTATTGAAAAGTGTCTTGGTTTATTACTATTTTTCAATTATTTTCTTTTTTTTTTTAAATCATGCAAATTGTACTTTTTCCAGTTATGTCTATAGCTCTTTATACACTACGGATCATGTCAAAGCAGCTTCTCAAAGATAAACAGCCAAATAACAGAATCAGTTATTAAACACATGTTTGGAAAAAAGAAATCACATTAAATCAGCCATCTTTTTATTAAGATATTGATGTATAATTGAATTTTTAAGGAACACTATGTGACATACGGTACAAGACCTTTTGTGGTGTAGCTAATAAATATAGGCTAAAACAAATATATATAAATGTATCGAGTAATTTTTGGTCCACACAATTCTTTTTTGCATATAAAAAAAATAAATAAATAAAAAAAATATATAAAAAAAAAATGTCTTAAGTATTTTTTGGTCCACACAATTCTTTTTTGCATATTAAGAAAAAGAAAGAAAATATATTTAAAAAAATAATGTCTAATGTATTTTTTGGTCGGATGGAAGTCACTGGGGCCCAAGTTATGTTTTGGACCCCATTGACTTTCACTTTATTGGAAAAAAAAAAGAAAGCAAGTCGATGTGAGAGCGAGTAAATGATGACGAAACATTCCTGACTTCAATGACATCATTTATGATTTCTAAATAAAAACACCGTCCATAATTGCGGATGTCATTTTTCTAGTATATGCATTTAACACAGAGGATAATATCACTGCTCAAAGGTTCCTCTTTCTCAGATGTTTTAAGCATCAACCTAGTCTCAGATGTTTCAAAGGTTTTTCAAAGAAACATTTGCGTTTCGAACTCAGATCTCTGACCTTTGAATGCACACTTCTGAAGGAGATACACATGAGGGTCTTTTTCTCAGGAGACACACCTGAGATGCACGAGACTCTTCCACTTAATCTCACTGTGCTCTCTGAGAAACGCTCGAGCCGTGAGGTTTTCCCGTACGCTACAGTAGCAGACGGCTGCGGTCGGGCTCTAAGTAAAGCCAGTCGTCTGGTGTTTTCTCCGGCCGCAGGAGTAATGATATAATGGAGGTATCGGGTCCCTGCGGGCTTTAGAGGACAGAGACGTTCCTGCTGTAATCACTGCAAATAGCTGCAATCAGACGGCGTGCCAGCTCTTATATTCTCTGCCTTATGTATTTACAGAAGAGACACAGGAGAAAATGACTCTAGTGGCACATCTCAAATGACCAATGCAAAAAAAGAAAAAAAGAGAGAGAGAGAGAAACACTAGATAAAATACAGACACCGAGAGAGACTCTGACTCCCCCTTCTGGAGGTAGAAGATTTTTATGCTTTACAAGGCATTCTCAATTCATTCGTTCAAATACAAAAAAAGTAGGCCTAAATTTAAGATTTATGCGTCTGTATTATACAGTTGTAACATAAATAAACTTATTAAAATGTGATGCATGTTTGTCAGTCATGCATGATTTTTTTTATTTATTTCTGCAAATCATATCGGAAATCTGTTCCAGGGACCTGTTTCATTTACAACTGACAAATATGCAGTTTGTTAAGGCCTACTGTAAACCTGTGTGATACAAATGGATGGAAATTATATAAGCAATTAAAATACATCTTGAATTTAGGCCTAAATGCTTTTGACTGTTCAATTCTGGATGGCAATGATGTCCAACTTAATATAACACTTTAAAGGGAGATATAAAAGTCATGTTTTATATATTTCATGGCACATAGCTGATCATGTGCTAGTCCAGAACAAACTAGCATTGCCTGACAACCACCCAGGGGTGTGTTTCCCGAACAACGATGTAACTCGCTGATTGCATTGTTTTGGAAATGAACTAGCTAGTCACGACTGTTTGCCGAACACGGTCGCATCTCCGTTGTTTGAACCACATTAGTTAAACAACATAGGGCCATTGTTAATGACGTCACACGCATGTGGTATTTATAAACTGATTAGAGATCTCCAAGATGCTGCTGTATAGAAGATGACACATACTGACTAATTTACTATTTTTGTTCACCGTCATTTTTCTTAATTTGATCTTTGAATCATCGCGGGTTCCCTCTTACGTCATACTCCGAGGTTCCCTTCCAACCACGTACGTTTGTGACATTGACTGCGAACGTTTGTTTGAACTATGCTTTCGGGAAACACAGAATCGTTGAACTATGCTGGTAACCACGGAACTTGCGACCATAGTAGGCTAACCATGCTTTTGGGAAACGCACCCCTGAACAGCTTAGCAATACCCAAAATAACATGAACCTCTTAGATAGGGTTGAGTTAACAACATCGATTTTAATCGATCTTTATTAATCAAAATAAATTCAGTTTGTTTTGTTCTTTCATGTCTTTTTCTGTTAATGTCTGAGCAAAATATTATCTCCCGTCAATTATGTTGATATGAAATAAAGTCTCATCTTTCACATTATGTCCATTTTATGATAAAACACAAACAAATGTGTTTTGGCGCTATTTAAAGTGACGCGACAGGGCGTTGTAGCCACAATGAGATGTGAATTAATTATCTGTCCCTCTTTATTAATAATTAAAACAGGAAATAAACACGAATCAATATCAAATGAAGTTGAAAGAAACAGTGTAACTTACTGAAATAGGCCTCGTCTAATTCAACCTCGGAGTCGGAAAAGTCAGGAAAACAGTCACGTGACCTTACATCTCCCTTTTTGGGCTATAAAAAGGGACTATATTACATTACAAATTCATTATAATTTACAGTTTTTAGAACAGCAAATGTTGAAATGTTTACACATATATATATATGCGCTATATAAACAAATGCATGGAAGTAATATACATAAAAATATTAAAATTGTGTAATTAAGTAAGCAATTTTTATTTGAGTGTGAATTATTATCTATAAATAAATTAGCAACTGTCAAAAACCACCCAGAACACCCTAGAAACCACTTAACTGCACAGAACACCCTAGCAACCACTTGACAACCACCCAGGACACTCTAACATCCACTTAACTACAGATAACACTTTAGCAAAACAACCACCAGAACAACCCAACGACCACCAGGAATATCCCAGCAAGCTCCCAGAATACCCTAGCATCTGTAATGTGTCTAAAAACCTATAACACATTTTTAACCGGTTAGTTAAAGTTATAGGTAGTTGAGCAGAATACTTTAGCAATTGTATTTCCAAGCCTTTGCAACCATTTAAAAAGACCCTAGCAACATGGCATTTCTACAAATAAATCAACAATAAAGTAATAACAATACAATAATAATAATAATAACAAACTACTCCAGTATACTTTCTTACGTAGCCCCTCTGATAAATCCCAGCACTAATCCAAAGGAGTTACCTGCAGAAACACTTTGTTTGGACTCCTATAAACTGGCAGCAGATCCTGGACTCTCCTCGACGCCAGAGCGGTTAAGATTTCAACAATGCAAAGCATATGCTTATGAAAATAATTACCTAACCTTGAGTTCAGGGACTCCTTGGCTGCAGATAGAGGGGCCAGACGCAGCGCCAGGTAACGTCTGCAATTGTTACCTCCATCAAAACTCACTGCATGCGCATGACACTGTTGAAAAAACCCCCATAAAAGCCTATTCAGCATCAGGATGCCGGTTCCCAGAGGCCCCTCTATCTCTAATTGTAATCTATTAAAAATCACAAAAGCTGCAGACAAAAAGGTTTCTGAGAGGAGCTTCTGTTCAGACAGACGGGCACCTGGGAAATCGGAGGAGGTTTTCAGAGAGACCCAGGAGAAATGTATCGCTTTCTGAAGCTAATTAGTCCTGTATATGACCAATCAGAAGAAATACAACAGCTGGCCAAGAAATATATTTGCCTTGCACTGGTGAAGGACAGCCGGTGGAAAGAAGCGGTGCAGTACCTGATGTTATTCAAGAGCGGTGTTTCAGGGATCAGATGTGGGACAAATATAGACCATCTCAAACATCTCAGCTTCAGCTTCATTGTTTCCTCCAGCTCCACGCACATGCATTAAGAGCTCGGCCAAGAAAAACATTCACAAGGGTTGACGTTACAGAGCCTGACAAGGCTACATTTAATCCCAGAATACAATGAAACAAAAGAAGAAATTATATGTTGTACAAAGAAAACCTATTTAAGGACAATGTTAAGGTCATGATTTTTACATTATTGTCATTCCAGGTGATTGTGTGGTTGCTAGGGCATTGCTATGCAGTTGCTAAGATATTCAAGAGGATTGCATGGTTGTTAGGGCATTGCTATGCAGTTGCTAAGGTATTTCAGGTGTTTGTGCGGTTGCTAGGGCATTGCTATGCAGTTGCTAAGGTATTTCAGGTGTTTGTGCGGTTGCTAGGGCATTGCTATGCAGTTGCTAAGGTATTTCAGGTGTTTGTGCGGTTGCTAGGTCATTGCTATGCAGTTGCTAAGGTATTTCAGGTGTTTGCACGGCTGCCAGGGCATTGCTATGCAGTTGCTAAGGTATTTTAGGTGTTTGTGTGGTTGCTAGGGCATTGCTATGCAGTTGCTAAGGTATTTTAGGTGTTTGTGCGGCATCAGTGGCTCAACTTCAGATTTGCGATTCTAGGCAAATACTTTTTTGCTCAAAGAAAACAAATATAATTTACTCTATCCATTCATCTTCTGCCATTTTAGAGAAATAAATTCCAGGCGTTTGTGTGGTTGCTAGGGCATTGCTATGCAGTTGCTAAGGTATTCCAAATGTTTGCGTGGTTGCTAGGGCATTGCTATGCAGTTGCTAAGGAATTCCAGGTGATTCATTTAGTTTCACTTTATAAAATAAAACATAAAATGACTAAAAATGGCAAAAACAAAACTGCTAAAATGAAAATTTAAATGGTAACACTTTACAATAAGGTTCATTAGTTAACATTAATTAACAAGTACTAAGCACGAATAGCTCCACAGCGTTTATCAATCTTAGTTAATGTTAATTTCAGCATTTACTAATGCATTAAAAAAAAAAAAATCACAAGTTGTGTTTGTTTGGGGTAGTTACATTATTGACCAGCAGGTAGAGCCACAACTAGTGCATTCAGTTTAGTAAAAAATGCTGTACCATATGATTTTTCATCTTTAGGACTCAAATCCATGATCATGTTGTAATGAAGGCATTTTAAGTGCAGCTTTTAACACAATTTGTGTTGCAAACAGCATTCAAAGGCAGAACGCCAGTTTATTGCAATAAAATATTTGCAATAACGAAGAGGTTGAGAAAGAATGTACAGAACATTTTCAGCACTGTGAGTTTAAGAGGTAGAGATGTCAAAAGAAGAAAGAAAAAAAAAAACAGAACCAGAGGAAAACAACACCAAAAGACAATGAAACTGCAGAGTGTTAAAACAGAGTCAAAGGCAATGTCACTTCATTTTCTATCAATATGATCTCTATATACTAACAAAATTAACAGCCTGGGTTGAATGAAAGCGCTTTTTAAACTGCTTTTACAGTATCACACACATCATTTATCCACCTTAACATTCATGCAGTGTCATGTTAATTTTCATTTTGCATCTAAACTGCACAAATCTGGCATTTAATAGTCTCAATTATAATTACAAGACATATTTTGCATATCAGCCATTTTTTTTTCTGCGCTCAGCATTAACATGTAAACAGCACACAATTTTGATTTCAGACGTGAATGTAGGCATAACATTACCATGCAAATATTCATCAATATACAGCAGTCTTATGTCTGTTTTCTAGTAATTGTCATAAATGCGATTCATGCATTTCTGTTTAAAAGTCTCTGGAAAGTATCAGAAATATAAGTACACTTCCCAGTATACAGCAGGTTACATTACCTCTTAAAAATGGTATCAACAGTTAAAATAAAATCAGTGTGAACTTTAGTGTCTTGGTAAAGTCACAGCACTTAAATCCACCAGCAGAGGGCACTGGATCACTACAATCCATCACGCCTATCTGCAGAGGCTCATGGGAAGGGTCTCATTCAGCACCAGTACATGCTAAAACATCTTATAAAATATACAGTAAGTGCACGATTGTGTTCAGTTGTTGGGGGTGAGAACAAATCTATAATGTTAGTATTATATAACTGTTCAGATTACATACGGCGACCCTCATGCTTATTTGGACACTTAAACCTAAAGTAGTTTTTCGTAGTCTCTTCTGCTCACCAAGCCAGCATTAATTTGATCTAAACTACAGTAAAAATGGACAAATATTATTATAATTTAATGTAAGTGTGTTTTATGTGAAAATATGTAGAAATGTAATTTATTGATGTGATCAAAGCTGAATTTTCAGCATCATTACTCCAGTCTTCAGTGTCACATGATCCTTCAGAAATCTGATTTGCTGCTCAGTAATAAATGTTTCAGCAAGTCAGCATATCAGAATGATTTCTGAAGGATCATGTGACACTGAAGACTGGAGTAATGATGCTGAAAATACAGCTTTGATCACAGGAATAAATTAGATTGTGCAATATATACACAGAAAACTGTTCATTTAAATTGTAATAATATTTCATAATTCTACCATTTGTACTGCATTTTTAATCAAATAAAAGCAGGCTTGGTGAGTCTTCAGGAAGATTGATGTTGTGCATTTGATATATAACAATCTTTTCATACATTCACAAATAACAATCAATAAAAGTGCTTTGATGAATCTATATAACATTAAACATATTTTCCAATCTCAAATTAGCTCTAATTTCCTGCTGAAGTTCAACAGGGGGCTGGTGTCATTCAATTCTTTAACAGACAACTGTATAGTTAGGAAAACAAGAAAACAAAAATGAAGGACTGGAGGCACGTTTTCTCCGACCACCACAGAGACAGCAGTAACTCTACCCAGAATGCCCTCCTGACAGGAAACAGAAGCTGAGGATGTGCATCACTTGCTGTTGTTGCAGTAGCTGCTGTAGTTACTGCAGGCCTTCTTCATGTCGGTGAGAAAGCCAGGGACGCCCGTCTGAGACAAAACACATCCGTCAGCAACTCACCTCGTCATCTCTGATAACTCCAGAACTCTACAGCACTCACCTTCGCTGCCCAGTTCACCAGCCACGCCGGGATCATTCCTCCAGGATTGTCAAAGTAGTTCATAAACACTGCAATATGATTCAGAACAAACATTATCATCAATACAGACTCGATCTAAAACACAGATGAGTCTCTCAGAAAAAGCTACCTCAGAGCAGTCTAAAAGGATCATGGGAACACAATATTTGGCATGCATTAACACATTTAATAAACCTCAGGAGGAAATAATAATAAATAATCAGACTGTGTTAACCAGACAAACACAGAGACACAAGAAGTTTGCAGCATCAAGTAATATTTTTGTCATCACTGAACACAAAAACATAGTATTTGTTAATACATATAAAGAAAAATTCAATGAAAAATGTAAAAATTAATAAAAAAAAAAAGAAATTAAAAATTAATACACACACACATATATATATATATATATAAAAAAAGAATTCTAAATATATGTACTATTTATTATTAAATAAAATGCAATAAAATACATATAAATAAAACAAACTTAACATTAAAATAATTTTTAGCTCATTACAGATGTGTTTGTACCTTTGGTGCCACCGGAGCCGTCACTCTCCATGGCCAGACTCTGTTTGTAGTCTTTGACCCGGATCACACCCTTCTTCTCCGGACACTGAGACACAGATGAGCTCTTGGCTAAAACCACACAGATCTTCCGTCCTCCCACGTCCAGATCCCGGCGCTCCCGCACATACACGTACTGAAGAGAGTTAAGAGCCAATACTGCACAACACACTTACTGCGACCTTATAAACTATTACAATTCTTCAAGAAACACTACAACTGAGCCTTATGGATGGAGACAAAAGAGAAAGCCAGCTGTTATGATTTCTACTTTTCTATTTGAGGTTGATACAGGCATGTCATAAATCCTCAATGAACTGAAAATATTTAAATTTACTGAAATTAATCTGACACGCTTACCTAAATGGAATATAACATGTATTAAATTTGTATTTGAGGTCGATTTGAAAAAGATTTTTAATTTGCTCAAAAACTAAAATTCAATTACATCTGACTACAAATGTAATGTTATTATATTATTATTTCATATTTAGACATTCTGTATGGTGTTTTTTTTTTTATCATAATATATAATGTAATATATTATTTATTGTTATATATTTATTTATAACACTTTTTGAATGAAATAGTGTATATATATATATATATATAAAAAAAATAGTATTATAATGGAGAGATGTTATTATTATAATGTACATGAGTCTGTATCCTGTATCGCACACACACACACACACATACAGTGTTTGTGGGAGCATGAAGTGTGTTTGTAGGATACATCCCTGTTGGACAGAGGTAATGGATATTTCACTTCCCAGTATATGGCTTTCTGTCCGCCGTAGTCCTTCTCATGCAGCTCTGAGGAAAACACACACACACACACACACACAAGTGAAAGATGAGACAGTGATTGATGGCACATCACAATATAATTACATTTTCAAAAAACAAAATATAAACAATTCTTTATTTATGAATAAAATAAACAATAGAACAAAGTAAATCCAAAAATATTTTACAAATTACATCTACACTAGAAGGGGGAAAATATATGTGTCTAGCAGTGTGGATGAATCTTAATGCAAGCCTATTAAATGTCCTTTTAGAGACACTGTGTGCTTCCAGTTTTGTGGCAAGCGTTCAAGGAGTATCCTTTTCTCTTCCAGCGTGACACAGAGAGATGTCCATGTAGTCTGTGATGAAGAACTTGGCTGACCTGCATTAAACCCAGACCTGAACCTCTACTGAACTCTTCCTCTTCTGGGAGCAATTCCCTCCCAATGTCCAGGTCCAACATCTAAACATCTTCCCAGAAGACTAGAGACTATCAGGGAGGACACATGTCTTTGAATCTAAATGCTGGGCGTCAAAAACATCACATCAGTGCAAAAACAGCTCCATATTATGAAACGCTTGAGTTCAAAAACTAATATTTAAAGTGGCCCTCTTATGGATTTTTGAACATGAGCTTTCATGCAGTGTGTAACACAGCTCTAAATAAATGAAAACATCCTGCAGTTTTATAATCAGAAAGTGCACCATGTATAAAGTTATTGTTTCTCAAAAGAAAGAGTCGACTCTGAACCATTGAAATGAGTCGTTTTTAAACAAGTCCCAAGCGGTTACATGTTGATTTCAAAGTGAAACATTAGCATACTGTCGCCCACATGTTGGTCTTTTCACGTTGGTTCTGAATGAAAATGCTAATTCAACCTTCACCACTAAGTGCCATTTTTGTAGAGTTAAAAGCTCACAAACACTGCTTTCAATTAATTCAACCAATCACCGGAGGGGTTTGGAAAATGAATCGTTGAATTGATCGTTTGGGAGTCGTTGAGCAAATAAGGTAAAAATGCATAATATAAGACAATAAAAGTGTTTTTTTGATCTTGCATGCATGTCAACCTGTTTTTGGGACTCCCAAAACCAAAACATAAACCTTTCATAGCCTATAATAGGTGCACTTTAATATATTTCAATTATTACTTTAACAAAATTACAGAAAACAACAACAAAAAATATATTATAATAAAAATATTTCAACTTGATGGGCTACAATAATTAACTAATACTAATTTCTAAAAATAAAATTCATTTTAACTGAATGAAAACAATATATAGTAAAAACAAATAAAAAATATGAAAAAAAAAAAATAAACATGATAAACAGCACCATTAAAATTGAAACAGAAAACAATACAAATTTTGCAGAAATAAAATATTTTTTTCTAATTGCAATATTTCTCATTTTCATTTAGTTTAACTTAATGTACTAAACTAACAAACAAACTACATAGACATTAAAACAGAAAATATAAATATATATATATAAATAAAATACAACAAAAAATATTTCATTTTAGCTAGTTGCCAAACACACAAAAAATTACTAAAACTTCAACAACAAGAAATAATAAAAACGTGTTGAAAGTAATAATAAACACTACAATAGTTTCTCAACAGGCGGTTTGTTTCAGGTCTGAACGGTTCACGGGCGTATCTAGTGTGAAAACGATGATGTATTCGGCAAACAAGGGTGGAGGCGAAGGCGTTTACGTGTGATTATGATCACAAACCATTCTTGACTGATTTAACACAAACCACATTTAAACGCTCCGGTGGTCCGACACAATATTCATACCAGCCATTAAAAGACAAAGCATGAGTAAAATTATTCAACACAGGGATGTGCACTCACTGAAATCACACAAGAGCCAGGCATAACTACAGAGAAGAGAGACTGAAAACAAAAACTCCTGAAGTCTGAAGAAAACGATGAAAAGCAGCATTCATTTGAAGAAAACAATGACACCGGAGCGCAAAAAAACCCCTTAAACGTCTGTTATGAAATGGAGAGCTGGAGGTCGCTTTGTGTGTATAAAGCAGGGTTTGGGAGGGATTTCTGGAGTTATGTCACAAACAAACACCCACAGGAAAAGAGCACATCCATCAGGACTGCAGAGGCTCTTCTCCAGAGATCAGCTCGTCTGGAGCCAGAGATGTGTTTCTAATAAAACACCACTCCACCCACACGCACACGCTCCACTGGTGTTTGCGGGAAACACACCACCCAACCACAGTTTCTCAACAAACCCACTGTCACGCAACTACAACAGTCCAGGATGATGAAAAAGGCTTGTTGAAATACACAGCGCAGTATGGAGACTGAGATGAACGTGATGTAGAGCAGATCTTCTGGACAGTGAAAACAGATCTCACATCTCGAACCAGAGCACAAACAGGGACCAGTGATTGTCAAAGATTGTTTAATAGATCCCAGATCCAGAGAGAACAGATTGAGCTCCATATTGATTTCAAACATTAAAGGGGTCACACATGATGTTGTCCAGGCTTCCTGAAACGGATCGATTTGTACAAAGCTCAACATTCTAGAAAAGCGAGATGTGCTCTGATTGGCCAGCTATCCAGTGCACTGTGATTGGCTGAAGTGTGTAACGGAAATGTTACGCCCCTTACCATAACATGATGTCCTGGCGCAATGACACCAAAACAATAAAACACATTACAAATGAGGCATGAGTACTGTCTTTTTATACGTCGTGTTGCATCGCGCCTCGTAAGCACAACACCATGTCTGCATTTGTGATCGGAGAAACGCCAAACAACAAGCACTATCCCTCACTGCTCAAAACTCGTGTTTGAATAGTAAGTAGCAGGTTCTTTTAATAAGAAAACGTAACTTAAAGGTTGTGAGTCAGAAGCGCCAGACTGTCCTTGCAGAGGTAGAATTGCTCCACTTTCTAGTCTCTGTGCACAGCCAGCATAGGCTCTCCAGGTTTTCTGTAAATGCGCTGAACACACTCTAATATTTATGTTAAACAGTTTTAAAACAGTGTTGTGAATGCAACTTGACCACTGATTTCTAGTTATGTCCTCTTTTTGAAGCACAAAGTAGTTTCACTTTCACAACGACACACAGCACGTCCAGCAACACTACTGCAAGAATAATAGTTCTGGGGTGGTGTTTGAAAATAAACCCACTCTGTGGTGAAGAAAATTTGGGACGTGGACAAGTCATAACTTTTAAAAAGAATATCTGGTTTTGAAACTTTAATCCCTACAACTTCAGGGATCTTATCTGTGCACTAACAGCTTTTAACACTCCAAAGAAAAAAGGAAAACTTGAAATAGCACCATATGACCCCTTTAACTTGGTTTAAGTGGACATTTCATGAAAAAGGGACATGAAGGCAAAGAACCGCCCAACAACCGGCCAATCAGGATTGAGTAGTAAATAATTAACTAATATTATTTCAACATTTCATATTAACCTGGCTAGATGTACTAAAATTAAAAATATATATTTATATATATATATATAAATAAATGACACCAGAAACAATTACAGAAACACAACAAATCTTTAAAACGAAAATTAAAACACAAATAGAAAAATAAAAACTAGTTATTAGTATTAATATGTAAATAAAAAACTGTAATAGTATCTCAATGATACAAAAAAAGCTGACATGAATATACACACACAAAAATGCCATTAAAAATAAACAATTACGTCCCCAAAACAATTGTAAAAAAGGTCCACATTTGACAAAAAAAAGTCAAAGTTTATGAAAGTTAAATTAATGTTTGAAAAAAAAAAAAAAATCAAGTAGTAGCTATTTATAACAAAACTGAAAATCTGCAAGTAGCTTGCCGTTTTGTACGCATTGTAAGTTTCATGGGTCAGAGAGAGAGAAAATAGTTAATAATAAATAAATAAATTACGGCTGTTTTGTAAGAGTATGCCTGAACTTCAGGAGACACCAACATACTAAAATGCTACACGTGGTATGTAGGCCACTTTAAGCATGAAAGGAGTTTTAAAGTACAAACCTGATCAGTGGACAGAAACCTGATCCAGGGTCAGTTTCTGCTTGACCTCATACAGACCGATGGATCTGATTTTGGATCGGTTCACTGAGAGACTCCATATATAAAGGCCTGTGTGGTTATACTGTATAAACCACATCACTAGCACAACCTACACTCATACTAACTACGGAATAAACACAGCACCGGATCAGTCTAAACACTAAACTACGGGACGTACACGTGCATTTACCTGCATATCTGAATGAATTTGACCACCGGCAACAGGAGGAACTTCAAAATACGGGAAAAAAAAAAACATTAGAAAAGAAACAAAAAAAAAAAGTCCTATGATGCATTTTAGGTGGGAGATAGTTTGTTTGAGATTCATGAAGCCAAATGTGGAAATTCTGAACACCAGTACAAGCGCAAGTTAACATATTGTCATTTAAAAACAAAAAAACAAAAGCCTGTTGAGCTGTCTGGCTAGAAATGGGTGTGTTAACTTTAATCTCTTCAATGATGATTCACAACTTCAGGAATCCGTCCAAACCTGCTTTACAGGTCAAATCGAGGTTCAAACTAACATAAATCTGAGGCTGAATTTTGAAGTAACGATGGCAGTGCTCGATAGTAACTGATTACATGTAATCTGATTATATTGCATGGTGAAATACTGACTATAATCAGATTACAGTTACTTTTGATTAGTGGTTGACCAATATATCGGCCTTGGTGGCATAAAAGTTTATTGGCAGATGCCGATATTTGAAAAATTCCAAATATCGGCATCGGCCAATAAATTTTTCTGATATGTTCAAGGCATTATTTTGACGGCATGCCGATGCGGAGAAAGGAAGTGCCTGAGCACCGCCATCATTCAGTCCTGTCTAATACAGTAAGAAGTCTATCTAATAATCGGTTAGAACAGTTAAACAAAGAAATTAAAACGCATCCAAAAAGTATTATAATGATTGCCTTAATACTGTTAGTAATAGAAAAGCAAACACTTTCTCGTTTGCCGTCAGCATTCAGCAAATACACATTTAAATCACAAATCTTTGAACGGCTAATAAACATTTAAACACACAAAACTCACAGAATTAGTCGAATCTAGTTCTAGATGTCAAGTGTGCATGTGCATGTTTGGCTGCGAAAGACCAACGAGTCTCATGATTACCTTTGACATACGAGTCCCACTGTCTCCTGTAGTTGAGATCCATGTAAACATCTGCGCAGAGATCTGGAGCGCAGCTGTCCAGAGAGCCGAACACTTTGTATTCGTACAGACCCGTTTCCTGTTGAACGTGACATTAAAGACAAACGCATCACTGACACGGCCCAGATCACAGCCAGAGCCAGTAACGCTGAACAAGCACCGTGATATATATATATGGCCCATATGTGTGCGAAAGTGATGCCGATGCATGCGGACAGCATCTCTTGAACGCATCAGTCATGCTTGCGTTTGCATGTTGTGTTTTCACTTAGAAAGCATTAAAACACATGGATCTGAAGTCATTTCGTCCACAGCGAGGCAAATTACCGCACACAACTTTGAAATACTACATAGCTCATGTATTTTATGAAACACAGTGAAACCAGTGAATTTGTAAAACATTTCGTGTTTTTATGTACTCATACATTTTCAACCCCACTGAATATCTGTCAGGGAAACAATCAAAAACCATTACTCATAATTAGCAAAATATTATTTAAAAATATGACGATACTGCAACTTCAGTTTAGAGGACAGAATTACTGTGATTCAAAACCTAGATGTGCATGTTGATTTAAATCAGCTGCTTGAGAAAACAACTGTGTATTTGGACATTTGATCAAAAATATATTTATTAAAATGTCAACTAGTCCTGATCTCAGCTATTATGCATCTTATTTTCCTAAAACACAAATGCGTTTAGTGTAATTAAAATTGTTATTAATATATTAAATTAGATTTTATTTTTATATTTTCGATTTATTTTAGTTAAACGCTTTTTGTATGTCCTTTGGGCATTTTAATAATAATAATAATAATAATAATAATAATAATCAAAAACAACCACTTCCAGAGGTCGTAATGTGTTGTGGAGCAGAAGACGGATCGCTTTGCTGCATTGTTTTGACAGCGCGTGCGCGTCGCGTCATTGTGCTACATTCACCTTGTTGTAGAGTCGGTATATTTTGACGTTCATGGTCTCGGTGAAGAGCTCCCACCCTCCGTCGAGCTGCGGCTCGTCCAGCTCGGTCCAGGCCCGCTGGATCTCCTCATCGCTGAAGAGCAGAGCCATGCTGCTGCTTCCACCAGAGTCATGTGACCGACCGCGGGCGCTGCTGACGTCAGAGCGCAGCTGACCGCGGCGCGCGCCACGTGCTCGCGCGCTCTTCAAGAGATAGGAGCAGCATCCAGTTAATTAATTATATTTTTTGTTGTACTATGTCAGTCATATTGTACAGTCAACCGGTCATAATCTCAAAACAAACATGGATATATATAAACAATATATACATAATGAAAGATTTATTTTATTATTATTATTATATTTTTAAAATATAATTTAATATTTAATTTACTTTATGGTATTTTCATGAACATCTTTATATATATGTATGTTGAGATAATGCACAGTCAGGCAGTCATTATCTCAAAATAAACCCCTGACAGAGACAGACACAGGGAAAGGAGACATTTGTCTGACAGTGTATGAGCATCTGTTAGTAACTCTATACTGTAACCTTTGTTGCCAGATGATACTCAATACCTGCAGACCGGCTCAAATATTTATACTCCACCAGATTCATATCAAATTCATCAGAAATGAACAGCATGTCACAATATATTGCTGAATCTCCAAAGAAGCTGAACCATATATCAACTCAAGTACACCATAAAATGCTTAAACTAAAGAACCATCTTCCTCCGATCATAGCGAGAACTGTATCACATCAACTCAATCGTTTTCAGAACTTGCAGCTAAAATGAGGAAACTCTCAGCGGCCTGTGCTGTCCGTCACAGAGATCAGAGCCATGGCCGTCACCGTGTGGTGCATTTAAGGAAAGATTTCCTCCGGGAAGGAAGACTGCAGACAACACCCTGTATCACGTTACAAGAAAAAAAGAAGAAGAAAAACACACTTGATGCTCGAGTCTCACATGCATGTGTTTGAAAGCAGAAGGTAAGCCACAAACACATTCAAATATATTCAAATATCCATAAACAGTGACTCAGAGTTTGTCCTGTATCTATCATGTCAATTATTTGAATAAAATCTGCTAATTATTCCCTATATGTAATCATTTTCATTTATTTTTAAAGAAATGTATAATGCACTGAAAAAACGATCTATTTCTAAATAAATGGATGTAAATTGTATTAGTATCTACACCAGGAAAATGTACAAACATCTTCATTTTGGCAGGCTTTTAAAACGTTTCAAACAAAGGAGGAACAAGTGCTAGACATGCAAATAAAAAATACACAAGCATAAAACTAAGCATTTAAGCATTAAACCATTTAGATCAAACATAATAAACTCAATATACTTATTTGTAGTGTTATTTCAAAAGCATGAGAATATTAAGTTTAAAGCACAAACTTTAAAGGAATAGTTCACCAATAAATTTGTATCTGCTAAAAATGTGACGTAAAAGCTGTGTCTGTAATAAATCCATCAACAAGGTGTTTTAACTTTATTTTCTAGTGAAAATATGAGTCTGTAATCTATAACAATGCTTCATCTAGTAAATCAATTTTATGCTGTCGTCTCACGTGAAAATCCACCCAAATATTTGTTTTTGCTTGATCTGTGCAGATTTTCTCTTGATTCAGACGAGACGGCACTAAAGGTGGACTCGTATTTTAACCAGAAGCAACAGTTTGAAGGTTACAAATGTCTTAATAATGGATTTGTTCCTTACAAACACACATTTTTTCTCTTCACATGTCGTTAACTGATGGACTGGAGTGGTGTGGATGTTTTTATCAGCTGTTTGGACTCTCTTTCTGACGGCACCCATTCACTGCAGAGCATCCATTGGTGAACAAGTGATGAAATGCTACATTTCTCCAAATATGTTCTGATGCAGAAACATATGAGGGTGAATAAACTGTCAGCATGTTTTGGCCAACTATTATTTTAACCAAAATGATTTATACCCTTATACACCTCTCAATAAACATTATTTTATGACCAGCCATCAGCATATCACAAAAGCAGTATACAAAAGACTCCATGAAGTGGTCACACTTGCCGTTTACACTCCTCCCCCTGAATACTGAAGCAGTGTTAGTTCACATGGAGGAGGAGAAACACAGACTAGTGAATGAGAGCCACACACAAATACACACACACAGAGAGTCAGTCTCTCACAGGAGAACTTCACCAGCAGACTGTGTTTGGAGTATAACGGGGCTTTTGCGTCTTTGGTTTGCTGAATAGGATCTTTGGAGGGCAGGATGGAAAACACATGTGAGGTGAGCGACTTGACCCCGCTCTCAGATTACCTTCATGCATGCATCACACTCAACATTCAACTTTATTTTACACACACATTCAGGATTTAAGTAACTGAATTAAAATAATAGTAAGGGTGCTGGACGTTTCTGCAGCCTTCATGCATGCATGCTCTGACATACACTGTAAAAAAAGCTGAAAATAAAATGATGATTATTGTATTTTCTTACAAAAAACACTATTTCAGAAAAAGTGAGCTGTCTTGAGTGAGTGAATATACATACATATATATATATATATATATATATCCATATTCATTGTTCAAATGCATTTAAACTAACACTGACCATCAAGATAAGTCTGAAAGGCTGGCAAAAAGTACAACATTATACATGTGACAACAAGTTTCAGATTGATATTGTATGACTTTCACGATTTATAATTGAAAAATTTCTAATTGAAAAAATAATTCTACCTTGGTTTTTGTTTGGGCTGTGAATTATAACAAAATGTAATTTTCAGAGTGTGTAAATGAGTCTGTCCATCTATTTGGATTTGTTTTGCTGTTTAATAATTATATTGTTATTGTATTACTTATAAAATGATTTAAGTTAAATTGATTTAATGAGTTAAACTAGTGCAAAAACTTGTTACTGTGTCTTTATCGTATGATGTTCTCAGTGCACTGGGTCACTAAAGAAGATCTAAATGGAAAAGTATTGAGGTGAATCTAAACAGCGCATGAGGGTTGAAATCCAGGCCAGCTGTAATGTGTATCGTTCAGAGCAAGGAGAGTCACGGGAGTTTGGCAGATCTGCTGACCCTCTTAAGAAAAAGCCCCTTGAGAAATGGCCGTTAATTTATACGGCGCTCGTGTTTCATGGGCCAGTCTGTAATGTCATACGGCGAGCTCTCCAGGGAATGTGGCAGCTCTCTCTGCGTCATTCAGACGGCGCTCAGCCTGCGTCTGCGCTCCAAAAGCAGATCCGGGGGGCTCTTCCCGTCTGAGAACCAAAACAACTCCAAAGTGCTAGCATTTACTCACTCATTCGTCACTATCAATATATTCTCAAACATAAGGATGAAGGTTTGTTTAGATTGCTAGTACTTACACTGACTATTAAACATCAGTGTGTAGCTCTTCATGCATCCCATAAACAAACAAGCACCTGGTACACCAGCCTAGCAACAAACAAACAGCAGTCACAAACAGAACACTCTAGAAACCACAGACCTTAGCAACTCCCTAGAAACTACCCAGAGTACCCTTAGCAACCAAAATGCAGGCCTTGGCAACCACCCCGGTAGGGTTATTTTAATGTTATCTGTATGCTATTACAGTATTTTTTTATCTTTAGAATTAGGTTTAATTTCTTTATATTTCTTTTTTTTTTATGTATTTCACCATAAATGAAGCGTTAGCGTTAGTTCTGGCAGGTCACATGAGTCAAGCTTGCATCAGCTGATCACATCTATCTATAGGAATACAACACCTATTGGGGCATTCCTATATAAGCTCTTTTCAGTATTTATCAGCAGCTTTTTCTGCTTGCTCAGGAGCGAATGACCCTCCTCCATCCCCAGCTCCTCCTTTCACACAGTCAGGACTTGGCTTTCTGATATTCCTTGCTGAATCAGACTTCTTTATCTTGAATTATGTTACACTTAAATATCAGTAAGTACATTAATGATGTCTGCCTTCTTGTGTTCTGTTAATCCTAGGGGGGTTATTATTGCTGCTTTTCCTGCTCATTCATAAATGGGTGTATGGATGGGCAGGGAGTTTTTTTTGCGCAGAACAGAACCATACCATAAAACCAAACTTTATGATAAGTATCTCTCATTTTGACGATAGTGGTCCTGACCCTTAGTAATTTTATGTACTTTTGTCATTTTTTTTTTTTTATTATTATTTTTCATTATTTAAATTATTTAACATTTTAAACTTTAATTAAAAATTATTTCTGTTTTATTTATTTAATAATTTTTTTTCAATTAAAGCAAGTAGAATTACAAATTTCTAAGGCAGCATTTATAATTTGTAAAGTTTTTTAAGCTCATTTTTTTTCATCAAATATTTATATTTTACTTTATTTCTACTTATTTCTACAGATTTTAATAGATAATAATACATTTTAATAATACCAGAACACCCTAGAAACTCAATAGAAACAAAACTTCGGTTGTTAAATAAAAAATAAATAAATAAATAAAACTAGTTTTAGTTTATTATTTTTATAATAAAACTAGACTTTTATTTTTTGTTTCTTTTTCCTGAAGGCATAATTCGCTCAAAAATTATATTTTAACAAATGTGTGTAACTGAAGAGTTGACGGTAGCCACTGACTTTTTCATAGTGTTTTTTCCCCATATTATGGAATAGGCATCAACTGTTCGCCAACACATTCTTCAAAGTATCTTCTTTTGTATTCATTAGAAGAAAAGAAACTCATGCAGGGTCGAAACAAACCGAGGCTGAGAAAATGATGACCTTTACATGGTTTTGAAAACACAATAAATCAATGTTTTATTGTTGTTGTTCTTTTCCCTATTTCTTTATCATGCTTATGTAAAGCTCTGTGAACAAACTTGCTGTGCTTTTCCTCCAGGTGTGGAAACCGGCACAGTAGAGCATAGAGACGGCTCAGACTGCGGCCGATGCCCCTAAATACACTGACCCTCGACCCTGCGATGCCCACCGAGCTGCTGAAAGACACCATGACGATCCCCGGAGCTCCAGAGCGAATCCTGCAAGAGAAAACCAACAACAACGAGCCCCCTCAACTGCAGCCGCTGGCCGTCACCATCCCGCTGGTCAACGAGGGGCAGCTGACGGCGGCCACCGGCGGAGCAGAGCTGTCCTGCTACCGCTGCACCGTGCCCTTTGGGGTGGTGGTCCTGATCGCGGGGATCGTGGTGACGGCCGTCGCGTACAGCTTCAATTCTCACGGCTCCACCATATCGTACTTCGGACTGGTGCTGCTCTCGGCCGGGGTGGTGTTGCTCGCCCTGAGTGCCGTTTGCTGGAAGGTGCGGATGGAGAGAAAGAAAGAGAGAAGACGAGAGAGTCAGACGGCACTGATGGCCCATCAGAGGAGCATCTTCGCCTGATTCGGCACAAGCACAAACTCAGAAACCTTCATGATAAACGAGTCAATGCGAGATCTAGATGCTTCGCGTCAGGTCGAACCATAGACTGTAAAAAAAGATGGACGACTCATTTCCACCTCCTTCCAATGTAGACACTACATGTGTGTATTCACCTATGTACCGCCAAAGTGGAAGTGTTAGCATTAGCCGTTACGTTTTTTGGATTAAAAGTTGCAGGCTTGCCTTCTGCTGGCTTCGGCCCTGCTGTCATCCTGCTCCCCTGAATGCTTAAACATGCATCAGAATGAACAGACAGAAACCGTCTTTGACTGGTTTGATTTTGCTCACGTTTCATTGGTTTACATGAAAAGCATGGGGTTTATGACATATACTGCAGCCAGCCACCTGGGGGCGATTGATAAAGAAAGAGAGAGTCAAACGGCATTGATGGCCCACCAGAGGAGCATCTTCTACTGATTCGACACAAGCACGATTTCCGAAATCTTTATGACAAACAAATTAAAAGCATCACGTTTTGGAAGACGTCCTGATCTTTTGCCTCAGGTTGGACCATAGACTGTAAAAAAGTTTGTCTTTTTCTCAAAGCCATGGTATCAAAAAACCCCGCCCAAACTCCCCCAGATGCAGTCACAAACTCACAATCATGAGACAACACCTCATTTTTATAGCATCAAATAACTACATAAAAACAATGAACAAACAAACACTTGAAGATACATTGGAGTGATAAGAGCTAGCTAAAATGATGGCAACTGTCTTTGGGAGAGACATATTTTAAGTGTAAATTGAGTTATTAGTTCGGATCACGTTCCGCTGGTTTACATTGAGAAGGCAATGACTTATACTACCGCCAGCCAGCAAGGGGCGATCAAAATGCATTGGCTTCACTTTTCAGGAAGTGTGTGGCACATTTGGGTCAGACAAACCGAACGCTGTCAGAGAAAACTGAATGAATGACTCTCAGAATGAGAGACTGGGACAGTTAATCGAGACAGACTCGCAGCTGCATGTGTCCAGATGTCGAGACACAGCTGCACTGCTTAAAACGTCTATCAAGTTCCAATGCTTACTTTCTCAAGCATCCCTATTGCTACTTCTCAAACATCAGGTTAGAGGTTTGTTTAGATCGCTGATACTGCAGTGTGTAATTCGGCTTGCATCCCATAAACCAACAAATATCCAGTACACCTTAGCAACCAACCTGGCAACTCACAAAAAAAACACCCAAAACACCAGAAAACAAAGCAGTGTCTAAGATTGCACTTAGAACCAAATGACTAGCATCTGCATAGCAACTCCCTAGAAACTGGAAAAACTATTTTGGTCTTGTTTTTTATAACAAGCACCCAAAAAATCCTAAATCAAGACATTTACTTGAAAATAACTTGAGATATTGATTGATTAAATTGTCAAAATTAAGTGAGTTTGTGCTTGAAACAAGATGTGATCTCTCCGTGGGATAAGAAACATTATTTTGTTCTCCTTTTGAATTAAGTTTGCAAAGATGGATTTTTTTTTTCCTGTTTCAAGCTTAAACTCACTTTATTTTGATACATCAGAAAACAAAATGAAAATTCTGTCATTATTTACTGTAGTGTCAAACCTTTATGTATTTCCTTCTCCTGGAATTAATTAAATTTTTTGTCCATACAAGTGGAAGTATGTAGGAACTATTTGGAATTTAATTTTTTTTTCTGAATTTGAATCTTCAGAATTTTTAAGTTACAGAATGTTCCGTTTCAGGTTCCTTTGACTTCTATTGTAATTTTTGTTGTTTTATTTTTGTTCATACAATGGAAGTCAATAGAAACTGAAAGGGTTTGGCTATCAACATTCTTCAAAATGTTGTCTTTTATGTTCTGCAGCATAGAGAAAGTTGTTGATGACATGAATTTTCATTTTTGAGTGAACTATCTTTTAATATATTTAGTTATTTTGATTTAAGAATGTTTAGATATTTCATAATTTTAGCTTCCTCAACCACAAACTCTAGTAGTTTCTGACGCAGTGCTAGCTGACCTCTAATGTGGTTCATAAGTGCATTCGTTCTTTTTTTCTTAGTTTTCTTTCTCTCTGCCTCTTTTGCCTGTCAGGCAGGGCTGTTTGGTTAGCTGGGATGCAAGCCAAGGCGAACGCATCAGAATTAAGACAAGTAACCGCTGTGCAAACCCAGAGACGGGAAGTGCCATATTAATCCACGGCTGCTTCCTGTCCGGGTGGATTAATGGAAAGAGACGCTTTGAGACATAAAGGAAAGGGAGGAAAATGAGGAAATGAAGAACAATGATTTCTTCTTCATTGAGAGCATCTTTCTGACACCCAGATACTTTATATGTCACTATTGTGGACGTATGGTACTTATATCACTAGTATTATGATATATAAACAACAATGGGCTGGAAAACCAGATGATATGTTCTTTCATTGAGTTTATTTTGTATTTCAGACTATGAGGACAGACAAACACGCTCTTAATCGAGCAGTGATTTATGACTTTATGTGAAGTAACTTAAAAAAAACCCTAATAATCGCATTTAAGATGACAGTATTATGTGATTTTTATGTATTTGATCACGCAAATTGTGACTTATTGATTTCAGGTGCTTATTTTTTGATGCGAGTATGTAAATGTGTCTTAATTCAGTTTCAGATGGTCATTTCTTCAATTATGTCTGTGAAAATGTTATATTTGTTAGATGCTGACAGAACTATTTTTAATAAACTCCTGTGAAACTAAACAATTTTTTGAGTTATTCCTCTGATTAATATGTAAACTCTAAAACTCAAAGCAACTGTTGCATTAAAGTTGATTATGCAGTTACGGTAAGTGAAACTTTCAAAACAAACTGTTATGAGTTTAGGTTGTGACTGAATGAGTCGTGTCTGAGTCATTTCATGTCTGCAGTTGATTTAGAGCAGACTGGCTTTAATTATTTCTCCATTCGCTCGTGCTGTTTGTTTGAAGTGGTTTGGGTTTGGTCGAAAGTCTCCAGCCTAACGTAAAAAGTTTTCTCGTGTGAGATGTTGCGATTAAAACTTTCAAAAATGAATGGAAGGAAATGTTTCTTTCTTTCTTTCTTTAACAATGAGCTCTGCTGCTCTCCACGTCTGCACTATGTATTGTGTGCAAGTGAATGCCATCAGATGTGTCCAAACTTCACTGTTTATGTGGGTGACTGTTTGAAAGCCAGACATTTATTTAATGGCACTTATTATGCAAAATTCTATAGAAACCCATTTCCACCACTGAATTAAAAAAAAAAAAAAAAAAAGGTTATTGAGTTTTTTCCTTCGCAATTGCAAGTTATAGTCAGAATTGTGACATATGAACTTGTAATTGCCAGTTATAAAGTCAGAATTGCAAAATATAAAGTTGCAATTGCGAGAAAAATATCTAAATTGCGTGATATAAATTCACCATTGCGAGTTATAGAGTAAGAATTGTGACTTTATATCTCAAAATTCTGCCTTTATACCTCACAATTGTGTGCTAGCAATTCTAAACATAGATATAAACTCGCAAATGCGAGTCAAAGACCGATTTTGGGGAGTGATATTTTCTTAGAATTGCAACTTTATCTTTTGCAACATTGTCTGACTTTATATCACACAAATCTGACTTTATATCCAGTAATTGTAAGATGTAAGCAATTCTGCAATGTCTCAAAATAGCATGTTTTTAACATGAAATTCTGAGTTTATAATTCGCAATTGCGAGTTTATATCTCACAAATTTGACTTTGTTTCTCGCAGTTGCAAGTTTACATCTAAATTTCTCAGAATTGTGACATGTAAACTTGCAATTTCAAGAAAAAAAGTCGGATTTGTGAGATATTTTTATTTTTAGTTTTTTATTCAGTGGCAGAAACGTGCTTCCATAAAATTCACTTTTACATGTGGGTATAAACAACCACCCTATAATGATAAAAATCACTTCTACCTTTTAATCCCTGTACTTACTGTACTGTATATTATGTGCTCTAATAGAAACATGCAATTTATTTCCCAGCTGTTTACCTTCACACACATAACCGACTGTTACACTTGTGTGTATTTGAGAGTTTAAGCGCAAAAATACATAAAAGAGAAATTCAGGAGCTCATTTGCATTTAAAGAAACACGCAAAAGTGTTTTTCTGCTTCTAATCAAAAATTTTCAAAACTATATGATAAATGAACTGTTGGGTAATTTGAGCTGAAACTTTGCAGACACATTCTAGGGACACCCAAGTCATTTCAAATGACTTAAGATTGAGCTAGATTAAGCGTTGCTGTGTACTTAATAAAAATATTATTGTTTCTATTTCTCATGCAGGCAAACAAAATTTAAGTGTAAGTCAAATCCAATAAACAGTATAATTCTGTTCTGCAGGAACATTTTGTTTTTGCTTTTTTTAAATGCAAACTATTCACTAACGTGACCATAATATCAAATATTTGATATTACGATTCTTAAATATGTGTAAGTAAATATGTTTAGGAGTTTAAAAACAACATTATTTGATCCACGGTGTCAATCCCAGCTGGAGCTACCAGCTAAAGACTGTGTTTGGCACTCCAGCTTTCTATGTACTCTGTGTTTTGTGTCTGTTTTC
>JAUMHE010000047.1:919127-962861 GCA_032359235.1 Enteromius mattozi
TAAAAAGAAACTGAAACGCACCATAAGTCTATTCAGCACGAATAACTGTTTCCACGAGATGCTCCGGCGGGATCGGTTCCAGGTTCTTTTTCCTTCACTTAAGTTGCTGCTGCGTGAAAGCAATTAACGTTACTGTTATTCACACACAAACTGTGCAATGTATTGTGACACACATTCAATGTTGATAAAGTATTTTAAATAGTGTACGCCGCTACTTACGCATTGAGACGATCAGCAATTTCCTGCCAACCTTTCTCTCTTGCTTTATTTATTGCTGCTGTATTTCCTTTTTTTGTTATGACAAATTTGGGCTTTGTCTCATGTTCATAATCACGCTGGAGTGCTCAAAATTGTGAATATGAATGGGAGTATACTTCAGAGATCTTTCACCCATAAGAATTTCTAGGGGTGCCAGTAGTTGTGTCCCAAATGTATTTGAGAAAACCATTTATTGCACAATGATATTTCCCCCCATTCTAAATTATTTTTATCAAATCAATGATTTTTTATTTTTTATTTTAAATTGTCATAACTTCCAATCTTTACATTCAGCACTTTCGTACAATCATCTGCAACGCACAGAACCAAGTTAGGCCCTACATATTTTATTTTCCAATAATTTATTGTTTAGACTTCTTCTGACTGGTTTTCATCATCAGACATTAAACATGCACACAAAATGTTTGTTCTGTCCCATACAGGCCCTATGTCACCTTGTAGATGCAAACAAACAAACAAACAAAAAATACATTATATTCTGTGATAAGGAACATTGCTTAAAAAAATTACCAGCAAATTATGACTTTAAATTTTGACTACTTCTGGGCAAAACAGTAGTTCTGAATGAATCATCTAGTATTACATCCACCCACGATCTCTGTACAAGGTTACACCAGTGTCCAATCTGATCTGGGTTGGGACACACTATTAAAACGAAATCGAAGGTCGTTTTATTAGGCTTTTGTGACCACAAAATAACAAGGGGCGGCACTGCATGGAAAGTCGTGGCTGGCAGCGAGGCGTTTTTCCCAGGGTAAATGGATGTGAATTGCTGAGATGGTTCATGCAGGAAGCATGAGGGTGTGTCTCGCTCAGCAGCTGCGGAGGTCGGGAAGCATTTAACGGTGATGTCATGAGAGGTACGGTCTTCACAGCGCTATGTTTCCTTTTATCTCACCTCGGCCTGCTGTGAGAAAAAGCTCACAGTTCATCCTTCAACCTCCAGAGACACATTAAAGCACTGTGACACAGTGGCTGAGGGTCTGTTATGTGTTTGGTCACAGGAAGACTGATGCATTGAGGAACACACAACCAGCAGATCATTTACTTTTGGTTTGTGTGCTGAAACACTTTGATAATAAACTCCTGTGAACCCTCATGACTCATGACTTTTTGGAGTCACAGAAACTTGAAACACATGTTTAAAGCACATAAAACTTTCTATCTAACATACATTTAAAGAAGCAAACAAGTAACTAAGGAACTACAAGGAGCTTCTAATTTAGTCTAGTTGATGTAAAAATATGGAATGCGACTGAATAAATTGAGTAGGCTACTTTCGCAAAACATTTTTGTTCAAGCTTCGAGTTCTTCCATATAACATTTGCGTTCTCTTGCTAATGTTTTGCATTGCACAAGAAACATGCATTGCCCCAAACTCTCCATTTGCTCAACAAAACATATGCATTAACCCAGGAAACTTATGTATTGCATTGCCATAAACAAGCTTTGTGTTTTTTTTCAAATAACATTTACATTCCCTTGCAAGCATACTGTGTCGCCCAAAGAAACTCTGCGTTTGCTCGCAAAACATTTGCGTTCCTTTGCAAAAGTATTATTTTGCCCCCAGAAGCTTTGCGTTCTCTCATAAAGCATTTGCATTCTCTTTCAAACACATTGCATCGACTCAAGAATCTGCGTTCACTTGCAAAACATTTACGTTCTCTGGTAAAAGTACAGCATTGCCCCAAGAAGCATTGCATTCTTTTATATACATTTTGCATTCTCTTGCTAATGTATTGTGTCGCACAAGAAACTCTGCATTCGCTCACAAAACATTTGTGTCTTGCAAAAGTATTGTGTTGCCCTGAGAAACTCGCAAAACATTTGCATTCTCTCTCCAAAGCATTGCATTGCACCAAGAAACTCAAAACACACAAAACATTTGCACTAAACCCAAGAAACGTGTCATCTCTACAAGTATCGCATTGCTATAAAGAAGCTTTGCACGCTCTCATAGGCTATAACATTTGCATTCTCTTGCAATGCGCATCTGGTCACCTCAAGACATTCTGCATTTGTTCGCAAATCATTTGCTTTCCAAGTAATTTAGTTTTTTGCACTGAAAAATTCATTTCCTTTTTTTGTTTTAACCATTACCGTTTATCACTCTGTAGGTTACTGTCGGACACAGCTTTAGTACAAGTTTGTGAGATCGCAGGGCGTTATTGGACAGACAGGCACTAAATTATCTGCGAACATTCCTGCCTCCTCCGCCGAGGGATGAGCGTGAAAAGGGTTTCTGATGGAGATTTAAAAGAGAGGCCGAAACGAGGGCAAAGTGTGTGACCAGGAAAACTAAAATATACAGGTGACGCCTTTAGAAAACTGCTGATTTCATTTATACTAACTACAACCCATAGTAAAAATATCTTAATTGTTCCTAGACAGCAGTGACATGAAACGAACAGCAATTTCCAGCTCTTCTGCCTAATTCTACAGTTGTTACTCCTAAGCAAAAGACCCCAGCAATCTCACTCTGCTTTAGCCAGCTCAAATGATCTGCTTTCCACTATTAATAACTGGATTACAACTAATTTCTATAAACAGTATATTGGATTAGATTAGAATATGAACTGACACAGTCACATTTAAACTAGTCTCAATCAAGCAGTATTTCAGATGCAGACTTGGCAAACTTAGGGTTTACCTGCATAGTCTTCTCTATAAAATGTTGGTGAGAGTGATTTCAATAAGTTCAAGATGTTCCTGGATCAACATTCCAATCAGCCAATCAGATTTGAGGGATAATTTTTTATGTAATTTTTATGTGATGAGTTTTAGGCTTATGATCATGGTTAGGTGCTTCTACACCCTTGTTAATTTGCTGTCATTTCCCACTGATTTTAGGCATCAGTTTTGGGTAGGGTTAGGTTTAGAAGTAGGGATTGGGATAAGTCTATATTTTTGGATGGTAATGTTGATCCAGGATCAACAAAACATGTTGATCCAAAATAAGTCTCACTTGGCAAAATCACGGCAACCATAAAATGTTAGCTATTGGTGAAAATGTGGTTATGTGTTTTTCAGTGAAACCAACCTGTGCATGTGTACGTTCTGTCATGCGCGTTAAACGCAGGCTTTGGCTGCTCAGTCCTTGACTTGAGGAAATGTGGAGTCCAGGGAGGAGTCGGTTCCCACACCCAGAAGAAGGGCTTTCGGCTGGGCTAACACAAACACTGCAGCCCTCAGGAAGGAAAGAGTTCCCAGACACCTCACAGGCCGAGTGACATTGCAGGTTTGCATTCACACACGAGCACATACACTCACTGACCATTTTGTGAAGTCAAAATTCATCACTTAATAGCCAAAAGCACAGGTTAAGATTACGTGAACTGTCTCTTCCCATTGCATTTTTTTGATTCACGATTCACAAAACAAGTTGTGCCGAACAATGAACAGTTGACTAGATTGAAAGATGTTTTTTTCGATTCCCAAGGTGAGTATACTTATAGATACTCTTTTGACTTGGGCCAATTACACTTTACCTAGCAACCACCCAGAACACCTTGGCAACCACATACCTGAAAAATCAGCTAATACAATCAGCTAAATATATTTCATTCACAATAACACACATATATGTGTGTGAACATTCAGGGTGTGAAGTTCAGTCCCTCTCTCTCATAATCGAATAAGTCTCGCTGCCCATGTCTAATGGACCCATCTCCACAGTCCAGAATAAATAGGCTCAGAGCAGCTCACACACACACACATCTGCAAACACTGCTCTCTGCTTCTCTCCTACACTCATGCCAGTGTCTCTCACACAGCTCTTTTCAATATGTGAGCTCACACAACATGAGGTTCATTTGGAAATCTCTGCCAGTTCATGGGTTTTCGTAAACTGAACAGAACTTTACAAGCAAACTGTAGATGTGCTTGTGCTTTTTCTTCCAGCGCAGCTTCCAAATGCTAGTTTATTGGGTCTTAATGAGTGTGAGATTGGATTATGCTACAGAATTTCAGTCTGGCAAACCCCTGATATGAGTCTTTTTTGTTTATCGTACCAATTACCAAATGTCCTCCAACACGATCCGCATGTTCAAACTGCTGCAAAAAGCATTGAGAAAGTCAATGTTTGTCCTCAGCTGATGAACTTCAGGGAAACGAAATGCTTTCTAAGGGTTTCAAGATTCTTCCACATGATTCGTGTCAGCGTTCCCCACACAGTGTACTCTAGGGAGATATAAACGTCAAGCCACATGCATTGAAAGTCAGACACAATGCACTGTTCAGTTTCAGTTCTGACCCCATACGCAGCTGGTTTTTCTGTGCACAGCCAATGATTATTGCACATATTTTACCGTATCATTTCATATTATACTCATTTTACTCAAATCAATATTCATTCAGACCACTTTGTGAACCAATTTGACAGGATCATCAAGAAGAATCGAGTAGAATTAATGATTCTTTCGCGAGTCACCAAACGATTTGTTCAGACTGCTTTGAGATCGAATTTGACCGATTCATCAAATAACTGACTAGAATTAACTAGAATTACTTTTGTAATTCACTAAAAAAAAAAACAGACCACTTTGCGGTACAATTTTAGCAATTCATTGTAAATATTTTACTAGCATAAATAATTATTTTGCAATTCACAAAATAATTTGTGAACCAAACGATTCACCAAACATTTTTTTTCTCAGGATATTTTGCGAACTGATTTAACGATTCATTAAAAACAATCAACTAGAAAGAACAATTCTTTCGCAGATTGAAAAGAATCAACTTTAGATCACAAAAAGATTCGTCGCAGACCACTTTACAAATTGTACAATTATTAAGTGTAAAATTGGGAAATTGGCTGCTTTGCAGGTTGATTTGATGGATTAACTAAAAAGAGAAGATTGGAAAGATTGATTTTTTCGCAAAACAAAACAACCGTTCACTTTATGAAATGATTTGACCAATTCATAGAAAAGAATCAACTAGAATGAATGAGTGCTTTGCAGCATAATTTGACAAATTAATTGAAAATATATATTTTTTGATTTACAAAACAGTTCAGACTGCTTTGCAAACCAATTCTACAATTAATAATTGTGAAATTTTACTTTTGTGAAAACAATTCAGGGAATTGCGAGAGAGGAAAGATGTATTTGCCACCAGAGTAAACGTACAGTGGCACAGGGACGCAGGAACAGGAATAAACGTGACAAAAAAAGGAAGCAGAATTGTGGGTATTGACGTGGAAGAAAGGGTGGCTTTGTTTATGTATGTCAGTCAAAAATAAAGTCTGAATTCTGACGTTATCAAACCTGATCCTGGGGCTGTCTCTCTTTCTGGACAGCTCGGCACCACAGACAGGACAGACTCCACCCGCACCTCCGAATACACAAACTGATATGGCAAAAAACATTTCATTCCTGCTTATTTATTATATAAATGTCTGACTCGCTGAAAAACAGCGAGTGATTTCAAAATGCATGCACAGATGTTGCGGTGCCGCTGTATCTCTGAGATTTCACTTATCAGTTTGAAAATGTCAGCAGAGTGAATGAAAGCAACAATCTGTTCCTCAGGCCAAGAGCCACCAGAGCTCCTATAATTATAAAGTTATTAACATTCATTACTATTATTGCTCATATCAGTGTAAGTGATGTAATTAAACCTTTAGCATTAAGTATTAAAGTATTAAAATGTCATGTTCTGACATTTTGCATTAAAAAAAAAAAAGCTTTTGCAGCATTGCGAATAATATAAGAGCATAATTCTTGTATCCGCCTCAAATGTCTCTGGGTCAAAGTTCACATGTTCTTGAAGATTGAGGCTTGTTTTATATTTAGCTGTGAGCTCTTCTGCCCTCTGCTGCTCAGAAGAGACATTGCACTAAATATGACCTGAATATACCTGCTGTCCTGATGAATGATCTGCTTTAGGAGTGAGTCAATTATTCATATCCAGCATAAAAATTTCATTGGTACATTCTAATTTGCAAATTCATGCCTCTCTCTTGCTCTCTGTCAGATTTAACCTCTTAAGACCTGAGAATTTTAGTTTTTTGTTCATGTTTTTACATTGTTTAGAGCATTAAAAATAATGTAAAAAGCTTTTTTTTATGTTATGTTATGGGACTCAATTTCTTTAAAAAAAAAAGACATGAATGAACATGCATAGGCAAAAGCAACTGATTTTTTTTTTTAATCACCAATATATCTTTAGTTTTTAAATTTTTTTGTGTGTGTAAAGATGATTCCCAACTACATTATAACAGAATGATTCAATATACAACTTTTTTTTTTTTGCAAAATGTGTGTAAAATGGTCATAAGAAAAAGCTTTCTCACGTATCTATAAACAAAATCTCATTTCCATATTTGTCACGCTCAGTAAACACCGGAAGCAGAGGTTCTTGTGAATCAAACACAGTTTATTAATAACAGAGGAGATTGACAGTGTAGAGGTTCAGAGCAGGTAAGTATCACAGGTAAGTTGCATGATGAGCATACGGAGAATGGGCATTCGTGATAGAGGCAGTCCACAAGACACAACAGGTAAGTATTTAAGTGTAGTAAGGATACTCAGTCTCTTAGTAGAGCGAGAGGATTCCAACTCAGGCAGAAAGGCTTTCAGGTAGGTAGAGGTGCATCAGAGCGTACCGACCTCAAGCTCAGCCGTTGACTGTTTGGCAGAGCTGCCTCTTTATAGTGACTGGGTGAATGGTAACAGGTGTCAGTAATCAGGTGATTGTGAGCGTGTGATCGTGACTGACTCTGGAACAGTGGATTGTGACGGAGTGTGTTCTGTGGTGACTGATCTGGGTTCAGGAGCTGATGACGGCGTGACAATATTGATGTGCTTTTGGGGCAATCAAAACCCATCCAATCATTTGGTACAGTATCTCTAAAAGTGCTGAATGTGCTCTTTACAGGACATCCAGAATTAACTGTGGCAGAGAAATTCTCTAAAATATAACGTCCTCATATGAGGATGCAGGGTCTTAAGAGGTTAAATTCAGATGGTGCTATGCTAAAATACCTTGCATTGCCAACGCATTTGCATCATGTATGCCCTATTTAATTCCCCCTGACTTCATTAGGAATGAGAGACTAATACGATTAACTGACTGATATGATTAAATTGTTTTTTGTATTAATTTATGTAATTAGTGCATTTTGGAGCATTTAGTTCAGTTTAAGCTCAGTCCTTTCATTTATTTATTAATGCATTAGTTTGTTTAGTGCATGTTGGAGCTTTAAATTGCATTGTAGTTTATGCTGAGTTTTCCCATTACTTCATTGATTGGTTGGTGTATTTTGTAGGCTTCAGTTGCATTGTAGTTTAGGTTCTTCCCCCCCCCCCCCATTTATTTTTATTGTTAGTTGATGATGATAACATTGTCTCCAGTGGTGGTGTGTGTGATAGATTTAGAGTGAATGCTGCTCAAACAGATGGTTCAATCCCTCCTCACAATCAAGATTAGGATTACACAGGAAGCCTGCGCCATATTACACACACACACACACAATCAGTGCATGTGTCTTAAAGACATGAAACTGAAAACAATAAAGACACTGCCTCATCTCCCTCTAAACCAATAACTTCAACCTAGATTTCAGACTGCACTAATGGTTTGCTGGAATCACTAGAAAACCAATGATACACTTGCATTTATGCATTTACAAATATGTGTGTACAGTTATATGTATACAGTGATTTTAGTGCATGTACAAAGCTAGTTCTCAACAAGATTCATGTACCAAATAAATCCAGTTCAGTTGAACTTTCTATTTATGCGTAATTCCTGAAAAATAAAACGTACTAGGCCTATATCACAGTTTCCACAGAGATATATGAAGCAGCACAACAGTAGTTTCAATAGTTTTTTTAATAATAATGATGTTTCTTGAGAATTAAATCAGTCTATTAGAATGATTTCTGAAGACTGGAGTAATGATGCTAAAAATTCAGAATTCCATCACAGGAATAAATTACATTTTACAATAAATTCGAATAGAAAACAGTTATTTGAAATTGTAAAATATTTTTATTGTATTTTTGAATAAATATTTGCAGCCTTAAAAACATAGGATCCAACCTACCCCAAACATTGGGCCCAATGTATCTGAATTTGGAGATACTGTCTCTTACTGTTTACTTTTAGACTCGACTGATTATTCTTCATCCAGTCTTCTTACCTGTACCTTCTTCAGTAATATCTGCTGTGGAAAGCATTTTTAGACACAGAAGCTGCTTTTATTGTCATATTCTTATATTCAGTGTGTTGTTGTTGTGCAATTTTAATTTTGCCCTAATATGCAACTCATCTGAAAATGTTTTGGCAGTACAAATGTGTTCGTGATGCCAATAAAACGCATTAATACCGAATGATGGACAGATAGAGATATAAGCCGCAAATGCTCTGGCGATACAGATGTACGATTATTAGTCATGCCAATAAAGCACATTAAACTAAACTGAGAGTCAGTCAGACAGACAGTGAAGGAGAGAGAGAAAGAGAGAGAGAGAGAGAGAGAGAGAGATTTGTGTCAGCTAATCCCTCACAGGTCTCTACGTCCTGAGATACTCGGCTCCCGATCTGTCTCAGTCGTTCACCGTCCCGCCGCCACCATGAGCTTCATCGCCGACGACGTGGAGATAGACCCGGTCACCCTCAACCTCATCATCCTGATCGCCAGCTATGTCATCCTCCTCCTCTTCTTCCTCATCTCCTGCATCCTCTATGACTGCCAGGGCAAGGACCCCACCAAGGAGTACGCTCCCGACCCCGTGCCCAATGTCAACCCCTCTCCCATCCGGCTGGTGGTCATGCAGAGTTCGCCCGCCAATGCCAGGTGGGACCAGAACAAGATGGTGACCACCTACGAGCCTCCGGGCACCGAGAAGAAGAGTACTTTGGTCTGACAGGCTGGAAGGAGGAGGACTGATAACAGTTGCTACAGCACATGTTATCTTTTCTATCTACTGTACAAACTCAAAGTACTGTATCTCTCATTTTATAACTTGTGTACAACGTGTTTTTGTAAGTAACTCATAACTTCTGTGCGAGATTGAATCATGTCGGGATCGGATTATCAGAAGAAACAGTGAGTAAAAACATCCCTTTCATATCTCATGTTTCTAAAGCAGCATTGAGATTCAACGGAGAATGAATAGAGGCTCAGAGGTTCTAAAATTTATTCTAAAATTGTCCATTCTAAAAATGTGCTCAGATTCTGGCCTACATAAAGTTGATTTAAACTGAAACTGATTCTTCTAAGATTAATTGATTTGAGCATTAAATTCATAGACTGTTTAAAAAAGGCAGCTGTGGTTACCGGTACTTTACCGTTAAAAATACTGTAGCCGCAATTTAGGTTTTACGGGATTGTACTTAAATTTGTGATGAATAAGTTTCAGGGAGTTTAGGATTTTTTTACTGTAAATTATAAGATAATGGTTCGCATTTACTTCCCAAGTCTGTACATTTAACGGTATTTTACTGTAAAGCTACTTAATATGTTCGCTCGTCTAACAAGGAGGTTCTCACAAGTTTCTTTAACTTTTTTAAAAAATTATAAAAATGTTAAGACAAAACGTTCTTAAAGTAATGTGCATGGAACGCTCTAATAAATTGTATGAGTTTACAGTAGAAATCTGCAGCTGTGGTTTTCAAAATTTTACTGTTATAAATACTGTAGCAGCACTTTAGGTTTTACAGAATTGTACTTAAATTTGTGGTAAATACGTTTCATGAAGGGAATCGCAGAGAGTTGAGGATGGTTTTTTTTTACTGTAAATTATAAGAGTCTGTACATTTACATGAAGTCTGTACATTTAATAGTATTTTACTGTAAAGCTACTTAAAATGTCCCCTCATCTAACAGGGATGTTCTCACAAGTTTCTGTAACTTTTTAAAAAAATTATACAAATGTTAGGACAAAAAGTGCTTAAAGTAATGTTCATGGAATGTTCTCATACTATTAATGAGTTTACAGTAAAAATCAGCAGCTGTGTTTTCCAGGTTTGTACTGTTAAAAATAATGTAGCAACATATGTAGCAGTGATGTAGCGTAATGTTGCAGGGCATTTTTGTAACATTGCATTCTAATCACAACAAGGAAACTTGAAATTTTAATGTTCTATTTTATATTTTATATTTTGGGTGAAAATATGGTTAGTGGGAAAAAAAAACATTTGGTAACCTTTAAATAACATTTTAATCACAACAATAAAACCAGGCATGTTAACATTAGAATACACATTAACGTTACAACATTAAAAAATACAAGTTTAAATAACATTACATTTTAAGTTAAAAATAAAGTTATCAGAACACTGTAAAAAGCGTTTTTGTAACATTTAAATAACATTCTAAATGCAACAAGAAGACGTGACATTTTAACGTGCTTTGAATGTTAAAAACAACTTTTTTAAATAATGTTTTATATATTTTTTGTGGAAAATATTAGTTCGAAATAGTAATAAACATTTTTGAAACATTTAAATAATGTCATCATCATGACAAGAAACAACTTAAAATAATGTTCCCACAAGAATGTTTTTATAACTTAAATTTGTTACCTGGCCCTTTAGGAACTTGCCAATTAGCAGGTGTTTACCAAAGCATTTTTACAATCTTTTTGCTTTTTTTTTTGGGGCTAACTTTTGACTGTTGTTGGAGACACAGAGACAGAGCTGATGCTTAAATGTGATGTAACAGACAGTGTCATTAAGTCTCCTGAGCTATAAAAGAGCAACTTCTGAGCCTCCTGAGTCTTTTCTGAACCAAATCCATGAATCAGTGAAATGGAGGTCAGATGTTTCCCTGCGGTGCTGGGATTGGTTTATAAACAGTTGTCCAAGACAACATACTGCATCTATTCTGAGTTAACGTATCACAAACATTGATCTCATTGGATTGTGGATTAGATTAGCCATCAGCAAAACCATGGCTGAAGTTGTTTGGAGGATATGTCCAATGTTTTTGTTTGGGTGTGTGTCTGCAGTATCATGAAGGTTTGAATCGCTGTTTTGTCACAGAGGTCTTGACCCTGTTAGCTTCCTAGCCTTACGTCATGCTACTTCGTACTTACTAGCTATTTTTACACTTCAGGTTCTCAGAGTGGAACAAATACAGGACATTTACATTAAGAAAGTACTTAAGAAAGTAAATCAGCATATTAGAATGAATTTTGAAGGATCACGTGACACTGAAGTGTATAAGAGAGCAATGATGCTGAAAATCCAGCTTTTAACAACAGAAATAAATGACATTTAAAAAAATTTGCCACATAGAAAACAGTTATTTTACATTTTAAATTTACAGTATTAAATTTTTTTTCTGTAATTTTGATCAAATAAACGCAACCTTGGTGAGCAAAATAAAAAAATTAAAAAACAGAACTTACTAATCCTAAACTTTTGGACAGTAGTGTATTTACTGTTATGGAAACTATATCTACTGTTGTACATTTTTTGCATACATGACTTTCTTCCAAAGAATGATGCATAATTTATCCAAATAGAGTATCATAAAAATGCTTGCCAGCTCACAGCGCTGCTGATTAGATAGTTTACCACAATCATGTCTGTGGAAGTTTATCGATGTCGAATCATCATTAACACACACTCACACACTCCATCTGTTTCAAAGGTTGAGTGACTTGTAGCACAGAGTAAATATTTAACGTAAAGATAACAGAAGATAGCGCCGTGTCACACTAACACAAGTACGGAGAGCACTCACTCACTCAAAACCAGACACATACTTTCAGTTTCATTTATGATCATTGCTCATTTTATGGAGTCTTTAAATGCTACTGAAATATAAAGACACTTTATAGCATTAGAAAAGCATTTTACTTGGTCTTAATGAACGAGAACAACATAACTGACATCTCCACTGGGATAAACGCATCTGGGACAAATTTCCATAACAAAAACAGGGCCAAGGGAGCACTTTTGATACGAGCCGATCCTGAGAGGTTCTGTCAGGAGACGGACAGAGAGAATTCTGGGAGGTCTGCGCTATGTTTGAGGCTCAGGTTCTGGCAGCGTGTTTGTCCCTGCTCTTAGGGATATTATTTCAGCTTTCTCCTCTCAGATGGCCCCTTTTGTTATGTCACCGCGGTTCTTAATCTTACAGTCCATGAAAGAGTAATGAGAGGTGCCTCCCTCTGGGAACATGTGCTGTGCAAAAACTATATGGGTGTAATTTCATTTTCAAGTCCCTCTGGACCTTTACCTCAAGACAAAATGAAAAATATTGTTCATTTGGTGACCTGGATCTATTGGTAGTCTTTTTATAATAAGAACATTAGGCTAGGCTAGGTTATACCATTAGCATTTTGGTTCATCTAATACATTTTAATTGGAGAATGTTTAGCCAAGTAGGAGATACTGGTCCATGAACATGTCCTACTTGGCTAAATAAGATTGTGTGTATAATCCTTACCCCCATTTTTAATTTTATTTATTTATTTTTTTTATCATCTAGACGACCCTAAATCTATTTGGAGCAGTGTCAGGACAGGCTGGGCTACCAAAAAATCCATGAGCCACTGAAGGTCACTTGTCTGGAGTGATTGTGAAAGGAGAAACTAGAGCATATGGTGCCAAACGCTAATCGAATTAGCTTGAATGTTGTGCTGCAGTCAAGCTGGATGGCCGAGGCCTGAATATGACAGCCGACCTTGTAGAAATATTGATATGCTGATATTTTGGGCAGATGAACACATCCAAAACTTGATAAAGACTGATAAAGGAGCTTCTTATCAGTCTCATATGGATGAAGTAACCTGGGAACAGTGAGATAAAGAATGGAGATGACATCATCCAGGAAAGTGTTTTCTGTCGTGTTCCAGTCATTCCACAGAGTTCCGAAGTAGAATTCAAAGTTCTATGTGGTGAATATTTGGAATTGATGTTGAATTGATGTACATTGAACATTGAATTACATTTGCATTGGAACATTAGCAAAACATGGAACAAATTTAGTCTGCTGGGTATGTTACTTTTTTCAGACGTGAACAAAAGATTTGACTGTAGAGAGACACGTCATGAAAGATTACAAGGAGGAAGAAAAGGATCAGCTTTCCTGTTAGTGTCTTAGTGTAATTCCCCCGGCCTATTTAGCCCACTCAACTTCCTCTTGCTGCACTAGACTTTTTCTAGCATCGAGAGTTTGCTGGTTTCCAAGAGCTGTTGGTTTTATCTACCACACAGCGGGTGCAAATCATTGCAATTTCCACAAATGCATGTGGCTTCTAAGAGCCTCTGTCAGTGTTTCTTTGTGCGTTACAGAAAAGTTTAAACTGAAGAAGTAGGGCTGCCGTGTTTTTCTCTGAATATGGTTATCTTACATTTGCCTAAGAGCTAGCACACATTGTCCAACCGCTCTAAAAGTGATTGGGTTGGTGCCATTTAAACTAATATTGCACTCAATCTGCTCCTGCAAATAAAAATCACAGGTCTTGTGGTGGTTTTTCAGGACTTAGTTATGTTTTTGCTGCAATGTTGTTGCAGTATTTTTTGTTTTAATGTTTTTTTGCATGTGGATGCACTTCTCTGTTCTATTTCTGGTGCATTGTGGGATGTAACAGCTACACAGGAAAGAACCATTCCGAGGAAGTGATTAGACGGAGACGAATGGCCACGAATGGTGTAAAGGTCATTCTAAGAACATCTTGCTAACATTCCAATTAACTCATGAAAATGTTACTTCTGAATGTTGTCCGAATGTTAAAAAATGTATACTTCTAAAATGTTATTTTATGTTATGCAAATGTTAAGAAACATTCCATGTTGTAAACTTGATGGCAATTGTAAAAAACTAATTCTGTTACAGAAAAAAGTTCCATGTCAGTAATTTTTTTTGTGCTAAGGTTTTGAGAACCTTACTAAAGACTAGATAACTTTGAATGGATGTTCTAGTGGAGGAATGTTTGTATGTACCTTTAAGAGAACCTTCCAGAACATGAGCCGGACATTCCCTATAGTTGGGTATATACAGGCTAATGTTCTGGTAGTGTTCTCTCAATGTTACAAACATTCTTTTAGTAACATTGATAGAACCTACATTCAAGTTAACTGGTCTTTAATAATATTCTCAAAATGTTAGCACAGAAATGTTTATTGAATGTTTTTCGGAAACATTTTAGTTGGATATTAGTTTAACAGGTTTTTTTTTTTTTACGTTACCACTTATTATTTTCAGATGGTTCGATTTCAGATTTGATAGTAACATTCCAGCCCAGTCTCACGGCAATTCGTACATATTTTACGAGGTGGCTAATTCGTACAAATTCGTATGACCACGCTCGTACAAATTCAAACGATTTTTGCTAAATCGTACATATTTTAAGAGTTGCCAATTCGTATGAATCTGTACGAATGACCTAAACCTAACCCCGCCTGTCACTGGGGTTTAGACAAATCACACAAAATCGTACGAGTGAGGTTGTATGAATTAGCACGAATTAGCATGAATTTGCCACCTCGTACGAATTGGCCGTGAGACTGTGTTGAACATTCCAATAATGTTTGCAAAATTCTAAAACGGAACATTCCCTTAATGATGTCGCTAACATTCACGTAAACATTGTTTTTAAACATTTTAAAAACTTTGTGTCGAATGTTTTTCCACGAACATTCAGATATAACATTTTCATAACAACACATTCTTAAAACATTTTTTTTTCTTAGCTTGGTAGTAACCTTACTCTCTAATCAAATGACCTGGCAAAAATTTAAAGTCTGATACAATTAGAGCTACAGTCAGACAGCTAAATCCGTCTGTAGTGCAGTTAATAGATCTTGTTACTGTCAACACGGTACTGAATGAGTACTGCATTTTTTTCTTTTTCAACAAAGTATTTGCCTGGAATATTAGGAGAATGTTTCATTCATGCACCAGCGGAAAACATTTGGACAGTTTCTCTGAACGCAAGAACAAGAAAATGTCTTTTCTTAAGGATGTTTTGAATGTTTTTCCTGGAAAAACATGACATGCACTTCTTCTCAATTCAGTTAACAGCCTTACATAAATGTTCTGTGACATCTAATGCTGTTGCTGCTGGTTTATGTAATGTTGCTTCTGGTCACAGAATCCCTGAGCCACGGTGGCTCTTCACCCAAACACGCTGTTGCACATTAATATTGTGCAAGTTTGCCTTCAGCATAGTTGCAACATGCGGGTCGGGACACATTTAACATGTAAGTGTTTGTTCATACGCAGAATGGCTCAGAAGAAGTGCCAGTCCAACGAGACAAATATTCCTTGCAAAAATTCAGTGCAAAACAGGAGCACTAGTGCACATGCATACAACACACAAAATGCAACTGAGAGAAAGCAATGATGTCACTTTGATGATATCAGAAAAATATTAGATGATACAGAAGAGCAGCAGTATCATCATGGTGTCACCTGGCAAAACCACATACTTTGGAAATGAATGATCACCATTTCCATATGCCATGGTATTTACATGATATTTAAAGTAGCCTACCTCATAGTATTGCCTGTTAAATGAGTCATTTGACACCAAAGAGCTAAATGATTACACTACGCATATACCACGGTATTTACATATTAGTCCGAGGTCATTTAAAGATTGTAGGCACATGTCCAAAAGAGTACATTTTTAGAAATAAGGAAATTTGGGGTTTGTTGCTCGTGGCATTAGGTTTGGGTTACAGTTAGGCCTACACTTAATGATTATCGTTTTGTATTTCAACTGACTGACAGAGGAAAGAGTCATTTGTCCTTTTCAGTGTCACTTTTGAATAACAGGACACGATTCAAACAGGTATGGCAACTCGCTAGCCTCATAAGCCCCGCCCTCTATTGTTGAGTCAAAGCGATATCATCGCGGCCGATGATTGGTCGAACGCATCGACCGCCTCACGCCGGCCGCGCCCCCATTGGCTGAAGCCCCCGTCAATCAGGTGTGCCTAAAAAAACTGCTTGAAATGTACAACTCCGGCTTTCGATAAACGCAGAAAGAGGGATAAAGGCAGAGAAAGAGAGAGGGAACGGACGCGAGATGAAATGATGTGACGAAACGGTCTTTTATAGATGATTTAGGGTGTGTTTGAGCAGTTATGGAGCCACGGGCGCGTTTCGTTTCGATCTGGGATTGATTTTTGTGAATGGAGATTTCGCCGCGGGCCTCGGACATCTGATTCATTTTCATCATTTGATTGATTTGCTGCTCTCCGATTTGTTTTTATTGTGATTTCGCGAGATGAAGAGGGTTAACAGTTTCCAGAGGTGAGTGCAGAGGCTAATCAGCTAACGGGTCCGATTACGTGCTGTTATGATTATTAATGCATTGTTTGATCTCTTTGTTGTGACTGGTCACTTGTTTGATGTTCGTTCAGAAATCAACTTTTGAACGGATCATGCATCTTGTAAGCTATATCCAGAGATCAGATCATACATCTTTATTGATTCTGTTCCCTACAGAGATCATCAGGCACATCCTGATGTGATGCTTTTATTTTAATGCATGGCGTTTATTAATGCATTTAGACCATGCATAGACAGCAGAGTGTGTTTTACTGACTCTATATTTTCTATTAATGTATCACTGTTTTTATTGTGGTCTGATTATGCATTGTTTAGCCAATAAGGTTTTTTATTGACTTTCTATTTGGAGATAAAACCATGCATGGCTTACAGATCATGTGCTTTTGTTGACTGTATATTGTATGATCACAGATCTATTCTTGATGCACTATTCAGACCATGCACTGGGATAAAAGTTCATCCTGCAACCTGAACATGATTACATTTCATTCTATTTAGTTGTTATTTGTTATTCTCTTGTAGATGCATGCTTTATTTATAGAACAGAACACTATTTACACCATGATCTGATAATGCCAGGAAAGTGCACTGTTTAGAGATGATACCTTGCAACGAGATTGTGTCCATGCTCTCTACACTGACTCCTAGACTCATTTGTGTAGTCTCTGAGCATCAGCATTGTCAGAATCGGTCCGCATGGGTGCTGGGATGCAGGGAATGCAGCATGGATTCGGATGTGTGTGTGTTTTTAATGAGCATGCACCACTGCATCACAAACACACACCAGCATGTTTGACACCACTGCTGCATCCTTAAAGAGTTTCAGACTCCAACAAACAAACACACACACCTGAGAAAAACCGAGCATGTGGGTGAGTCACACTGCAGATTGTGAGGCACGTGTGCATTTACTGATGGGGTGATAGTGAAAGATCTGGGAGAAAAAAAAAACCGGCTCAAAATGAGTCACAGGGTGCTGTCTACGCACACAAACACATGCATGTGTTTTATATTTAAAGAAAAGTAGGCTTAAATTTATTCATATTTTAAACTGATACAGAAGAATAAGTGACACGTTTTCACCTAACGGGTTTAATTTGATTTATGTAGAAATGTTGTAGTGTATATTTTGGAAACATCTGACAAACGTGGGTTCATGTTCATTTTCGTGATAGATGTGTGTGTATGTGTATGTGTATATATATATATATAACATTTTTGAATCTGGAATATTGTCATAATTCTGGAGTATCATTAATATAGTATTATAGTATTAATATTTACAATTAGTTACATAAATACTATTCAATTATATGTGTTTTCATTTTAATTTTGGCTACAGTTTTAGTAATTTTGTTGTGTGTCTTTGTTTTATTATATATATATTTTAAATTTGTTTTGTATTATTTTTAGCAATTTTATTTTACTTATTTTCTTTACGTAAATATTTCAGTTAGCTCAAGTTACGAATAAAGTACAACTAAAAGTTTTTAATTACATAATTTTAGTTAACGATAACAAGCGTATGCCAGATAAAAGCCGTCTGTTTTCCACTCCGTTATTAAATATGAATGTGTCTTTCTGTTGTGTTTCAGGTTTATGAACACCCGGGCGGCTGCGAACTGCCGTTACCAGCCCACGTGTTACGAGCACGCGGCCAACTGCTACACCCATGCGGTAACCATCATTCATTCTTTAGAGAATACAGTTAAAGAGAAGTGCATGCGACACTCCCCAGTGTTGGTTGATGAAATGCTTACTTCCTGCTCAAACTCTGGCCTGTAGCTGCTGATTGTGCCGGCGTTCGTGGGAATGACTCTGTTACACCGGCTGTCTGATGACCGCTGGGAGAGGATCACGGCCTGGGTGTACGGCATGGGTCTGATCGCTCTCTTCCTCGTCTCCACCGTCTTTCACATCATTTCCTGGAAAAAGAGCCACATGAGGTATGTCTGGCATCGTGCAGCATCACACAGAACGGTTTAATGAAAGACTGAATCACTTCAGTTATTGTTAGTGTCACTGCATTTCAGGAATAGGTCATCCAGAAATGTATTTAAAATTCACTCAACCTCAGGCCTTACACGATGTAGATGAGTTTGTTTCTTCATCAGATTTAGAGAAATGTAGCATTGCATCACTTGCTCATCAATGGGTGCTCTGCAGTGAATGGGTGCCGTCAGAATGAGAGTCTAAACAGCTGATAAAAACAAGTAATCCACAGCACTCCAGTCCAGCAATGAATGTCTTGTGAAAGCTTGCGTGTTTGTAAGAAGTTTTCAACTTCATGCCATTGCTTCTGGCTAAAATATGAGTTCTCTATCCATAATATATCTGGTCTGAATCAGGAGAGAAATCTGCACAGATCAAACACTGTTTACAAGTCAGTTTTAGGGTGAGTTTTGATGTGAGAGCCAAAAGTTTTCCACTGGAGGAAGCATTATTATGGATTTTGAACTCCTGGAAGAAGTTAAAATAAGTCTTAATAATGGATTTGTTTCTTACAAACACACAGTTTTTCTCTTCACAAGACATTAACTGATGGACTGGAGTGGTGTGGATGTTTTTATCAGCTGTTTAGACTCTGACGGCACCCATTCACTGCAGAGCATCCATTGATGAACGATTAATGAAATGCTACATTTCTCCAAATCTGATGAAGAAACAAACTCGGATGGCCTGAGAGTATTTTCAGCAAATTTTCACGTTTGAGTGAACTGTTCTCTTAGTTGCGCGCTTTGGTTTTCGTGATACCAGATGCTAAATCATTTAGCTTTTCTTAAAAGTTTGTGTTGTTTGACCTCTACAGTGATGGATGCTGTGTTGATCAACTTTAACATTCATCAGAATAAATATAACATTTCAGTATCTATGGTACACACGCTGTAGTGTGGCCAATCTTCACATTAATATGGTCTCCTGTGTGTTTTATTTCTCAGGAATATGGAGCACTGCTTTCACATGTGTGATAGAGTCGTCATATACTTCTTTATCGCCGCCTCTTATACACCATGGTATGTTTTCTCTTTGCACATTTATTGTTATCGTATTTAGTTTTCAAAGGTTAAATGCATCTAAAACACTACCAGCTTTACTATTTGTTAATACAAAGTTAGGAAGCAGTACAATTTTAGGTTTTAGAAAGAAGTCTGGTCACCAAAGCTGCATTTATTTGATCCAAACTACAGTAAAAATGGTTAAATATGATTACAAATTCAAATAATATTTCTTTGTAAATATATTTAAAAATCTAATTTATTCCTGTGAAGTTTCAGCATCATTATTCTAGTCTTCAGTGTCACATGATCCTTTACACATGTGACCCTGGAACATAAAATAAGTGGGAGTTTTTCTAAATTGACATTTATACATCATCTGGAAGCTGAATAAATAAGCTTTCCATTGATGTAGGGTTTGTTAGGGCAATTTTTGGACGAGATGCAACCATTTGAAAATCTAGAATCTGGGGGTGCAAAAAAATTTAAATACTGAGAAAATCTAAAAACAAAAATTCAAGAAATATTTGACACCGTAAATAAGGTATACTGTAAGCATTCAGTACTATGGTATTATCCCATACCTCTATACTTTATCTAATGTTAAATATGCATAGAGTCTTTTCTCCTGTGTAATATTTAAGCTTCAACATCCACAAGCAATGCATTTCCGCATTTTATTTGTAACCCTGTCTCCAATCTTTTGGCTCCTTTCGGCGTAGTTCTGTGAAGTTATTGATCTGATAACATGTTTTTGGCAATAACAGTTTTAAAAGAAGCGCTCTATCGTTACAACAGTGGTGTGAGTGAAGCAGGGAAGCGTTTACTCTGCTGTACTTGAGCACACTGAATAATTCGCACTCAAAGTCAGATTTAACCTCTGTTACGCAGCATCTTTAATTAACGCTGGCTGCTGAGTGAAACTGTGCAAAATGACGTGGAATGTGGAAAACTCTTCGTTTTAATAGTCAGATGTGTTTATGTAGTCTAGTCCTGTCAAACAATTAATCACATTCAAAATAAAGGTTTTGTTTGCATAATATATGTGTGTGTGTTGTGTAGATTTATTATGTATATATAAATACACACGCAGCATATATTTAAAAAATATTTGCATTTATTTACATGTATATATTTATTTATTTATATACTTATATTTAATGTATAAATGTTACATATTTTTCTTATATAAATATATATATCGCATGTGTTTGTATTCATATATACATAGTAAATATGCATAGTATACACACACATGTATTATGTAAACAAAAACTATTGTTTTGTATGTGATTAATCGTTTGACAGCCACTGATTAATTTATTTATTTACATTTATTATTTGTCCATTTACTTCCATTGAATGGTTTTATTATATTGCTGATTTATAAAAGTAATAGGCCACTTGAGATTTGATGTGTGTCTCACCATGCACTGAATGATTTCGCATAAACGTTTACCACGGTATTTACGTGTGTGTGTGATGGTTGATGGGCACTAACGAGGCTGTGTTTTCCCGCAGGCTCAATCTCCGGGAGCTCGGGCCGCTCGCCGCTCACATGCGCTGGTTTGTGTGGCTGATGGCTGCCGCTGGAACCATCTATGTGTTCAAGTACCACGAGAAGTACGCTTTCCTTCACCCTCATGATGTCAGGGCATGCCAGATACATTATATCTGATAACAGACACACAAAGTGTTAAATTATATGTTGTTGAATGTACAAATAAAGCCCTGTTCACACCAAGTGTGATAACGATAAAGATATGGTTCTAAAAATGGTTCTCAATGTTAAAGAACAGCAGCATCCACATCACAACTATAACGATAAAGGCACACAGCCAATCAGAATCAATCCTGCTTTCACACGCTTCAGAATTTAAAGCGCCAGACACACTTGAGCTTATAATAAACAGACGAGACCATTCGCTGGTGTGGATGCAAATATAGTTATAGTTATCTTTATAGTTATCATGCTTGCTGTGAATGGGCCTTTTAGACTAGTTGTGATTTACTAATGGATTAACCACAAGTATTTAGTCCCAGTCACATACAGTACAGCCGTCCACATAAAAGGATTAATATTATTATTTTTTAAATTAGGGGCAAGTGTTTAATTATTTTTCTGTTAAATGTACAACTTGGCCATTTGTGATTTAAGGTAACCACAATTATTTCGCATTTTTAAGTCCCAATCAGGTACGGCCTTCCATAAATAAACAAATAAATAAAATAGTAAATATTAAAATGTTATGATTTGTATCATTTATAAATTATTAATGCAATCATAAATTATTATTGATTCTTTTTTCAGAAAATTATGTAATAATAATAATTATTATTATTATTAGTAGTATAGTATTATACATTTGTTTTTATTATTATTATTATTATTATTATTATTAAATATTTACAAAATACTTGAAATTGTTATTTTAAATATTGGTTAAAAAAAAAAATCCTATAAAGTGTGCCAAACTATATAAAAATGTAAATATAGCATTTGTTTTGCAAAGTTTATTGCTAATAAATAATTTCTTTAAGTGTATGTGGATGAAACACAACAGATTGGGTACTTAAACACGCACAGAAAAGACAATGAAATAAGTGAGCAATATTTTCCTGTAGAAGTGAGAGGTGTTTAATGGTCTGCTGTGTGTTTGTGCTAGGTATAAGTTAGTGGAGCTGGCGTTTTACCTGACCATGGGCTTCTTTCCTGCGCTGGTGGTGACATCAATGGTGAGTCAATGAGCTCAACTTAATCTGATCTGTGCTCTTCTAAAGGCAGGCCCCTAATTAACCTGAGCATTTAAAGCTGGTGTAGGAGTCATAGCAGAGGACGGAGAACAGGTTGTAGATGTAAATATCCAAATGTTAGGCTGAAAAACACTTGATTACCAGCATTTCTGAAGTAGTTCGGTTTTATTTGAAGGAAACGAAATCTTTAGTTATCGCGATGTTTTATTGTAAAACAAGATACTGCCAGCCTTCCCGTGAATGTTTTTTTTTTCCCCTGAAGGAAATCTGATCACCTTCACCTTTGACCAAGTTTTTGAGTCCTCAGGCTGTTCACGTTAACCTGTCACACCTGAAATGTTCGCTATCACTGAGTGTAAGAGATACCTCTGCTGTTGCTATGCAACCAGCTCAAGCTTGATCTGGGATTTCAACAATTCACAACTGAGTCACATATACATAGAGAGAGATAGATAGATATAGATATACACACATCTTTGTAGTGTAATGTGTATTAATATAATTCACTTTTTCCTTTCATGTAATTCCAGTAATTTTTAATGTATTACTTTAATAATTATATTTGTATTTTTAATTATTCAAAAATATTTATTATATAAATTTAATAAAAACCGTTGTTTATATAAACTGTTATATATAATTATCAAATATAAGAAAATAAATATATAAATGCATTTACATACAGTATATATATTTGAAATATTTTTATTACAGTATTTACAGTATATACAGTATACTTAATGTAATTAACAATACTAATATTAAACATGTAATCTCACGTTCATATGATTCATATATAAATTTTCATTTTTACTTATTTTTTTTCTTTTGACTTCTGGGTGAATTACGATCATGGTTTGACAGGTTGTGTGAGATTCACAGCGCATGTGTACAATACAATAAAGACTTGGGATCAATGTAGTAAGCAAACAGAGATGCTTTGAAATGTAATCACTTTTTGTGTTTGTGTGACATTCGAGGTAAAGACAAACAGAATACATATAAAATACAGCACGTGTCTCATGTCACAGACGCTGACTCCACCTTGTGGCTAGCAGCAGTAGTTACACCTGCTTGAAACCATCAAATAAAACTCCCAGACTTCAAAGCTCAACTTTTTCTTTGGCTTTTGGGCTAATGCAAAAGAAAATAAAAAAAATAAGCTCTGTGACCGACAGACATTTATGGGTCTTACACGTTTTGTTCATCATGATGATCTTCGTTACTTTTATGAGTTAAAAGCTAAACGTTGGTCACACGACTTCATCGTCACCATCGTTAAGGATTTTAAGAGTTGAGTAAGAGTTTCAGAAAAAAGCACATGCGACCCAGAACTTAACCACAGACCTTATGCACCATCAAAACATTTTTAAATGACCTTTTACACATCTGAGATGCAAATATAGTAGATTACATTAAAATAAAGGTTCTTGATGGGTCATTGATGGTTCTGTGTAGAACCTTTTACATTCCTGGAACCTTTCTATTGATCAAACTCTATTCTCAAATTTTGTGTTTGAAATTTTTCAGCCAATTTTAGAACACATTTGTTTTCATTTGTCATGTGTCTCCCAGCAACAAGGTGTACGTTTTTGCGTGAGTTTGTTGTGATCTGAACAACTTTAAAATGTTATTGTATGATCCTCGCTCGTGTTGTGTATGATGCTCAGTTTTCCTTTGTCACTGTTAACAGTCGGTAAGTGTATGATGCCTTGTGTTTTAAAAAATTGATTCACTTTTTTAAAAGTCGTGTAGTTTATTCCAGCCTTAAGATATTGTGTTAAATTTGTATTTGCTGGCCTTTTTTAACATGCACTTAATACATGAATGTCATAAAATAATACTTGGATGCAAGTATAATTACACTTTTTAAATTCAACATTTTAAAAAAGCAAAAGCAGTGTTTGATAAAGTCTTAAAGCAAAGTAACGTTTTAAACGAGTTAAAAGAGTTGTTTGGAACTATTGAGTGCTCCATGAACCATGTGACCGCCCTGACTCTCAGCGGTTCGGTGTTCCTTCGGTGAACCTTTTAGTTTTCTGGGTTTTTGCCAGATATGTAGAAACTCTGTTCTCCTCAGTGATTCTCATGTGTGTTTGTTGTTGTGATCAGAGTAACACAGATGGGCTGTACGAGCTGGCGTTTGGAGGTCTGGTCTACTGCCTGGGGGTGGTCTTCTTCAAATCAGACGGCGTGATTCCGTTCGCTCACGCTATCTGGCACGTGTTCGTGGCTCTTGCTGCTGCCATCCACTACTACGCCATCTGGAAGTACCTGTACCGCAGCCCCCCGCTGGAGGACATCAGAGACGCTTGAGCCCCTCGCCCTCTTCACCACAATATCTCACCCAGATGCTCCTAACACCAACGTTTACCAGTACGACCATGCAATGTTTACGCTTTTCTAACCACCTGGGATCAGTCAAGTGTGTGTGTGTGTTGCAGTACTGAATGCACAGTTGGAACAAGACGGCAATGTTTCTGTACTTTTTTCCATTTTCGTCAGTATTATGTAAATATATTCCACTGAAAGCAGATGAATTGTGATTCTTTGTTAAATTGAATGATTTTTTTCTCTGTGCATTGTCACACACACACACACACACTCAGTAGCAGTTTCATATCATCTGTAGTGAATTTTTCTTTATTCATGCAACTTTCCATATCAAATCTGTATTTTTGCATCTCAGCTGGGTTTTTACTTCAGGTGTACGGCTAGTTGTTTTCTACAAAGCGCTGGTGGTTTTCTACACTTCTGGTGTCTCCTTCCCCCGTCTTTCTGCTCTTTCAGCAGGATTTGAAAGTGTTTGCACAGAGCTTTTTTTCTGTGGGGCACTTTTCTAACAGGAAGAACCACTTCTCTTTGATACTCCATTTGTAGGCTGATGGGCGGATAGAAACCATGTTGAATGCACAACCAGGTTTATGATGCTATAGGATGTTTTATCTCACCGCCTGAACCAGTGAGGTTTTTCAGATTTGGCACAATATTTGTTGGATTTTTGATTAAGAAGTATTAGACACTGACATTTGAAGGACATACCAGAATAACACACTGCATCTGTTGACATGGGTCATATTTCACCCAAATCTAGAAATGAAATCCACTAAAATTGCTAAAGCATACCATTTTTAAGACCATTGTGTTGTTGTTTTTTTTTGTTTTGTTTTTTTGTTTTGCATTGTGACATTATCCTGACATTTTTCTCCTTATTACTATAGAGTTTTTATGAAAAAAAAAATATATATATTATTTTATTTTTTAAATTATCATTCATACAGAAAATTTTAAATAAATAACATAAATTTCTATAAATAAAATATATGTAAATTTTGATTTATTGTATTTTTTATTTTTTTGTGTGTGTATCACATATATATATGTATAATGTCATGTCACAATGCAAACAAGTGCTTATTAAGGTTTTTTTTTTTTTCTTTTTAAGTGAAATATGGCTCTAAAATGTTCTTTACAGAGATTTACTTCAGTGTCGACACTGCTATATGGGTAAACTAAAAATTTTTGAAGTAATGTTGTTTTTCTGCCGGGACATCGAACGCTGCCAGCTCACAGTCCTATCATGCACATCACTACCTGTATGCACCAGGATCATCTTTTATCATTCCGTGGACCTTCACTGGTTTCTGTGGCTTTTATCAGGAGACGCTGTGACACTGTGAATGCGTTCAGCTTTGATCGCAGTTTGACTTTGCAGTTCTGTTGACGCACTGATCCGATGAGATTCAGGAAACGTGATGAGATGCTTCTCACATATTTAAGCGTTTTTGCACAAGGGCTGAAGCTCTTGTTTTGTAATATTTTCACTGTGGTCTATTAACGTGCTTATTCTTCTTCTCACGACATGTCAGAATATCCACAATTACTTTTTCATCCTGTATGTGCAGACTTTAAAATGAACGTTTATTCAAGCGTTGATACAAAGCAGGTCTTCATATGCTAGATTTTTTTGCAGGTGAGTTATTATATGTCTTGTTTTTGTAATTCCGTCATGCAGAGTCTCATTATGGTTTGGGGATGTTTGACGAGATGTGTTTGGGCTGCATGAACAGAGTTGTTTCGACCGCCTCTTATACTCTGGGACAGACTTTTGTAAAAAATCTTTCTACATCCTGTTTTGGCACATAATTCTGCACTGGCCTTTTCAAACCCAACTCTAAAACCTCTTCTAACGCTTCCGATGTTCTCATCACACATCATTCTAGTGTTTTTGGTGCTGGTGTTAATATAAAGAATACATGTCCGATAATGAACAACTTTCTAAAGTGTTAATAAACACAAGCAGTAACTCTCATGCATGTGTGTTTGTGATCATTTCGTCTGGAGTACTGTTAGTGTGAATACTCAGTCCATGTTTCACACATGAGAAAAATTCTCTTATTATTATAAAAAAAGATGTTTAATCATTTTCTGCTTAATACTTTACAATTAAGATCTCACTTAACTAAGAATTAATCTCAATATTCGTCACTGAACATGGAATGAATGAATGAAAAAAGCATAAAAAAGATTTAATGCCTAGTATTCAGACCGATCAAGTTATGAAAAAAGACAATCACAGATGTTGAGAGAAAAACTTAAGTCTTTATTGGACACTAAATGTACAGAGAAAGGAGTCAAAAGGTGGCAGCAGAGAGTAAAGGTTCAGGTTTCTGCTTCCATTTGCGTGACACACAAGATCAAACATCTCCAGCTTTGAGTCTCTCTCATAGACTGTCTGCAGGTGTTGCCTTCAATACGGCGGTTTTTGTCTTTTCAAGGCGAACCGTCTGAATTCTGGGTTTGCGTCGAATAAGGGTGGGATTTTTGGGGTCAGTCTGATTGGAGCAGCGCGGGAGCCCTTTACATGCAGGTTCGATCCGGTCCAGGTAATTTAAGCTTTAAAATGTGTGTGGAATCGTCTGTGGTAATTCAAGGCACTGGATAGACAGGTTCAATATGGTTATAGGTTCCATTCAGGACTGAGGTAGTGAATTTTACCAAAGAGAGACGCCAACCAGTTTCACGCATTCACACTACTGTGTCCTTCCCTGGAAAACAGAATATAGCCTAATAATAATAATAATAATGGCCTTTAAACTCAGGTTATGATAGATGTGAACACAAGATGATCTCCTAGGCAATATGTTTTTGGTCTAATGCTGCCTTCACGTGCTATTGGAAATTTCTAATTTCTGAAGTTGATTAATAGGCTAATCAATTAATTAATACAAATCCGGCAGCTTTGATGTCGAAGGAATAGAAACCATGAAGGTTTTAATATTACTGTATCTAGGACTATAGCTTAAGAAAATCTTATAGAAGCCAAACTGCATGTTCATAACCCACGCTAAATATAGAGAAGCTTACTCTAGTTCAGTGAAATATTGCTTTCGCTGTGTACAATAGGCTACACACCAAAATTTGTTATAGGCTGTATCAATAGTATACGTGGATGTAATGACGTAGAGGTCACGTTTACACGCTATCGGGAGTTTCGCGTCATAGCGAAAATTCGTTTTTAAGGTTAGTTACATGTGTATCATGTGGTTTCTGTGCAAGCAATGCTTTATATTTCACGCGCGCGAAATTTAGTCAATGTTACAACCATCACTACACTCCTCCGCCATGTTTGAAATGGATGTTTCGCACAACTTGGAAAATCAGGTATTAAAATGATCTGTTTCTCAGTCACAAATACAACCTGATAGACAGTTCATGTCCAATATGTTAACATTTATGATGATTTTTATAGCACATGAAGGAAGCATAAAGGACTCGAAGCTATTTAATCATTTCTAAAAAGGAGAGGAACACATTGGTGAAATGCTGAAAACTGGGTTGGGTTGACCTCATGCCCTCCGGGAGGTATTTTTGGGGGTCATTATTCACGAGAAGCGGTTTGGCTTAATCCTGGATTTATTTCAGTTTTGCACAGACAGAAACAGTCTACACAGGGCTTTATACACGCGTCTCACATCTGCATTTATACCACAAACAAACAGACATGAGAAAGAAAATCAAGGGAAATTAAATTGAACAATAAAAAACTGCCCTATCAATCTTCAGTAATACAAATCTGTGCACATAACTTTGGCCTGAACTGGGGCAGACAAGGACTTTTACTGCCGATAAAGTCACCAGCGCATCAAACGCAACTTCTGACCTGAGATCAGAAGTCCTGGATTCGAACCCTGTAATTTCTAATAGAATAAACAGAATAAAAAAACTGATCTCAGACCAGAAAAATAACTTTTACAGAACCATGTACTCAAACCCAGTGACTCCATCGACGACAACACTTTTCTAACATTCAGCCAGGCAAAAGCTCTCAGAGCTGCCGCGCTAAACATTCAATATCAACACTCTGCTGTGAAAAAGACTCAATTAAATAGACTAAAAAAGCATAGCCTTTAGATTTCCATTCAAAGAACCAATAGCAATACTGTAAAATGCTCTGCAATGAAACTCATTACACAGCATTAAGAGTGTGAGTTAGACTGAGGAATTGCAGCTCCTTCCTATAGGAAAAAACTACTGATGTACAGAACACAGCAATATATATATAGATATATTTAATATTTATTACGAGTTATGGTTTGAGGTCCGGCTGCTAGCGTTCCCTGAGACAGAATACTAAAGGCTATTTGAATACGAGGGTGCAGAAGGTTTTTAATGCCCAAAATAGAGGACATGATGGCGGGTTTCGCATTTACTCCCAGCTACATACTTCATAATATATCAAAACACTATGTTACTTAGCTCTGAATTATAGATATATATGTAAGCTATTATATATTTCTCTTGCACTACTCTGGATTTGTTGTGCCTTGAAAATATTCAGACAGTATTATATAGGAAAAATACTGTACAAAAAAAGCAACTTAGAATAGATTTTATATATATATATATATATATATAATGTTTTATCAATAAATCTGTGTGCTGTATCTTTTGGTCTGCAGTAAACAAACTGATTTCAACCACAGTATTTGAGACAACACCGTCCTGCTCAACAAACGCCTCAAAACCTCTAAAAACACATTCATTACAGTCATACAGCCGACAGACACACCAAGCTACAAAACAAAGAAAAGAAAAGGAATCACTACAGATATCTGCTTGTACTGACAAATGAAAATTCTAAAACATGCTCTGGGTAAAAAAAAAATAATATAATAACAATAAAAACCAAAAGAGAGACTAGAATAATTGTCCATCCTAAAAAAAAAAAGAAAAAAGACCCATTCACAATTAGATCTAAGCCGCAACTCTGAAACAATAGTCATGCTGAGATATCCAATAAAACAATAAACAATCAGGAAAAATTACTATACAGCCATAATAATATGAACAGCTATAACAATAGTAGTAATTAACAGCTGAATATTTTTGAAACATTTTCTTCCATTCAAAAAAAAAAAACGAAAGTCCATAAATATATCAGGCAGATTATAGTGTAGGTAGAAACATTGCACCAGATCAGATTGTGAAACACGCATTAGTGCAGGGAGTTAGAGCGAGACAGAAAGACAGACAAATATGGATTCAGCATTTTTGGAGGGAAAGTTTTGAAGGAAAAGTTTCTGCAATACAGCAGAAATAATGGTGCTATGAAACGGGCTAGCTTACATTTCATGTGTTTTGCCCTCTGAAGAGATTCAGGCTTATTGCTCCATGGACAATGCGGGAAAGATGCCAAAAACTACGCTGGTGTTGGTTTAAAAGAAAAGGTGAAATAAAAACACACAGAATAGGAAAAGAACGAAACAAACATCATGTTCTGACACTAGCTAGTGTTTTACACACTTCACAGAACGAAAGGTGTCGGTGCGTTACAGCTACTCAACTAAAACACATCAATATACACAAAAAGAAGCTCGAGCAACAGGAAGTGGGCGGAGCCTCCGGGGAGAGGGGGGTGGGCTGAGCGGTTGATTGACAGACAGGCAAGGAAAATATTCATAAGTCCTTGTTACAGGTGTACAAAACACTCCCGAGAAAACCAATTCCAGACAAACGATCCATCGTTGGTGAAGGAATAAACGGACGAACGAAAAACAAATGAAAGGAAAAAGAGAAGTGAATGTGAGACACAACACAAGAGGAAAAAGACACGCATGAAATACAAAATCAACTGAAGAACACAAACTGGGTTTGTAAAGAGAGAAGTGAAGAGAGAAACGTGAAAAAAAAGGAGAGGAGAATTTGTCGCCTCTTAAAGAGGCGCGCAGAAGTCCTTGGGGGGTTGGTGGTGGGAGGGGCGTTTGTGGAGGTGGGCAGGGTTTGTGCAGGGGTGGGAGGGGCTCACAGAGGGCCATGTCGCGCCTCATATTTGGCCAGAACGTTCTTACAGCGGCCAAGTTCCTTCCGCAGTTCGGCCACTTCCTGTCTGAGCGCCACATTCTCTTTCTCCAGGAATCCTGCGCGGATAGCGATCTGGTTCTCTTTCAGCCGGCGAGCGTCCCGGGAGCGTTTGGCTGCGACATTGTTCTTTCTGCGCCGTGCCCAGTATCTGTCGTCCTGTGCGGAAACGGAGAGAGAGACAAATTAGCAATCCGTTTGGAATTTCCACTGGTCACAATATTCCATTAAATATTCCATTCCCGCGAAAATTCCGTAAAAATAAATAAATAAATAAAACTAAATTTCAAACACAAACAGCATAAGCGTTTTTATTTTTTTTATATATTCAAGCGTGTTTTTAGATAGAGGTACTATATCGGCTATAGTCACATGATTCATTACTAACTCTCTGATTGGCGTGCTCTCTGTCGTCTCTCTGTGCTCCAGTGCTTGTGTTTACCTTCAGGTCTTCTGGAATGAAGACCTTGCGCGCCTTCTTGATCATGGGCTGTGGCTTCAGCTCCTCTGCTGAGAATTTGCGCTTGCGTGGGTCGAAGATTTCCTGTCCCGGGACGCTGGAGAGGGCGAGGTCTGCAGGGTCGGGCTCGTACCTGACCGGAACCTGGATAGAGTCTGGATCTATGGGACTGGGCGTGTCACGCGAGGAGACCACTGAGGGAAAAAGACAGAGAAGAGAGAAAATCTGAATTTTTTAAAAGATGTTTGGTATTATTAAAGGAATCTTGCTCAGGTAAATATTATAATATTATTATTATAAATTGCTTATTACAACAGAGAAATGTATTATAAAAATAAAAAAAATAATTTTTATGTCCTGTTGATTTTTGGTTATGTGCAATACCACAAGTGGACACATGACCCCATCTTATAGGCGCACATATTTACAAATATTTAATAATTATTATAATATATTGCACACTGATACAGGTGACTGCATGAATGATTTTAACAATGATTGTGTGTGTGTGTGTGTGTTCGTTAGTGAAAGATTAGAAGATCAAATTAAACTCTTGACTGATTTAAGGGTCATTAAACAGCAGCGGAGAGCCAGGAGCTGGCAAACGTGCACACACGCAATCACACACACAACATTATGCACTCTGTGTCACAACCTGGATACACAATTAAACTCAAAACTGCTTGTACTACATGGGCTGTACAGAAACACACAGCAGGGGTCAGAGGTCACAGCTGAAAGCAGTGGGAGGTTTTGTCATGACCTAGATCTCTGCTTAAACCTGTCAGAGCTTTCTTTCTCTCTGTACGTGTGTGTGTGTGTGTGTGTTTCCCTGCCAGATTAGTAGACAGTAAATCATAAACAACTTTATCTAAACTGACCCGATCAAGACCCACTTTATGACAGTCAAACAGCCAACATGCTTATGAGACAAATAATAATAATAATAATAATAATAATATGATACAATGATCCAATAACAAGAACAAAAATAACAGTCTAATTAGTAATAATATTTATATGTTATCACATAATATAATTATGAGTGACTATTTAGGTTCTACAAGTGGGATAATAAATATTCAAGACAATAGATAATATATAATAATAATATAATATAATAATATAATAATAATATATAATAATATATATATATACTGTAATTATTATTTAAAATAGTATAATAAATTAATTAAATCTATTATAATAGAACATACTAATATATTTATTATGTACTATATATATATATATATATATATATATATATATAATACTATATTACTATATTTATGTTATGAATATAATAATTAGTCATCATTTACAATCATTTAGTATCATCTATCTATAACAAACAGAATAAAGAGAATATACTGTATACAGAGAAATATTAGATTTCAGTATTGCACCTGCAAGCAGCAGAAACTAAACAGTCACTCATAAGATTAACGGTTAGTAAAAAAGGCTGTGAAGTAGAGTGTGTTTGTTATTCCTGTATAACAGCTCTGATTTCCACACAATGAGTTTCTATCAGGGCTGGGCCTGTGGGGGTGGAGGTCTGCTGGCCAATCACAGGCCTTTGTCCGGAGCAGGGGGGCGGAGACTGAGCTGAAGCAATCAAGACATGTGCTGGCCGGCAGAGCACTCAGCTGGGTGTGACTGTGACTGTCCCGTGAACCCCGGTCTTCACTTCCTCACACACACACATACACTCTCGCGGAGGGAAGGGAGGCGACTGTGCTCAGGGAAGTGGACGGCTGCAGGAAAAAGACGCCCTAACAAGCTCTATTTTAACCAGCACTGATAAGAGGTCAAATAAACCGTGAACGGTGGACATCAACCAATATATATCTGCCATAAAATGAGCTGCTATTAGAAACTTAGAATCTGAATTCAAGCAAGTGCTGTATACTGTACAGAAAAGAGCTGTGTGAATATATGTATCATAAATTAACATTAAAAATATAAAGGAAATTAAGGGATAATGTAGTTGCGATATTTCAGTATCAAAATACTATTATAATTTTTAATAATAATAATAATAACGTTTTGAATCCATTTTAAACATTTATTTTGTTTTAATTTTAGTTAAGGGTTCAGTAATTTTGTTGTGATTTTTTGTAATGTGTAGTAGTTTATACTATTACTTTCTATTACTATTATTTTTAGCTTATTTTAGTTTATTTTAGTTATTTAGTTATTTTATCAAGTGAAACAGAAAAAAAATAAGAAATGTTACCTTGCTAACTTTTTGGTTTTTTTTTTAATCGAGTTAATGTCCATTTCAAGCAACAGAACTTTTTAATAATAATTTTTTAATATAAAATTTTAATTTTAATTTATTTTCATTTTAATTGCACAGTTTTTTCATGATTTTAATGGGGGTTTCTATAAAACATTTTCTACGAAATATGAATAAAAATATTTACTTTAATTTTAGTTTAATTTGTTATTTCAGAAAATCAAGTTAATTAAAATGAGAAATGTTCGCAAGTTGGCAACAAGCCGAAATCAAAACGTTACATTCATTTTAGTTGAACTATAATAACTCTGGTGCCTAAACACGTTTCTGGGTTCAGCAAGTGTTTTCACTTATTCTAAATTTACACGAAAATCATTAAAACATTCTTTGTGTTCGGTTTCATTTAAATGGGTGGTATAAAACTGTTATGGAGCGTTTTAAAGAGCAGCAGACAGCAGATAAGAGGCGTTAATAGGATTTAGCTCGAGGAGCAGCTTTCCATTGGCTCTGTGCTTCTGGACCGTTCCACAGAGCAGGACTTCATCCGATCAGGAATTCTGATCTTTCCTGAAAACACAAAATCCCTCTGAAGCCGCCAGCATTGGGTTTATTTGAGTCAGTCTGTTTGTTTGGACAGTTTGTTGAAAAGAACTGGTTCAAAATACCTGATCCTTTGACTCAAACAAACAGCGGACAGCGACAAATATGTGTCTGCTTACTTTTGTAAATGCCATTTTTTATATCCAGTTGTTTTTTAAAGATACATTACTACAGAGCTGATGAATAATCTCCACCTGTCCTTGTTTCGCTCTGCTATCTACTGCTATCAGTACAAACACCAGTCCTCTCTTCGATCTCTCACGCACAGAGAGAGCGAAGTCCACAGCTGACTGCCGCTCACAGAGACAGACTCATAGAGACACAGAGACCAAGCAAGCTGAAGAGCCACAGACAGAACTGCAGCTGGATACTGCATAGAAAGCATTCAAAAGTCAATTATTTTTTAATTCACTAACGTGTTCATATCATATCCACATGGATATCATCACAAGTCCATATGGAAAATTAAAAAAACACATTGTGCAGCGTTCTCTTGTCAGTTTAATTCAGATGTCAGTTTCTAAAATTAAACGGAATTTTGCTCAACCCTGCAAAACAGCAGCATGGTGACTCTGCAGCCTACATCTGAAACACCGGCTCGGTTGTGAAAACACTTTTATCTGAGCCAGTCTCTCTCTCGCCTCGCGTCAGGGGCCGCACGTGAATCGGCACGACGCAGGCAATGTGAGTCTCATTGAGAACATACTGTACTTCTGCTGCGAGAAAAACAGCCAGATACAAACACACACACACACACACAGGTGGGAGGGGCCGCGGAGGCGTGTCAGAGAGCGAGGGGCGGGGCCGAATCAGAACGCTGGAGAGGAATGGGAGGGGCCTGTCCCTCTCTCTCTCACTCTGAGCAGCGCATCACACGCGGACGCATGTGTTGATCACATGGCTGCGCACGCTGGTTTGGGAACGCGCTGGTTTCACGTGAGCCGAAATGTGCAGAACAGAGCCTGAACTGCCCGTCTAGACAGAAAACACACACGCACATGTAAAAGCTCATGCAGAAATGTAAACATGCACTGAAGACTCGAATCTGAAGCGCGCGAGGTGAGCTTCTACAGCATCGCTTGTGTTTCAAACCAATGGGCCTACACTATTTACAATTTCAATGAATATTTCAAGCCTATAAACTGAGCATTACAGAGACCCGTCTAATAAAAGCAGGCACACTCTACACTTTTATTCCCCTCAAGTGGCTATAATGTCTGCGGATTGTTGTAAATCCTGGCAGATGTTTAGATGTACTGTGTCCAGAACTGCAGCGGATGAAGAGCCTGTCAAAACGTGCCTGGCTCAGTATTTCACCAAACCAACAGGAGAAGGACATTTCACGTTTACACACGATTTGAAGCACTATTAAAAACACAGATGATATTAAAAATAATAGTTTGAAATGACATTTAAAAAAATGATGGTGGAAGAACAATTCATTTCCCAGAATGAATTTATTTAGTATGTCATAGCCTATATAGGTGCAAATATATATATATATATATATATATATATATATATAATTTAAATAAAACTAATATTTTATATATGAAAAACTTTTATAGGCTAGTTTTTAAATGTAAAATATATAGCACATTTTAATATAAAATATTTAGAGAATTTTAAGAATGCAACTATATTTTCCTACATGAATAAATTAATCTGCTGAAACCTGCGGAAACAGGTTATATTTCACTATTATGTAATATATTATTACAAATGATAATTATAAATACAAGTGATAATTAATTCTACACATTTGACTGTAGATAACATTTGAAAGCAAATATAACATAATTAATAAATCTAAATATTGTAATTGCATATTAGTTGGTAGCATTTACGGTGCTTTAATTGATGCTCGCTTGCATGTTTATTTATTAACATTGTTTAAAAATATGTTTTCATTGTAATTAATTTATTAACGCTGCAATACAAAGAATTATAATGGTCATAAAAAATATTCTTCATTTTCCTTATGCAAAATGCTATTAATTTGACTCAGTTTGATTTTGGGGGATTAAAAGGACTGTGTTTTTGTGATATTTACACAAATAAATTCATATGCAGGAGTGTGTTGGGTGTGTTTGTTTGTTTGTCATTGCTCATCCACACATGCTTAAATACCTGCATTACTAACATCCATAAACTATGTGCTGTAGTTTGCTGTTTTAACAAGAGGAACGATTCGAAGGATAGATTCACGTCTCTATAGGGTCTCCGCCTACATTAGGCTAAAACATACATGACTTAATGCATTTACTGCATTTATGCAAATTAAAGGCGTAACGCATGTTGATGGAAATGTGTCTAATTTCACATGACAGGTTTAATGGCTGTCAAAGTGTGTGAATTATGTGTGAGAGTCAGTGGTTGGTGCTTGGCCGGATGCATGTGCTGCCATACTGCATTGCAGCTAACAACATCACTATTTTTTTTTCATGATTTAAAATAATGATAATAATAATTTTTATTTCTTGCCTGTACTGTGTAATGTACTAATCCATCAGTATGAACTGTATTATGTGCATGTGTAATCTCTCTATATTTTCATAATACAGACCCAATATAAGCAATACATTTCTGCCATTTAAACAGAATGAATTTGAACAGTACATATTATATATATATATTATAAACAATATATATTTTAAACAAATTTAATATTAAATGCATACTATTAAATAATATGTTCAAGTTTTATGCATAATTGCAAAATATTAATTAAATTAAATGTATATATTATTAAACATCTATTAAAATACGTACTTACCCATTTTAAAATAAAAATATTTATATCTAAAATATATTAAATTTTTATTACATTATTTTTCATATATAAGTATATTATTTTTTATATTTATAACTTACAAAATATTAACATTATTCTAAAAATAAAAATAATTTGTATATGTAGTACATACATAATATTGACATTAAAATACAACACATTTTTATTATGTTCTTCAATGCTGCAAATATTTGCTGCAACAATTTTTTATTTTTATTTTTTCAAAATTTTAGTCCTATCACTGTGTAACGCAGCAGAACGAACTTTACCATGTGCAAATCATCTATGATTTTTCTTCAAATGAAATCAGATGCACAGTCTTCCTGTTTTCCTCTGTAGTCTCTAGTGAAAAACAGCCCTGAATTGATCTGAAAGGTGGCAGAGATAAAGCTTCCTAACACAGCTGCGAGTGCAACATGATCCTCAAACACCTGACCACATGAACTTCAACCAAACACACAGCAGTCGACGCTGAGTGAAGTCCGCTTCACAACTCAAAACGCCACCACAGTTTTGGGTTATTAAGTTGGGTCAGTCAACACTGATGATTAACCGAAGTGACATGCAGAAGGTGACGAACTCAGCATGCACTCTTAAAAAATAACTCTTCTTCATTTGTACCGATGGTTCCATAAAGAACCTTTAACATCCATGGAACCTTTTCATTCCACAGAAGGTTCTGTAGATTCTAAATGTGTTCTTTTTTAGAACTTAAAGGTCACTTAAAGGTTCTTTTTGGAACCCACAGTGGATCTCTTATGGAAAACAGGCTATGTTTTAAGAGTGTAGGTGAACTGAAACAAATGAGATGCTTTCGTGTGTTGTTTCGAGGCTCGGGTCAGTACCTGCTCTGCTGGGACTCTGGAGGCAGTTCTGGCCCACGATGCCGGAGTGAACGGATGGGGCCGTCCGGTTACTGAGGTCCACCACCGAAGGCGTGGGCGGGGCCGAGGGCGGCTGCTGCTGCTGCTGCTGCTGCTGCAGGGGCTGCTGGGAAGGCTGGCTCTGCTCGCTCCCAGGGTTGGCCGGAATATTGTTCTCCAACAGAAACTCCTCTAAATCCATATACTCCAACTGGAAGTTGTCGCCATCGTACGGCAGGGTCTTGTCCCACAGCGTGGGGCCCAAGAAGGCAGACTGAGGAGTGTTGAGAGCATTTCCATCTTCTTCCAACTTCTTCTCCTTCTCTTTCTCTTTCCCAAACCCTGGAGGAACACGATGGAGACGTTATTGTCACCGACCAGGCAAAAAATTTGCAATTTTGTCATTGTTTATGCATATCTGTGTTGTGTTGCATGCCAATTTTGATTAAAACATTACTGTACTCATGTCATTTTTTCACTGGAAATGTGCTTAATTTACATAATATTAACAGTATCTGTTTTTTTCTTCATGCAAATATTATTGTTTTGTTGTCCCATCTTGCATTTATGCTGATTTAATAATAAAATATAAATTCCTGCAATAAAGTATTGAGACTTTGGGGTTAAAATGTGCTTAACTGTCATACATTTTCAGTGCAAACACACTAATGAAAATATGCTTTAGTTTCTTACTGCTAAATGTTGTTTATATATATATATATATATTACATATTGTGTTGTTCCAAAACTGGATTTAATTTATGCTCATTTAAATAAATAAATTACTTTATTGAAGTCATTTTACAGTGCAATGTGAATAATGAGATTTCTGGGGTAGAATTAATTTTCTCAATTTAACTCTGAGAAAGCTTAATAGAATATGTTATATATATATATATATTCAGGCACTTATTTTTCATTTAACAAAAGTTGCAGTACCAAAGAAGTTTCAAAACTGTATTCATTTTATGCACATAGAGCTTTTTACAATATGCACTTTTCCAACGCATCTTAAAAGTGGCACTCTATTCAAGGTCTTCTGAAGTCATACAACAGCGCCGTGTTTTTGCCAGATGTTACTTTTATGGTGCTTTTGGTGCTCAGCCCTGGATAAGAGTAGCTATTTCTCTACACTTCTCCGAAGAATGAAAGCACAGTTTCAGAAAGATTGACATGTGAAGAAACACTGAAAAAAAACTGCATGCGTATGTTATATTTTGCCAATGCACGACCAGCTTATGCGTATGCAAAGATAAAACAGTCTTTTATTTATGCTATAAACGTGTGATGAGTCGAGGTAGCACAAAAACAATCAGAGGCTCTTAGTGGCGCCCTCTATAGGGGACTATAAGTACAAATCATCTCCATTGCGTGCGAACTTCATCTATCCAAATAAAGTCAGTATCGCTAGAGTAGACTGGTTATTCTTCCTCTTCGTGAGCAAATGCTTAACAAACATGAAAATAAGTGTATTTTAAGCAGATAACATCATGCATTCGTGCTAAATCGAATGCGCAATGGATTTATGTTTGCGCGTAAAATGAACGCAATGCACTGCGATGCAATGCAAACATCAACATAAATGTGATAAAAATAATTTCCCACCTTAAATAACATCAGAATTCAAATGAATTATGCATGACAGCATGCATGCATGAGCGGGTACTGAAAAACACCGTGACGTGCCGCGCGTTTACGCGCAGATTATAACGAAAGCAAAGCGCGCACCGCGATTGACACCCAACAGCTAACGCAGAAGACCATTTAAACTTTCCAAAGCAACATCCACCCACCTTTACCTTCATCGTGGTGGAAGGGCAGCTTCATTGGGTTCTCCAGCAGGGATTTCAGGACGCCGTGGGTCGGAGGTAGGAAAGTTGGGTTTATAGAAAGAGGTCGAGACATCTTCTCCATCGCGTAAAGGAGAGATCAGTCTTCCTGAAGAAACGAAATTTAAAAAAGTCAGCTTATAAAAATAAAAGCTCTGCAGTGCGGTGTCGGAATACAGTCCTCAGCCCGTGCGCAGCACCGAAGAGCGGCGGCTGTTCTCGCGCGTCCGTGAGCTCGGTTGACTGGAGCTCAAAAGCCCAACTGATTCGCAATTCCATGTGCGAAGACTGACGTCGGTGACGTCAATGGACAGGCCAAGCGTTGAATAGAGCCCCGACCAATGAGAGCGTGTGGGCGTGGTCTTCCATCATGACTCGATACATTGTTGCACGTCCTCGATTTCATTCTTTCTGCGTTTCAAGATTATCGCATTATTACAGTAACCACTGCAATGTCTTTAGCCTGTGCCGTTTTTAATATCAATAAAATGTAAGAGGAATTAAGCTACACATGAAAATAATAGAATGCTTTAATATCATTTAACTATTCTACTTATTCTTGATGCATAATTATTACCTCAAAAAAAGGGATTAAAGGATTAAACTGATATTAAATATTGAAACACTAAACATTATAACACAACATTGTTATTAAAGCATTATTCTTATAATATTGTAGTTTACATTTTCATATAGTAGTTTTTTAATTCGCTTTTCTTTGTGTATTTTCAGCAATGTTTAGTGATTTTGTTATGCACTTTATTATTATTATTATTGTTAAATATAACTAATTAGGTGCAATAAGTAACAATAATAATAATAATGCTTCGTTGAACAATGTAGATACGTTTAGAAAGCATGTGCAATCACACTCTGACAAAAGTAAAATTAGAAAAGAGTTGAACTGAACGCATAGTTTTATACTAAGCCTTCCCGCATTCGGTCGTCTCTAAACACAAAATCATCTTCGTGGAATGGCCAATGCTCCCTGACTACACAGTAACAGGCAGTGTTAGTAACCAGCAGTCACCAGAACAAGAACACGCGTGCATGCGATTGCTGGAGAGTTGCGTGCGCGGAAGGGAACATCCAATCACAGCGAAGCTGGTGCGCAATGCGCTGATTTTAGGAACATCTGGGCAGCGTTCAGCCCTCGGCTGGAACTGACCTACTTTTGTCCAATGGCAGCAGCCGGTCGGTAATTCCGGTGAGATCAGTACGGGCCACGGCACATTGAATGTCATGTGTTCGCGATCCCTGTAGAGTGAGTCTGTGAAAACAGTTCCAACTCTGACTTCACGTCTGCACAAAAACACTGATGACCACATCATCAGGGCTCTTGTGGAAATCAACTTTCATCGCCTAGTGATTTCCTAGATATGAAGTGGAGTGTGAGCGCCTTGAAATAAGTTAGATATCTAGCAACTGTCGTGCAAGTAAAAAAAACAAACAAACAAAAAAAAAAAAACACTTGCAACAGCGACTGTTAAGTGAGCGCGCAGGGAGTGAGACGGAGCGTAAGACAGAGTGAGCGTGTCATGCTTAGTAACGGCGGTTGCCACAGCAAGGGACTGTTGTGACGACGCGTGCACAAAAGTAGGACACACACACACACACACACTCACACACACACTCACACAATGAGAGAAAGAATGAGCAGTGACAGTGGAGAGGAATAGACGCCATGACAACTGCATCACCATCATCATCATCATCATTTTACAGCAGCTGTGAAATCTCACTGTGTGCACAAACAACGACTATCTATCTCTCTATCTCTATTTTTATTGTCCCATGGGAGGTCTTGGTAAATTCTGTTCTATTCTATTCTATTCACAAATTGATTGGATTGCTTGCACAGATTTAATGATCATCTGTCTATATTTCTATCTATCTGTTTCATATTATCCCATGTGAGGTCTTGGTAAAATCTATTCTATTCACAAATTGACTGGTGGAGTAACAGTGGCACAGATGGTGGGTTTCATCTGTTCTCTGTCCTGAGAGATAAAACACATCACGGAGGAAACACAATCTCTGCTGAGACTGCAGTTTCAGTGACGTGTCACCTGTGTTTCCTCCTGTCTCAGAGACCACACATCTCACAAATAAAGAGATGCCACAGTCTGATAGGAGTCCAGTGAAATACAGTTGCCTGTGTTTGAAGGCTGGGGTTGTATCAGTAGCAGCGTCTAAATATAGCGAGATGCACCGATGGGAGTCTGTACCGAATTAAAGGATGCTTGTTAGGACGGTGCGTTGTGTTGGGCCCACTCACTCCACCCACAGGTACACGACCCTCACGCTGGAGCCAGCGGCCCGCAGTCACAGCTCCTGTCCTCTCCGCTTGTCTTTCACCCCGTCACATCCTGCGGCAGCTACTGCATTCATCCTGAAGGCCTGCGTGAGTCACAGAGGGCAAAAATGGTAAAAATAGACAAATTTCTAGTGGGAGTTATGTGAATTCATTCAAGCCGTGGGCTCTGTGCAGCACATACCAGCACATACACAGACTACATTTTATAAATAAAACACAAACCTTTTTTGACTTTTAGAAGGAAATTAGTATTTTTTATTTATTTATTTTTTTGGATTACATTTGGATTTCTATACATCTATTAGTGCTGGAAAGTAGGCAAAAAGAAAGATGCGTGTTTATTCTGTGATCATATTTCACTTCAGATAAAAGAAACATGAGATCGCGTTATTATCAGTTGAGGAAGAGAAATGGAGATTTTATAGGTACTTCACGCTGACAGATACAGTTTCTTTCCTGTAAAGTCTTCAGTGTGTGTTCTCATTGTCTTCTGTTTTAATGCACGAAGAGATGTTTTGCCTTTTGTTACTGCATTGTTTCTTAAATACTAAATTCTTAATAAATTTCCCTTTCATGTTCGTATTTAAAACACACGCAGTTGCGAATGAATGAACTAAACTACACAGAAAACCAGACAGTAATGTCTTTGTTCGGGACATTCAGATTTCCCGTCCGGGCAGCAGGTTAATCGAGTTGTTTTGAGAAACACCTCCTCTCTTTGTTTGTGGTTCTTTTAGTTTCCCAGTTAAAGCATTTCCTTTATTGAAGCTGTCTTTTTCCTTCAATGAAAACCACTTCATTCTCTCCCCTTCGTTTACAGGTAAAGTCACTCCTACAATGAAAACAAGCAGAGTAATACATTTCTACTTCAGACTCTACAACTTTTAGGCTAGGCAGTTTGTGCTCACGCCATTTACTGAGGCCTTTTCATAGAAGTGTATCGTTAACCATTGGAATGACAGGTAGTTGTAGTTCATTTTCATAGTCTGACCCAGTTTTCATGGGGATTACGAAGGAACTTACAGGAATAGCTCATCCAGAAATGAAAGTTTACTCACCCACAGCCAGGGACGGATTTATTGAACTGGGAGCCCCAAGCAAATATAGGAATGGGGCCCTATACATTTGTTGTGATGATTGCTGCTGCACATTGGTGCTCCATAGTTGTGTCCAGTGTTTTCATGTACATGTTACATGGGATTCTTTACATTTACATTTATTCATATAGCAGACATTTTTATTCTTTCATGTTATAGACCATGAAATAGCAAATGATTTACCGTTAAGATACAACCTTTAAACCAAAGAGTCAGAAGTAAATTATTATATTACTTATTATTATATTTACTGACATTTTGATGTAGCTAAATTCTCAATAAAACTTTTTTCATTTATATATTTTATTGTTTCTGTTGTCTGTTTTTATTTAAAAAAAATAATTTTAATTTAACACCATTATGTTTGGTTCCCTATTTAAACAACTGCATTGTGTTAAACTGACTTAAAACAGTTCTGTTTTGTTTCAAACTCAATATTTTCATTTTGAAAGAACATAAATGATTTTACTTGTGTAACAATAAACAATAAACCCTTCCCATCATGCTTTGCACAGGGCTGGATAAGGATAGTAAATCTTGAAATAAAATGTTATTTTTATTAAGATGATAAAATTGGGAGACTTGTTAATGTTTAATGTTTGTATTTAAAAGACCTTCTGCTATGTTAGTGTTTTGGGGGATTAAACATGGAGTAAACATGTTCTTGGGGACATGTTCTTGCTAACATGAATCAAAGTTGTCTTAATAATAATAATGAAAATACTTTGGGCATGCCAAGGATGTATCAAAACCATCTTATGTTATGCGTCACAAGTTGTTAATGCCTAAAGTTAAGTAAATTAAACACACACACACACACACACACACACACACATATATATATATATATATATATGTGTGTGTTTTTTTTTTCTTTCAGTGTA
>JAUMHE010000047.1:968476-979450 GCA_032359235.1 Enteromius mattozi
AGGGTTTTGCAAAAGCGAGATGCAAGGAGGAGGAAAGCGGGAGTATTTATAGCGGGCAGGTAAGAGATGATTGGGTGGAATTGATTAGGAGATGCGAAACAGCTGTGATTAATTCGGCCACCGCTCCTCCCGAAACTCCATTATTGTCAAAACGATCACATAAAATAAGAATCTTTTAATTCCAACCTTCAAAAATTTAACTTTTAACAGACAGAGAATTTGATTTAAACCATCTCACACTTACTTTTAAAATATCAATTCAGGTCAGAAAAGTGTAGGGTGCTGATTTTTATCATCCCACTCCATCGGAAAACCATTTCAGTCTCTCCACAGACAACATAAGAGCAAAAAGTAAAACATTTACTTCTGAAAGTGAAAATCTAGTCTCTAAAGCTACTTTTTCTTTCCTGTTTATGACAAATAACTTTTGTTCATGAGTTTCAGTGATTAAACTGATCTCATGAAGTCACTCAGATCATCTCGTCTCATTCTTGTCCAGGTCAGGCAGCAGTACAGGAAGATCTTCAGATGTCTTTGCTGTGGACACAAAAAACACTAAGAACTACAGCATCATGTTCAGGAAATGAGTGAAGGTGTCAATCACTTTTACTGGAGGGTTTGTTACTTCCTTCAATACTAGCAAGAATATTTATTGTGACTATGACTATGATGATTTGTAATTTTCGTTTTGCTATTAATGAGTAAATAATCTATGGATGTTTCCTTTTATGTTCTTTTCAGGTTTATTGATTTTTTATATTAATGTGGTATAATGTATTCAACAGCAATTAGATGACTTCTTATTTGCACTACTGGGGTCTTCAGAGATAATATTCCTACTTATTAGGATGATGATAAGATCATATAATCAAATTTAGTCATAAGCATGTTTTATGTAGATGTGAATATATAATCTTTGAATAAATGATATCAGAGTGTACAGGTAAAAATCAACTTTACATATTTCAATAAGCATCACTAGTTATAGAGTAACAGAGAGATGACATATTTCTGATATTAACTTCACAACATTGAGGCTTGAGGTCTACACCACTGAAACCGATGTTTAGCAAGCATTTCTTTTCAGTGTTGACTATCCCAATCACACATTGGTGGGCGGAATCAATGTGGCCTCTGCCAACAAGACAGGCCATTTACAATAATGCTGTGTTCACACCAGGTGCGAAGCAAATATGTGGACTGTGTCACTCGCTCTTTATTACTTGCAAGATGTTCCGGTCACTTGATGTGAAAAGCTGTGAAAGTCCTGAAGAATATCTCGATTTTGCGGCAAACGCATTGAGCATTTCAAGTCTGCCTCTATTTGCATGTTTACACTGACTTTGTATGTAATCTACTCGCATGAATAGCTACATTCACATTTGATGTAAACACACCTTTAGTGCAAAAACACTAGATAAAACTGTGCATAATGGTGGAGGGTTTGGCTTAATCATTTATTATTCATAGAGATTTTCTCAGTTTTTTAAATTTTCTGGCTAATAAACTGCAGGGTTTTATTTTTTTAAGAATATCTTCAGAAATTGTCAGTCGTTTCTAATGTCTGGACTGTCTCTTCGGTGGCATTTCAGGGCTGCGTTCCCCAAAATAATTGTAAGCTTAGGTACATCGTAGACTCATTGAAACAGTTTCTTTACAGTTACTGAGAAACTATTAATCAAACATACACAGTATATGTTTGATCAAATGACGTCAAACATTCTTCTACTCCTGGGTTGGGTTGATTTGCATGTTTGATACATGATGTAAAGTAGTGAGCAGATCTGTGTCTTGTCAGAAAAATGGAATTAAAATGAAGATCAACTGGGTGTGTGTGTGTGTGTGTATATATATATATATATATACACACACACACAGGTGCTGGTCATATAATTAGAATATCTTCAAGAAGTTGATTTATTTCACTAATTCACTTGAAATATATCAGTCTGTGTGGAATGAATTTATACATTATACAAGTTTCACTTCTTGAATGGAATTAGTGAAATAAATCAACTTTTTGAAGATATTCTAATATGACCAGCACCTGTATATATTTCATTCCATATATTCAGGCTTTCTTTCAATATATTCAAACTTCATATTATAAGTACCATAATTTCCTGAACGACATGCCATAACACTTTTCCTCACCTTTTCCAGCTGATTAAAGATGAATGGCATAAAAGATGGCTTTTGTGACGTTGAAAAGCCAGGTCGACCTTTGTATTTTTATAGGTTTTATTTACATAAAAGTGTCTTGCCATGCGTTCTGTCTTTGTGTTCAAATTTGAATTTAAATTTGAATTTGACCAGCAGATAACTGTCATAAATGTCTGACATAAACATGTACATGTAGTCGAGTGAAGATCATTTCAAGATAAAGCCATAACAGGTAAAATGCTCTTAAAATACTTAACCTAAACTATTTGAACTGTTTCAATCTGTTTTTTATTAACTGTTTGTGAGGAAATCCTCATTTATGGATACACATTTAATCTCTGATTTTTATTATGATGATGGATTATCAACCTTTTCAAAACAAATGTACAGCATCATATGTATACTGAACTAATTTCTTAGTTATTTTAGTCATTAAAATAATATTCTTAACATGAAAGAACTGAAAACTAAGTCATTTTTATAGCAGTTGGCACAGTTTTCAGTCTAGAATAGAATATTTATTTTCATATTAAAGGAATAGTTCTAAAATAGTTTAGCTGCATCTCAGAATAACAAACATATACAAATATAAACAAACATAAACAAATATTGGCCAAACAGAATGTAAATGACATTATAAATGACAGAGCTTTTCAGGTCACTTGGATGAACTGCTTTCCACATCACAGCTTTTCTTTCCAAATCTGTTTCAGAAAATCAACTCCTTAGCTGGTGTATATTTTATGTACACATCAAAATGTAGTCTACCTGTAATATTATAAATATGAATTTACAATTTCAATAATTTCTTTTAAATGCCATGCTTGGTCAGTCCCAACAACAGCACTGTACAATATCACTTCATCCAGCAATATTTTTGTTTTGTGTTTTTTAAAGTACCCCGTTATGTTACAAGAAATCAGTGTGAGAGTGAACTGTAGTTAATAGTTTTGAGATAATATTAAGTATTTAAGTATTTATGAGGCTATTCATGTGCTAGCTAGCTGCGATGCTATTTCTGTTACAGTACTGGTCAAAAGATTAGACACATTACTATTTTAAATGTTTCAAAAAGAAGTCTCTCACATTTACTACGCCTGCATTTATTTGATCAAATACACAAAACAAAACAGTTGTGAAATATTATTGCAACATAAATGCTTTTATGTTTTAATGTACTTGAAAATATTATGTATTTATGTGCATCAAAAATATAAATAAGTCTTCATTCTTCTGAAATCTTGATTTATTATACATTTTTGAATTTGAATTTTTTTCAGTTCTTCCTTTATTTATTTGTTTTATGAAGATTAGTAATGTTTTACCTTGAAACAACACTCACTGTCATTTTTTATATGATAACTGATATATAATAATTTGGTTATACTTGTAATCTACTACAGTACTTATATGTTTCAATAAATATGTTTCTTTCTCTGCATGAAAATGTTGCCTGGAGTCAACCAACTTTTAACAAATAAATTCATTTTTAAATAATGACAATGTTTATTGATATTGTTAAAGTGTCCAATTTTAGCAGGAAAAGCCTCACAAGTAATTTTTTCCCCATTTATATATTTCATAGCAAGTAAAGCAGTTAAAAGCAAACCCTTGCACTCTTTTTTTTCCATAAACAAAAGCAAGAAAGAATGGCCTAATAGCGCCACCTTGTGTCTGTAAATTGTCAGTGTTTATAACTCTCACAGCCTAATCTATATACATAACTGCAGCTGGATTTTCCATGTTGTTGTCAGGCCTCAATGCCAAAGCTAATTTGTGCTCTGATTATTTTATTTTATTTATTTATTTATTTATGTATTTATTATTATTATAGATAAAGAGATAAAATACTCCAGACTGCCTAAATTGACAATGACTTCTTCTTTTCATAAAGGTGAGTATTTAAAGTGGTTCTTGATGCACCAAAAACTATTGTGACATGAACTGCAGCAGATTATGAATATAGCTGTCACAATCTTAGAACTGCAATTCAATTCAGTACATTTTCATTTGTTTTTATTGATTTGTTCCCCTTTCCCATTTCATGACAGGTTTTATAAGAGCACCAGGTGTCATTTTTGTTACACTGTGTAAGTCTATAACACATAAGGAGGCCCACAAATTTTTTGTTTTATAAGGTGTTTCGGTTACACTTTGTTTCAATAGTCCATTTAGACATTTTACTAACTATAAGCAACTTTGTAACTACATGTCAACTAATTCTCATTAATTCACAACTACATGTCTACTATCTCTCAGATTAGACTGTTAGGGTAGGTTTAGGGTTAGTAGTATAACGTTGAGACATACCTGCAAAGTCAGTATATAATACGCTGTAGACCTGTCAAAATGAAGTGTTAGAAGATATTAAGCAGACAGTCTACTAATACTCTATTGACTGCTAGTTAACATCTAGGTGCGAAGTTAGTAGAATATCCATCGAAATAAAGTGTTAGCAGTGTTTCTGGTCTGAATATTTTATTGTTGAAATGAAACCCACAATTTCATTTAACTTTCATTCAGACTGATCTGGCATTAATCTGCTGAATAGCCAAGAGTTTAATATTTAATTCATTTCTGTTTTAAAAATGTAAGCTTTCAAAGAATTTGATTTTTTAATCATTCTTTTTCCAGATGTCTTGACCTGTATAACTGTCACACAAGAGACGACCCCAGCTGGTAATGTATTGTTTTTTAATTGTTTTGAATGCATTGTCAGTGAATTTACACAACTTATGTCTTACTGGAAAATATCTTATAATTTACAATTTCTATTAAATAATAATAATAATAATAAAAAACTGCCAAATATATTCAAGTATATATTGAAAGACAGAATTTGTTTAAATTTATGTTAAAGCTTGAAAATCCTTGTCATCATTTACTCTCCATCAAGTTGTTGCTGAGGCCTGCTTAAGAAGTACTATTTTAATGTAATGTAGATTTCTAGCCATGAACATTTTTTTTTTATCATAAAGTATTATAACATTGTTTAACAACATTTTTTGTAACAGTTTTCAATTCTGTTGACCCCTGCTACAACTACACTTTACTGGATGATCCATGGAGAGCCAACAGCAGTCTGCCTTCAAACCCCTACTATAAGTGTGACGGATCTCTGAGCGGCTGGTATCGTTTCTTTATTAACGGTCTGAACGCTCAGATCTCAGGAACATGTTTTGCTATGTACAGCTGTGGCACTGATATCCCAATGTGGATTCGTGGAGGGCACCCAACAATTCAAGATGGAGTCGTCACTCGAGATGTCTGCGGCTGCTGGAATAATCACTGCTGCTTTTTTGGGCCTTACCACATTAAAGTCAAAGCCTGTCCAGGCAGTTATTATGTCTATGAGCTGATTAGTCCAACTATGTGCTCAGCATACTGTGCAGGTGATTATATTTTCATTAGCTCCTTTTTAGGAATAGTCATGGTAGGTTTAGGGGTCAGGTTAGGTGTAGGTCATTCGTAAAAAATCATGCGAATTGGCAACTCGTTAAATACGTATGATTTAGCAAAAATCGTATGAATTCATACGAGTGAGGTCATACGAATTTTTACGAATTAGCCACCTCGTAAAATATGTACGAATTGCAGTAAGATCAGGTTGTGTTGCTCAGTGATACACAGAACCATTGGGTGAAGCAGTCATAGCCATATTGTATTGTGAATAAAAGACAGCTGCTGACCAATCAGAATCCAGGAATGGAACTAACCGTTATATATATATATATATATATATATATATATATATTTGGCCTTTTTACATTTTAGTATTATTTTTGTCAGTTCATTGATTTATAATATAAAATTGTTGACTACTGATCTATTATTATAAGTTTAACATAGCAAAATCCTACTTAAGTGCTGTTTTCTGAGAATGATTTTGTTGAATGTGTTATTGCTCATATTGTGGTTTATTGTCTTCACACTGCTTTCTCTCGTTGCAGTTATAAATATAACACTGCAAGAAGAATGCACTGTAAGTTGTATTTAGATTACAATCCAAAGAGCAGTGTGATAAGATGTTCATGCTTGATATCTTAAATATGAATGTAACTTTCTATTTATTTTTGATGATGTTTGCACAAACTGGCAATTTCTAACTTATGGTCTCCTCACTGGGCTTCCCAAGAAGACCATTAGATAGCTGCAGCTCATCCAGAATGCTGAAATATTACTAGAACCAGAAAATCTGAGCATATCACACCAGTCCTGAGGTCCTTACACTGGCTTCCTGTGACATTTAGGATTGATTTTAAAGTATTAAATCACTCAATGGCCTGGGACCTAAATATATTGCAGATACTGTATGCTCACTGAATATAAACCTAACAGGGCATTAACTAATGTTAACAAACGTAACTTGTGATTTCAATAATGCTTTAGTAAATGCTGAAATTAATATTAACTACGATTACTAAATGCTGTTATACTAAAAGTATTGTTCATTCTTAGTTCATGTTTACTAGTGTTGTTAACGAATAAACTTTATTGTATTAAGTGTCACCAATTCCTTTTATATAAATTACTTGAATAAATTGCCTTGCTAATTTATATAAAAACCTGAATCAAAACAAAACTCCACCTTCACAATTGTGATTTCAGAGACAGCCTTCTCTAGAATGTCTTGAAAATCTTCTGGAGCAGATCGAGAACATTACAGCTCAAGAGCTTCCTGTGACTGTAAGTCTTCAAGAGAAAAATTATGAAATAATCAAGTCAAATTTAATAGATGATTGATATACACTGACCAAAATTGTAAACGCAACACTTTTGTTTTTGCCCTCTATTTTTCAAGAGCTGAATTCCAAGATCTAAGACTTTTCTATGTACACAAAAGGCCTTTTTCTCTCAAATATTGTTCACAAATCTGTCTAAATCTGTGTTAGTGAGCACTTCTCCTTTGCCGAGATAATCCGTCCACCTCACAGGATCTCGTTACGGTATCTCCGTGCATTCAAAATGGCATCAATAAAATGCACCTGTGTTTGTTGTCCATTACATACACCTGGCCATACCATAACCTCCCTAGATCCACAAGGTTGACATCAGCAAACCGCTCACTGTTATCTGCCCTGTACAGTGAAAACCGGGATTCATCCGTGAATAAAAAAACATCTTTCCAAAGTGCCAGGCACCATTGAATGTGAGCGTTTGCCCACTCAAGAAGGATACGACGACTAACATCAAGCAGGTCGAGACCCTGATGAGCACAACGAGCATGCAGATGTGCTTCACTGAGACGTTTTCTGACAGTTTGTGTATAAACACATTTTAGAGTTTCCTTTTTTTGAGATCAGCCTAATGCCATGTTCAGATTGCGCGATTTTAGCCCCGATTTTGACTCGCCGACAGGTTTTGAGAAATCGCCGACAAATGCCCAAAATCACAGGCAAATCGGTGCTCGTTCACGCGAGTGGCAATCACACAGTGTGAATTATCAAAGACGCGATCTGAGAGAATCGAAACCCGTGAGATATTTGGCATGCTAAATATCTGGACAGGTCGGTGATTCTAAATCATGCCATTGTGAACAATATTTGAGAGAAATAGGCCTTTTGTGTACATAGAAAAAGTCTTAGATCTTTGAGTTCAGCTCACGAAAAATGGGGACAAAAGTGTTGTGTTTTGCTGAGTGTAGCTGTGCAGTCTTTTTAGCTTTCTTGACATTTACATGTGCATTAACTCTGTTTTTATCTGATCAATAAATTAGACTGTAACAAACATTTTGACTCTGGTCTTCAACACATTGGAGAAGATTATAGAGTCACCATTATCAGCAAGCTCAACTGAACTAGCCTTGTATGGAAACCATTTGTTAAAAGCCAACGAGAAGCTCATCTCTACATTAGTGAAGCCGACAGACACTAATGACAGTGCCAGTTTCACTCTTGCAGCTGTAGGTAAGTGAAGACATTTATTAATGTGAAACTGAGATTACACATGATGTCAGAGACTTTCTATAGTCTTAGAGAGCATATATAAAGCACATATAAATATTCACTGCCTTAAAACACAAAAAATAAAATCACTGAAGGAAAGAGAAACACAAAAACTACAACTGACTTCAGCTAAAGATGAAAGAAGACATTAAATCTCTCAAGATCTGATTAAACAGCTCCACAAACAGCATCAGACTGATTTTATTTCTGTCAGATTTCTAGTGAAGCCTACTGTTTTGGAACATTCTGACACATCTGCGCTGCTGGAGGCGGGCTGTAGATCAGTGCTTTTCAATCAGTCACTTTTATTTATATAGCGCTTTTAACAATACAGACTGTAGCAAAGCACTGAACATTATCAAATAGGAGAATAGAGTGATGGTAATGTATAATGACAAGATTAAAAAAAAAAGTTTTCAAACCTGTCCTAGAGGCACCCCTGCTTTGCCCATTTTGTATGCCTCCCTTATCAGACACACCTGATTCCAGCTCATTAGTAGAGACTGCGAGACCTGAGTTGGGTGTATCTGATATGGGATGGGACATACAAAATGTGCAGGGCAGGGGTACCTCTAGGACAGGTTTAAAAACCACTGCTGTAGATTAATGTGAACATGGCAATGCTCGTCCGTATGCCCCAAACCAATGTGATCTCATGATAATTTGTATGCATTTTACGTAAAATTTTGTTCTATAAAATGCACATTTACTTACGTTTTAACAGGCACTAAAACGCACAATACTGTATTTTCAGCATCTAAACGTACAAATTCTTGCGTATTTTCAGCTTTTTAACTACAAAACTGACATATTGACTACACCTAAAAATGAATCCTGATGAATACTGAAATTGCGGCATTAATTTTATTATTTTTGTGTTGTTGCTGTTGTCATATCAATGACCTTGTTTGCAACTGCATTAATAAACGGTTACTTCATATGAAATGATAACGTTTCATTCTGTTCTGTGATTTCTGCTGCCAACTCGTTTCCAAAAATAGGCCTTTATAATGTTAAACAAGACTTCATTTTAAACCCTTAAAATAAATAACATTTCTGCAAGTTACTCATTAATGTCTACGTGCCATGGGCCACAAAAGGGGTTTTCTGTGAATACACAAAAATGCAACAATTACAAAATGAAACAATTTTACTCATGCACTGTAATCCTATTCTTGCGTATCCATACGTCTGCGAGGAACACACCCAAATCCAAGCCTTTATTCTGTGATCTTCATGCCTATCTGGAGCAGTGAGAGAAGACGTGACCATAAACAGCAAAGCCCAAGTCAGACTGACGAGCTCGTTACAAATTCATATGTTGTCGCTTCAAGCGTCAAGTTTTACAGCAGGATAATCGAACGCTCATTGGCTCTCGCCTGCATTCGTCACAGATTGCGACATGCCGTGTTTCTGGTGAAGTGTATTCTGATGCATGCATCTCCACGAGTTCACTGAGAGAAGATCGGGAAGATAATCTGAATAATATTTTTAGCAATTAATAACATATAGCCTATTCTGCTTTGGACCTTACACAAACCTACTGTATTCAACCAGAGATGACTGTCAATTGGGTTACTTTTGGTACTGCTTTTGACAACTGTGCAATAAATAAATGATTGTAATTGCATTTATCTGTCTGTCATGTTTTTCTTACACTGTACAGAGATGAAAATTGTTATTTTCCTGCATATTTTGGTCAGTTGCATTTTATATCCTTTTATATTTGCTAAAAAATAGTAGGTTCAGGTTTGGAGGTAGGTTAAGAGGTCTAAAAATCTCAATCGCTTATTGATGAAATGATAGAAATGCATATTTTCTATAAAATGGGTATGTTTAGGTTTGGGGTAAGATAAGGGATCTAAAAATCTAAATTGCTAATTGACCAAACAATAAAAATGCACTGATACAAAGATCTTAATTAAGATATATGCAACTTTTTTATGTATTTTAACAAAAATACGTAGCCATTTGTACGTTTCAAACGTTAAAATACGTCTAAATTGTATGTTTTAGCAAAAGTAAAAATGTACGAAAATGTAAGTTTTATGCTTGTAAATGTAACATATTAATACCTACGTTTAAACCTAAAAACAGGCTACCCAAACACAACAACAATTGCAATCTGAGACGAACACTAACGGTCAGAAGTTTAACCATAACATTTCAATAATCAGTCCTTTTAAGCGTGAATGGCTCATGAAAACTTAGCATGATGAAAAAATATCAGTTTGTTTGTTACTTTATTTTCAGATCACATCATGTCATGATCCTTTTAATAAAATAAATAAGAAAGAAAGAAAAAAACAATTAAATGCACATAACTGCAAATAATAGCACATAACTGTTATTTTTTTTAAACAGAGGCAGAAGTCTTCATGGTTGGACCAAATGTTACCTTTGAGAAAATTCTTCGAATTGACACAACAAATTCTTCTGTGGACATCGATCTCGTTGGGATCGCAAAGAACAACAATGAAACAAGTATGTGAAGTGTTTTTGTGTGAATAAATGAAAAAAGAAAAATAAAAGCTGAAGAAAGAAGCGTATCAAGGCAGTCCCATTAATCTGCAAAGTAAAAAAGAAATTGCAGTATTTTACAGCTCACAAGTAAAAACAGTCCATTTATTATAGTCACTTTACTTGAGAGACCTCGAAATGAAACACACAGGTATAACAGCACTGTAGCCTATGTAAGCTTCTGTTTCTGTCACACAGGATCAGCTGCTGTGGCTGTGATGAGCTACAACACGATGGAGAATCTACTGAAGCCAGACTTCTTCAACACTTCAAATGACACGATTAAAACCATGATGTCCACTGTGATCTCAGCTACTCTTCCCAAAACCACCAACACTACACTCAC
>JAUMHE010000047.1:979550-990518 GCA_032359235.1 Enteromius mattozi
TTGCAACAAAAAAAAAAGATATAAAAAAATATAATAAAACGCTAATAAACAACTAAGAAAATTATCAATTGAAAAACAGTGATTAACTGACATAAAATATAATAATCAACATTCCAAACATTTAGAAATGTAGCTATTTTAAGTGTATGTACTAAAATTGCTACAACTAAAGCAAAAAAAATCACAAGAACTAAATAGACATTGAAAACACATCTAAATTGTGTGTGTGTGTGTATTAAGGATACTAAAATAACTGGATCAGAGTCACAAAAACAGAAAATAAACACAGAGCAATCTCTGACTGATAAGAACAAAACTTTGTCCTAAGTTTTATTACTTGGAAAAATAAAACTGATGTGAAAGCTACAGGTCCTGCAGAAATAACTGCTGATGTAAAATGTGGCACTAAATTGTGTTTTTATGTCTGTTTCCTCACTTTCTCAGTTTTTATTGCTCTGTTAATCTTCTCCTTGTTTTTCTCAACAATGGCACAGGAAACACAAAGTCAGAGTTGATGCAGCTATGATGAGTCTCTCTGGATCAGGGAAATGTGTGTGTGTGGGACGTGTTGAGTTTGTTGAGGTGCAGATGAACTCAACAATAGGGCATTTCTCCTGAGATGCTGCTCTAGTTTTTTATTTTAGTTACTCATGAAGCAGTAGTTGTTTGGAATAATATGAAATATCTTAACTTGTAGGGCTTCACAAATTATTATTATTATTATTATTATTGTTGTTGTTGTTGTTGTTTATTTATTTTTGCAATGTCAACTGTACAACCTTAAAAAATCTTAATAATAACAATAATAATAATTATCAGTATTTTTATGAATTATTATTGATTTTTATATTATAATTATTTTACTATACTACAGTACAAAACAATTATATTTATTAGCTTTAATTAAACTTATCTATATTAATATCTTAACTATGTGCTTATCTTTCACAAATGAATTTTATGTGAAAATGTTTTAAACTTTAGCAGTACAATCAAATTTTGACTCAAGGCTTATTTATCTCACTAAAAATTAAGTAACTTCCACCAAACAACTCTAAAATGTGTCTAAAAATGAAGTAAATAAAGAAATTAATAAATTGTACAACGTTTTTGTCACTAGTTTGTCGTGTAGTGTAACTACTCATCTAAAAGTGTAGTTTTAACTACTTGAATTGATGACAGGTGCCAGTTTTTAAGTAGTTTCTGCAAAATGGATGAGATGACTTCTTTTCTGAGCAGCAGTGGACAGCCTCAGATGAATGTGTTTGTGAGCGTTCGGTACGGGGAAAGCTATTGATTGGATGCTGGACTGTTTATCTTGGAGTTAATGAAGACAGGATGCGATGGCTGGCGGCTGCTGTAGTTCAGAATTAACATCACTGACAGTGCAGGCTCATGTGAGGCCGTGACATTAGACGAGAAAAGGTCAGGCGGACGGGCACACCGGACCCTAGAGCTCAATTATCTGCTCAGAGACGACTGCTTCAGATCAACTTGCAAACTAATGCCACAGAAGCCGGGATGAAGTGTGCTGGACGTCCCATCACGAGAGGAGCGCGAATGCTAAGCTTTCAGCTCAGATGCAGTACGGGCCAGAGAGAGCGACCTTTTTATTACTGCTTTCTTATTTATGAGGTTAAACATCTTTTTTTTTTTTGCTGTTCATTCATGGCCCAGGTAACATTTAAAAGCATGTCATTTACTCAAAATAATAAATGTTGTTAGATTTTTTTGTAGTTAAATAAGAAGAAATATATATTTAAGTATATGGACAAAAAAAGTCAGAAAAATCTAAATTTGTTGAAATGAAAGAGTGAGCTAAACCTCATGCAAGCCTGTTTTCAAAAAGGTATTTGCAACTTTGAAGCCTGCAATTCAGATTTTTTCAAAAAAAGCTTATATCTAACAATTTAAGCCTCTTTTCTCAGAATTGCAAGATTTGTTAACCTGTAATTCTAAGAAAAATATTAACATGTAATTCTGAGAACTGACTTGCGATATATAATTGAATAAATCTGTTAACTTTTTAAAATTCTACATTTTATCTTGCAATTAAGACTTTTTTTCTTTGCTGAATTCTGACTTTACATTGTGTAGTTATTATTTGTTTTTTACAAAACAAGTAAAAAAAAAAAGGCAATTGCAATTTTTTTAAATCTCTAAATTCTGTGTTTATTCCTCTGAAATGTGAGGAAAAAGTCAGAATTGTGAAAGAAAAAGTCACAATTACTATTGTTTGGTTTTGTCCCAAGCTGGTGCAGAAACTGTATTTAATTAAAACTCTGTAAATCCAACACAGTCTCACGACCAATTCATATGTATTCGTACGAGGTCCCAAATTCATGCTAATTCGTACTAATTCGTACGACCTCACTCGTATGATTTTGTACGATTCGTCTAAAACCCCGTGACGGGTAGGTTTAGGGGCGGGGTTATGTTTAGGTCGAGTTGGTAGAGTTGGTAACTCGTAAAATATGTACGATTTAGAAGAAATCGTATGAATTCGCACGAGTGAGGTCGTACGAATTTGTACGAATTAGTCACCTCATAAAATATGTATGAATTGCCGTGAGATCAGGTTGGTAAATCTGTGTGAAAAGGAATAAAAGGTGTCAGAGTTTTATTGCCTCTAGTGTTCATTTCTTTTGGAAACTGCAGTGATATGAACTTATTAGTACATATTTCACAGCTCATTAAAAAGTGCACCAAGGTACGTAAATGCCATGAGACCAGGTAGATTTCTGATCATGTTGATAATTTAGAAATCTGTGTATCAAATACAATACAGTAATATTTAAAGAGTTAATAATATTGCATCTCCCTCACTGCTCTGCGACCCTTCTCCTTATTAAAACCCTGAGTAATTGTTCTCCTTTAGTGTTCATTACTCTCAGGTCTGCCTCTGGTCGACTAACACCAGGCGAAGCCCTAAATTACTGGAGCGGCACTACAAACAGGCCTTGTGATTTAAGACACCACGAGCACCATTATTTTATATCCCACATTAAAGGAAATCCACATTAATGCTCCTATAGCACGTCTATATCTGTCTACAGAAATTACTAATGTGTCTTTTTGAGATTTTTACCGTCTGTAATTCATGGCAAGTTTGTTTTTGAGATTAGCGTCCATTTGAAGCTTCATTATTCATTCCTCTCGGTTTCCAATCTTATAATTTTCTTGACTTGGTGTTGAATGTCATTGATTAGCGAGCTGTAGCGCCACCCGTCTGATCATAATGGATCAGGACTATGTTAACGCAGCATGTCAATACTTTCATGTTTAATTTATCCTGCCCTTTTGTATTTAATGAAAGCCGGCCGGCTGGTTATTTTTCATTTAGCAGGTGCTTTTATCTGCAGCGCATGTATTATAGTTGCAGTCCCTGTGGAGACGAGCGACCTGCGCAAGGACACTGAAGTGACAGCAGATCACACAGACTTTCTAATTTAAGACACAACCTACTAGGGGTTGAAACCTACACGTCTGAGGTCAGTATGAAGAGTTTAATTGCTAAAACATAATGAAATGAAAATTAGTTTTTTCATTGTGCATTCTAATTGATTTCAATCAAACACTGCAGTTAAGACGGTAACATTTTACAATAAAGTTCTAAATGTATGAAAATTAATCTCTGTGTCTCTCATATAGGATGGACAGTGAGGAAGGGAGGAGTATGTACTTAAGTCTGCTTTCATGGCCATCTCGTAGGACGGAGGGAGGTGTGTGAGGTTCTGGAAGGACCGGGAGAAGGACAGGTCGTACGGCTCTGTCTGAGACGTCAGGATGTTGTTCATTCTCGGCTTCTCTGCATGGCAGAAATGGGGGAAAAAAGAGGCAGAGACATTTGAAACACATCCCATACAAGAAAAAAGCTGTGTGAGCTGGAATCATTTTTGAAGAAATTGTTTAATGAGGGTGAGTGCTGTTTGTAAGAAACAATTCAATGCTTCCATCTAAGCTATGAGTCCAAATTTCATATTAACGCTTTCTCCGATGAAAAAAAAAAAAATCTTCTGCTGCTGTTTCACATCAAAATCCACTGAAATATTTTTGTTTAGAGCTGTTTTGGCCTGTTTTCACTTGCAAGTGATCTATGCATATTTCTCTCCTGTTTCAAATGTATCTTGATTTTAGGGACATTTGTACTGGACAAGACAAAATACTGAGCAAGAAAATAATTCTTTGCAGTGTAGAGACCAACACAGAGAGAGAGAGAGTGTGTAAATGTATAGAGATAAGCACAGAGAGACTGCACACAAACACAGACCAACACAGAGCCCACCCTACATTCACAGACATCAAAGAAATGAGAAATCATACACATGTACAACATGTGTACTGCTTACCGTAGTGCTCTATTCTGTGTCCTAACAAACCCAAGTGAGAAAAACAAAATCAGTAACTTTCTTTTGCATGCTTTTGATTCACGGTGTCACATACTGCAGGATCATTCTGTGTCAACCAAAATGTCCATAGCTAATAATTTTTTTCCCCCTGAAGAATGACAAACATAAATAGTGTTGAAAGCCAAAAAATGAAATGTCACAGATTAATTTTCACTGTGTAATGCGTTATTTTGTAGGAAGTGGTCAAATTGACAGTTTTGTTATATATCAGCTAAATTAAAAGTGATCCACATTTGATATGAAATGTAATAATTTGCCCATGGAGAAACACTGAGATCCCCATATCTATGGGATTAAAGCTTGGAGGACCTTAAAAATGAAGATACCAAAAGAAAAGTTTGCTAATAACCAAAATCTAAAAGTTTATTAAGATATCTTTAAGGTTCAGGCATGAAAACGATAGTAACATAATAGTTTTGGCTCTCAGACAAAATCAGATGTATGCAAGATGTATGGTTTTTGACTGTGATTGAACCATACAGGGCCTTAAAAATGAAGATGCTAAAATAAGTCTTTGTTAAGAACCAAAATCTAGAAGTATATCACAATGCCTTCAAGACTCCATGAGTTACAGGCAACATGGAAAGTGCTTTTTCCCCATTTATGTACTGTCACCGTTGGCATATAATGCAAAAAAGGTTACTAATTCGACAGATTTGACTAATAGACCTACCAATCTCTGTGTAAAAATAACATAGCAAGTAATTTTTTATGTAATTTGGCTCCAAATCTCAGGTAAAACGCCATTTTGACTACCCTCCATAAAAGAGTGGATTACTCACTAAATATTCATCCATGGCATTTCATAATTTGACTTTCTTTTCATTTATGCATTTTTTTTTTCACCAGAAAGTCAAAAGTTTTATCCAAGGACCTCTGGTGGAGTTAGTATTAATGGAGTGCGCTGATATTAACCGGTTTCAGTGATATCTAGCACACAAGAAGTTTGATTTAATTGAGTACATAAGCTAATGGCATCGCCCGTGAGATGAGACCGATGTGTGCTTACGCTCTGAAAAGCGTTTTCATACAAAATCAAATTTGGGAAGACGAGATATAGTCAGAATAATTACAACTGTGGCTTTTCAATAACGTCGGCAAACTGTGCAGATGCGATTAGCATACTGTTTTGTAACACAATCCTCCCTGCTAGCGGGGCCATTTACAGGCTAAGCTTTTAATTTCCTGTCAAGAGGCCCGTTTTTTGTCAAAACCCAGCTTTTTTTCTTCATCCCAATCAAATTTTTTGGGTGAAAGGCGTCTCTGATCTCGAGGGCTGGTGGGGAGTTAAGCATCTTGAGTAATGGAGATTATCAGCGCTCATCTGATGAGGCTAATTACCAAAATCTTTTCTGGAGATAAAATCTAGCTCCATTAATTACTCCAATCTGATATTATACATCGCGTTCTTCACACTTTAAACCATCTGGATGTGGAAGACGCTGAATGTATGGAGATGTCGTCACGAATCAATTAAACTCATAAAAGTGTCATATCGCAGACGAAACGAATGATCGGAAACAAAAGTTATCGAACAACTCACCAATTTTGGGTGTGTGTGACCCAGTGAGATCCAGATGGCTGGTGTAGTCATGTGGATGGTTATCTGTCAAAAGAAAACCAAGAAAAACTGGTGTGGCTTAATGTATTCCATGCCAATTAATCAACGTGACAGAGTCTGTGCCATTTTTTTTACATGAAAACACAGCATTCCCGACACTTCATCCGACCGGCAGATGCTTCTGGAAGACAATGTGTCTGTGTTTACAATGAAAAACATCTGTACGGCACCCGAAAGACGAGCAGAAATCCCCCCGAGACGTATCGGGAACACGCACAGGAAAAGTTTTAGAGAGCAAAACAAGATAAAATCAACAAGTACACTGTAATAACGGCAGCTTTAAGCCTTTAAACAAATAAAGAAAAACTAATAAAAGCGATATTGCTCCATTTCTGCTAGACATCAGCGTTTACTCTTGAAACTGAAATTAAGCTATACGATCTCAGGGATACAGGGTTCATACAAGGACTGCCTGAAAACAACAGATTCCTGCATTTTCTGAGGAAGAAGTGGGTGTTGCTTATACAACTCATAAGAAGTTTTCAAAATAGGTATATTCTGCTCAGCAAAATTTCATTTATTTCATAAAAAATTAAGCAATAGCAGCAAAATTGTGAAATATTATTTGCATGTATTTTCCTGTTTTGTTCCTATCTGTCCTTATTTGGCCATGCTCCTTTTTTTGTTTATTTTAATTGATGAATTACTCACACCTGTCTGTCTGACTTGGTTAAATAATTAAGCATAAAATCGAAACCCATGCTGGTGTTTTTATATCACTGTAATCCTGACAGAATTCTTTAGGAAATTTTGGATGTCATTTTTATTTCATCTTGCATGTAATGTCTGATAAATCATTGTTTGCGAGTGGAGTGCTGCTTTGTATACAGCGTTACTAGGGAAACCTAATCTCTACCATGACAACAGCGCCTCCTGCTGGCCGAGAATAAACTTTCACAGCGTCTTCTCGACATGATGTATACACTGACTAGTGGAAGTGTTTGTGGGCAGATCAGACTTTGTTCGTATTTCGTGGGCAGGCTGGGTTTATGCAAATATATTACCTAGTAACGTATACCAGTAACAGGCAGAAAATGTAATGACTCGTTAAAGTGATTCTGAGCTCTTTTTAAACAGCTCTTTTAAATTCTAATAAAATTTGACAATATTACATAATTTAACTTGGTGAGCAGAAAAGACTTCCCAGATAGCACACGTACATCTGCAAGATGTCTGTTAAAGATCTGCTGTCTACAAACATCTGGCAGATGTCTTTCAGATGTCAGTTTTACATACATTCTTAATTATAAACATCTTAAAGACATCTAATACGTCTATTTGACATCTAAAAGGAGACATCCAATAGACGTATTGCAGATGAGCAAACAACCTAGATAATACGACTTGCAGATGTAAATGCAGACGTCAAATAGACATCTCCTAAATATACGTGTGCTATCAGGGTTAAAATCATATTAATTATTCCAGAGTTGTTGTGCTGCAAGACAAGTTACAAATTTCAGTATTTTAGTTTGCTTTGTTCAATTCATTAACCCCAAGTACAAGTCAACAGCAACAGTCATTGACATAGCAATCACTCTTAATGATCAACCACAGCTGCGTTTTAATTTTAAATCAATTGATATTCATATTTACTCTGTGTCTTAATGTTCAGAGGTTTGGAATCGCGCTTATGAATTTCCAAAGACGTGTATAGGGGCTTTATACAGTGTTTTGCCTTCAGCAGACAAATTAAACCTGCGTTAAATGCGACCCCGGGACACTTCAGCATCATTTACACAATTATATCTCATTAACAAACGACACCACCGATCACAACAGCGTGAAAACCCAGTGTTTAAATGGGATTAACATCACTGGCTTCAGTTCCCCAACTACTCAAATCAATACTGACATGTTATCTGTTTACAAGCGCAATATAAGCTTGTAAACAACAACGTGTGCGTGATTTCGCTCCGAAACAAAGGTTTGCTTCTCTCTCTCTGGACGTCCCGAGACACAAAGCAGAAAAACATGTCGTGTTTGATGCTTTCAAGAAACTGCAGGAGCGCTAGCTGCTGTCCCGCTTAAGCGCCCTGCTTTGATCAAGGGACCAATTATCCCGTCTTCACTTCGCCGCGTAAATGAACTTGTTTGGCGTTTACAGACAGGAACCAGCTTTCCTCTGCTTCACATGGACACCCTCTACATAAACAAACCCGCTTTTCATCAGGACCGACTGTGAGGAAAGAGTCTGAGAGAAGAAATATCTTTTCCTGAATGTGGCGTTTGTTTTGCGTTTCATTGCAGGTACACGCAGAGACGGGATCAATTAGCTTCAAATGGCGATCCCAAACAACTTCAGCTCAGCTCTTACAGAACAACAACACACGCTGTCAAACCTCAGCAGTCCCTCGTAGTTTTAGGCCTTTCAGGGTTTCTGGATAACACACATCAAACACTGAACAATGGGGACTGTCCACTTGATTTGGCTGGTATTTTTCCCACTGATTTTCTCTATAGCGGTCTTCAATAGTTTTCTTCAATAAATGTTGAGGCATAACGACCGGCTCTATGATAAATCACAACATCACTTTTTGAAAGCAAGCAGAATAGGAAAATTGTAAAACTCTGAACTAAAATCTCATGAAGAATGGCAGATAATCGAAAAGGGTGCAACTTAAAAACATTGACTTTTAGCCATTCTGATCTAAAACCTATTTTCATTGCAAGACACTGCTGTACACATGCTTATGGTCAAAGGTTTGACATAATTACATTTTTTAAATACTTTTTATTCAGAGAAAGAAGTAAAAATATTTTTACAAAATTATTATTTATTTATGTTGTATTTACTGTAACATATGATTAAATAAACGCAGCCTTGGTGAGCAGAAGAGACTTTAAAAATAATAATAATTAATTAATTAAAAAAACTCATTTCAAACTTTTGACCGGTATATCAATTCCTGAATTGGATTTCAATTAAATTTGAGATAGCAAACAGAATGCAGAATTCATAAAAATAAATGTAACTGTCCCGTTACACCAGAAAAGTGACATTTAAGACTAGATAGATATTAAAACATTTCTGTGAAAAGCAACTTAATAAACTCATTTTCTAGTCACTACTAACTTCTTGTGCATTTTGGCCAATTCCAATTCACAGTAATTAATCAATAGACTACCAATTCCGATATGAATTTTTCCCAAACCTGATGGGCAGTGTAGTTTTTTTTCCCTGGGAATTTGCTAATTAAAAAAACAATTTATATATATTTATATACATATGCCTGACATTAGCAAAAAAACAAACAAAAAAATGAAAAAAATATATATAGCATGATGATGACATCCTGGACCTGTCAATGTTATAGTGCTCAGCAACTCAGTACTCTTGGACCTTTAAAGGAAATCAATTACAAAATAGTGCTCTTATACTTGACATACGCTATGCCTTTAAGTGATGCATTCCTTGAATTTACATTTTTTGATGAAGTTTTTCAGGCCTGGTGTCAAAACAAAATGTCAAAGAGCCCCTCAAGCGCTGGAAGTTATTTCTACATCCTCTTGTCTCCTAAAAAGAGGCTGTTCGCTGACAGAGGTCATAACCTTTGCCCTCTAATTCAGTTATGCGAGACACACGCCGCTAGGTCAGATTCACAGGGGTGTGAATCCATTACACCATCATGCTGAGAAACCAGAATTAGCATTTTAATTTTAAAACTTTTACAGCAGAACCACGACTGCAGAAGAAGGTCAACAGATGTTTTGGTTGCTATCACATTTTGATAAATACTGCTTAAAGGAATAGTTCACCAAAGAAAATTAGCTTCAAATTTGGAGAAATGTAGCATTGCTCAGCAATAAATGCTCTGCAGTGAATGGGTGCCATCAGAATGAGAGTCCAAATAGCTGATAAAAACATCACAATAATCCACACCACTCCAGTCCATCAGTTAATGACATGTGAAGATTATTGTGATGTTTTTATCAGCTGTTCGGACTCTCATTCTGACGGTACCCATTCGCTGCAGAGGATTCATTGATGAACAAGTGATGTAAAGCAAAGCTGTCATCATTAAGACCTTATAACATAAAGAGAAAGGTATGTCAGGGCCAAAATGACAAAGCGAGCTGCAAAAGGACAAATAGCATCATAACAGTAGTCCATACTTGTTCACTACATAATAGCTTTGTGTGGGAAACAGACCCAAATGTAATTTTTTATTCACTTAAAGGTTCTCTCATGTAGTTTGACAGCATCTGAAGAAGAAACATTTTGGAAAAGCACGAGGTTGACACTATTCCTTTAATAAAACCCACAGTATATTGAATACATCGCATGAATTGTGCGAGCAACTCACTGAACTCAGTAAAGCACTTAAATGAATCTGGACCTAGAAAAATCAGAGTTATTCAACAGACAGTGAGAATATTCCCAAAGGCTGGAACAAAGCACTTTCTGAAGTGTCCTGTGTGAGGCAGACACTTAAAAACCTGCTGCTGGATGTTAATCAAACGCTGAGAGATCTCAGAGCGGCCACTGCAGAAACACACTCCTGCTGACCTGATTAACATGAGCAGTGCTTCTGGGGAATTTATTCATCTCAGTAAAACACACAGCTCAAAGAATGAGTGAGGGTCTGACAATGCGCTTCAAACAAAAATTTTTTTGTCTTTTCAGACTTCTCCAACAAATCAATTCTTCTCCATACAACTCTTATACTGTGATTGAGCAGTGTTAACTTAATATTAACTACCTATCAAAAAAAAAAAAGATTACTTATTTTGTTATAATGACTGTGCAAAGAAATAAGAAATTGTATTTTGCATAAGGAAAATGTCTTTTTAGAACCACCAATATTTCACCATTTAAAATACTGCAAATTACATTAATATGAAAAGTTGAATTGAAAAAAAAAATTAAAATGTAATAAAAACTATAAATACTAAAACCTATATATATATATATATATATATATATATATATATACA
>JAUMHE010000047.1:1024849-1044347 GCA_032359235.1 Enteromius mattozi
AGGACACCCCTTTGCTCTGTTCCACCAGATGTACTCACTGAAACTGACATAAAGGCGAATGATAAACACAACACTAAGTTTCCTTAAAAGGCTCCGCCTTAATCGAGCGACCAATAGCACACCAACCCCGGCAGCGTCATTCAACCTATGAAAAGGGAAACAGAAAAGAGTAGGAGCAACACAATACAAATAAAAAAAGAAATATATCGATGAGAACAACAATTCTCGTAACAATCGTTGTAATGCATTATAAGTCTTATATCTTACCATTTTAACTATTTTACTTTACTTAAAGCTGACAAATACCACTTATAAGTAATAATAATAACATTACTATTTTTTTTTTCTCAAACAGCCATAAGATCAGATATCAGATCAGATGAACGTTTAATATGACACATTTGCTTTGAATTTTATTCTGTTGATAAGTAACTCTGCAACTACATGTCATTTTTTTTTTTCAGTTGAAAGCATTAGCTAGCTCATTATTAGCCTCACAGGAAACACTCAAATAACAATCAGTACCTAACCACTCACAAGATGTTGTAAGGTACTGTGCAGATCTTAAATAAACAATGTCAAGATATGACATAGTCCATTATAAATTAAGCAGATTTAATATGGTGTTCAATGTGTGTTATAAATAGTCATACTTTTAAGTTATAATCACAAATATGTAAATATTATAGTGGATTATAATTGTTTTTGTGATTATTCATGAGATGTTATAACACATTATAAGGTTTTTTATAATGCACTATGCAGTCATTGTAATGCCTTAAGAATACCCTTATAATGTATTACAAATACAGGCTTCATAGAAAGTTTTAGCAATTTTTTTTTTTTTACACATTTTTACACATGTGCCTAAAACTTATAATAGTACTGTAGCTTTGCAGGTAGGTTTCATGAAGCATCTTAGAGACGTTGACAGTTTTTCTGGATTTATTCTATCCAGTTTGTTCTGTTTTTTTTTTTTCCATATCATTCTAGACAGAATGGATGATGATGAGATCAGATCTCTGTGTGGAGCACTGACTGTTGTGCAAACATAAATTTCACTGGATTATTAATGGCAGTTATTGACAACAATTAATTACACAGTACAGTAATAACTGACTTAATACCATTTTTAGCTGGTGAAAATTACTAGTGTTCTAATAATTTTGGCCACCACTGTAAACCTGACTTTTACAAATAATATGCTTGTGGTTTCACCTTTTTTTCAGGCCGAAGAGGCTTACACTGAAAGGATATAAACAATACTGGTTTACATTTAAGGACACGACCATCTCCTACTATAAGAGTAAAGAGGAGAGTTCTAAAGAACCAATTCAACAAATGAACCTTAAAGGTGATCACACAACTCATGGATGTTAAAATGTGTATATACACATCACACAGATGCACAACAGCTTTTTTATCAACGCAGGTTGCGAGGTGTCTCCTGATGTGAGTGTCGCTGGGCAGAAGTTTTGTATCAGGTTGCTGATACCCGGGCCAGAGGGCATGAATGAGGTGTACTTGCGCTGTGAGCATGTAAGTCAATGTTTATCTGTCTAGAACAGCTCAACTGACATCAGTATACATGTAGGCCAATTTAGACCTAATGAGCCAATAACATGGCAGTAACGCTTCACATACAAGCATTCCGACATTATAATCTAATGGAACGTTTACATGTCACTATTTAAATGTAAAAATAGAAATTTTCATACATTTTAGCAGTTAATTTACATGACAATGGTGCTTTGGGAGCAATTTTATCATCTCCGTTGTAAACTACGAACATTTTCTGAAAAGTTGTTGGTATGTAAATTTTGTGCATTATTAAATATGCATGAATTTTCATACAATTTAAGAAAACAAGTGGATACAGCCAGGTACTACATACATTATGCTCTGGATGTGTGTTCATTGTGTGTGCGTGTTTGTTCACTACTCACTGCTGTGTGTGTGCACTTGGATGGGTTAAATGGAGAGCACACAATCCAAGTATGAGACACCATACTTAGCCACATGTCGTGTCCTTTCCTTTCCTTATGTTTCATTTCGTTGACATGTAAGTAAACATTTTTAGACATTTGTTTTTATCACTTTATCTATCAGAAAATAAATAAAACATATTCTGTAAAAAAAAAAAAAACTTGACATTTTCAATGTATTTAAGCTTTTGAGTAAGCCTAAGTAGATTGTAAAGACCACTGATCCTAATGGCTTTGTTAAATTAGATATTTCCAATATGCCAGGAATATTGGATGTAGTCTTTTTATTAGAGACATTTCTCAGATGGAGATATGAGCATTTAATTTAACACAACAAGGGAAATATTCCAGCACTTTCAGTTCTGTAAATTCTAAATAGCATAATAAATGCTATGGAAGCAAATATAAGAAATGTGATTGGCTTACCACAGAAAATGTCCTTAGCACCCTTGTAGAACCAGGTCTGTACAGTGAGTAATGCAGGTTCACCAAAACTGGACAACAGTACATTGTCTATGTTTCATAAAATTACAGAAAAATTCTTTCTGTCTTATTTTAGGAGCAGCAGTACAGCCGGTGGATGGCAGCATGTCGTTTGGCTTCGAAGGGCAAGACTTTAGCTGACAGCTCATTCTCTAGTGAGGTGCAGAGTATCCAGTCGTTCTTGGCCATGCAGAAAACCACACCTAGTAATAACACAGCTCAGACAGATGAAAGTATCAATACACACAGCCTTGTCTCTCCACGCTACCAGAAGAAGTACAAACCCAAGCAGGTACCACATTCAGAATCCATGTTTGAACTGCATTATCCGTAACACTGTTCCACTAACTATAAGTTACTTTGAAACTACATACAAACTAGTATCCTTAATATCTGCTATCAATTTATTTTATGTCAATTTATTCTACTCACCCTAACCCTAAATTACCCTTCTACCTTAGATTAGGGAACACATATTCATAATTAACTATGAGTTTCCCCTCATAAACTTCTAATTTGCTGCTTATTAATAGTTAGTAAGATAGTTGTGTTGGGTATTAGGTAGGGTTATACAAAATGAGTACAGCCAACATGCTAGTATTATGCATGCTAATTAGCAGCTACTTAATAGTAAGATTTGGACCTTAAAATAAAGTGTTGCCAGTCTAATATTACTCTAATTTGAGTTAGTAGACATGCAGTTGCAAAGTTACTTATTATTAGTAAAATTTCTAAAGTAGACTATAATATTACATGTAAATAAAGTGCAACCATTATATAACATGTAATCTTCAGTGCTTTTTGTTCCTCTTGAACTTAGTTTTGGTCTCTCTTTCACTCAAATTGGCCCTCTTCCAATTTTAAAATGTTTCAAACATGTGTGAATGGATTTGAGATTTTGTTTATTTTGGTATCTCTTTCCCTCTAATTGTTCAGCTCTCACCGAGGATCCTGGAGGCCTATCAGAACGTAGCCCAGCTCTCATTAACAGATGCCATTCAGAAGTTCCTTCAGATCTGGCAGGCTCTACCTGACTTTGGCCTCTCTTATATTGTAGTCAAGTAAGTGCAGTAAAATTTCTCTGTAGGCAGAGCTCTGTAGGGGTGTCATGCAAAAATTTCTAAAACTTTAGAGCTTATTAAAACTTTGGAAAGCTTTATCTATTGATTCTAAAGTTTATTTATGGATCATATTAAATTTATATTACTTTAAAACAAAAGCCTAATAATAATAATTATTAAACTAAAATGACTTGTGTATTAATAAAGCATATAATAATGATACATTAAACCAAAAAATATATAATAAATAATTTTCACTAAAAGCCAGATTGTTACCTTTAAAAATGTTTTTACTATGTAGTCATTTTTTTATTTGAAGCAAGATAAACTGGGGGATTGGCTTTATTGTGTCACATATGTCACTTTGCTGGAATCTGATTAGTGATCAGTTTAGCTGTGGGGTGTAAGTTACTATGGCAACAAACACTGCTACATTTTTATTTATTTATTTATCTTTTCATTGTACAAACATTCTCCAGCTTCTAACAGGGTGGAACTTTAAGAGTGTGACAAGCAGGAGATAATTTCAAAAGTGAGAGAGTGAGAGTTGACACTTACCTCATTTGTACAGTTAAATTTTAGTGGAAAAAACTTAAACTTTTCTAAAAATAATCTCAGTGGAAAAGTAGGCCTAATACATACAAACATATATATATATACATAGTTTTTTCCACTTAAATTTAACTTACAAGAAATTTAAAGAAGAAATGTAAGCAATTTCTTATAAATATGTGACTATTTTAGAGACTGTATAACAGGAATGACCCATATAACATGCCTTTTTTGTGCTATTAATGCTTCAGCTTCTCTTGAACTTAGTTTTGGTCTCTCTTCAATTTTTAAATGTTTCAAAACTTCTTATTTTTAATTTTATGTGCATGTGTGAATGGATGTATATTTTGTTTATGAGTACTCAGATTGGAATAACAGAAATAGAAGGCTATACAAGTGGAAACACACTGACAATAACAATTTGTATCCATGACAAGAAATAAACAGCGGGAGAAACCAAGGCAACAAAGAAAACAGTAACAAATAAAATGAATCACACCACAAAAGATACACTATTCACTATGTGCTTACATAATTTCTGTGTACTTTTTATACTTATACGCAACCATGTTTTGCACACATTTTTAAAGGTTATTTTGTGCATCTTCAAGTGTGATAGCCCGCTTGCATGAAGTGTCCAACATTCCATACTTAAGTACATTTTCCTGGCATTTTAAATGCAATTTTTCTTTTGGAATTTTCAGTGTGAACTGAAAATTCAGCATGACATAATTTAACCAAAATAATATCACATTATAAGTGAAATCGTAAAAAAAACAAAAAAAAAAACAACATTATTTTTGTCCACATAAGGTTTAAGGGTTGCCGTAAGGATGAGGTGCTTGGCATTGCCAATAATCGTTTAATCCGCATTGACCTGAGTGTTGGAGATGTTGTGAAAACCTGGAGATACAACACCATGAGACAATGGAATGTCAACTGGGACATCAAACAGGTAATCTGACTTTATATATATTTATACCAATGCAATTTGTCCTATTTACCAAGCTCTTATGTTAATAGAAATATCATGGTGTAGAATAATAAATTCCTGCACTATCTTTACCAGGTTGCCATTGAGTTTGATGGCAATGTGAATATTGCCTTCAGCTGTGTGACAGCAGATTGTAAGATTGTCCACGAGTACATTGGTGGCTACATCTTCATGTCCACTCGAGGTCGGGAGCAGAGTGACATCCTGAATGAAGAGCTGTTTCACAAACTGACAGGCGGCCATGAAGCTCTATGAGGGGGAAAAAAAGTACCTATGGACTGAAGATAATCGCATCTGACAAAAATTAAATAAAAAAATAAATAAATACAAATACAGATATGGCCATTCCCTTGAAAACACTATTGTGTCTTAACAGGTTTGTGAGACCTGAAGTGTTTCTTTTTGTGATGTTTCTCTGTCTTTGTTTTAATTGGCTTTGAACATTCTTATTGTAGGTTATTTTAAATTTTACTGTAACCACCGGCAGAACCTGATTTTGCTGAGTGCGAGATGTTCCTGGATCAACATCTTTATTCAACCTGGAACAACATCTTGATTATCCAATCAGATTTGAAGAACCAGTTTAGTCTTACAATCAGTGTATGGTGCTTGTACATTAGCGTTATTCATCTATCATTTACTCTGATTTTAGGGATTACTCATGGGTAAGGATAGGTTTACTGCAGGTGCAGATATATGGTCAAGATTCAATTTTTGATTAAAATGTTGTTCCAGGGTTAACAAATTATGTTGACCTGGGAACACATCTAACTCAGGAAAATCAGAGTGTGCGTAAGCACCATGTTGTAGTTATTAAATTTCACTGTAAAACCTTGTCAGACTTTTGCTTTAATACTTCTGCATCTTACTTTTAGTGTTTGCTCTTTATTGTTCTTAAATTCAGAGTTCAAGCATTTGGGTTGCTGTATTAATATATGTATGAAGGTTCATTCTGTTAAATACAGCATTGCCAAGCAACGTTAACAATGTTTGACTCGCAGCTCAACTGTTAAAAAGGGTACATTGTGGTGACATCATTTGGAGCAGGAAACCACAGTGCAAGTTTCACATGAATTGCGTATAGCAGAGTACGTAAAGGAACATCCTGTGCACTATTCAGTGCACAGGAAACAAAAACATCTTATACGTACATCTACTCATCTACATTTTATTTCATTATCTATTTCATTACCAATTCCAATGCATCCTAAAAAATAAATATACTTTCATTTTCCTGTCTCCTGTTAATATCATCATACCATTATATACACAGTAAGTTTGTGAACCCTTTGAAATTAACTAGGCTTTCTCCAGTAATTTGCGATAAAATGTGATCTGATCCTCATCTAAGGCACAGCAATAGAAAACTGAGTGTGCTTAAGTGCTTAACACAAAAACAATTCAGATTTCTTGGAACACACCGATTCAACATTCAGTGCTGCAGGAAAATGTAAGTGGGTCTAAAGTGAGTCTAAAGTCTAAGTAGCCTAAGTTCCCCAGCGGGCTGCCAGCGCAGGGCCTCTGAGATTTTGTTCATTGGCAAAACGTTGGCCCCTTAGTGCTTGCTCTGAAAAGCTGCACTTAGCCCACATTATTAATCTATGGTCCTGGTCAATGGTCCATTTGAGAGAGAAGTCTGCGATCCACCATAAAACAAAAAGAAGAACCCTGGTCCTGATCAAACACATCTACATGTGTTTCACTGTAAGCACTTTTTACAGGATGCTATACCCATGAAATTTACAAATGGCGGAACCCATTTTTACATTAGGAAAAAGGTGGATAGCCAGGGTCTGGGGTTGCGTCTTTCATCTTTCACAGAGTTAAACTCAGCCAATAAGAATGCACTCCCTTTTCACCAGGTAAGTTGAAGCACTGCATACTGCTGCTTTTCTCTTGATGGTCCAGCTTGGTGGGGCTAATATCAAAATCTCAGTGTGCATACCCTTCAAGGCAGCAATCACCTTAAAATTTGTACATTTTACGAACACTTGTTTCACCTGGAAACAGACTGCACTGCTAGCCTCAACAGCATTTCTTTTTGCATATTTTTTTTTCTTTTGAAAAGGTGATATTCCTTAATTAATGAGGATAATACTGAGAGCCTCTGCAGAGTATTCTCTTAGACTAGAGAGCACAACATCAATGTTATCCTGAGTGGTGTCTCTCAGTGGTTCATATTCCTTTTAGGGATCTTCAGATGGAGGTGTATCTAAGACCTTCTGTCGAAAGTAGTGCTTCTAACAGGGGCACAATAATGGTTGGAGTTTAGGATGATCCAAGGGCCTGGTGAGGGAGAGGGTGCCCAGAACCCCTCATCAGGTTTTGTGAATAAAGCTCTTCAAGAAAGTATAGGCTCATGATTTGCTGCAGGGAGATCCATATTTTCTGGTAAAATATTTTACCATGGCACTTTTCTTTGGCCAAATGTATTTCAATACCACAGTTAATAGTTAAACAATGAATACTAGGCTACTTAATCTAGCATTTCTGACTATGCTTCACATTTTCACAAAAGGAAATTCTAATTGCTAAATAAAAATAATGAATGCAAATAAAATCATTAATTCAATAACTAAAAAATCTAATTAAATATTTATTTATTTTGATTTTCTATTTTTTTTTAACAAGAGCTGCACCTTAAAACAGCATTACAGATACATACCTGCTACTGTAATGATGACAGCAATTCTGGGATGAGTTTCACAAAACGGAATAATGCAGAATTGAGTCAAATCGTCAACAGTTACATTCAGACACAGTAACCCACGTACAAAGAACTAGGCTTTTTCCAGCTTCTTTTCTTACGTTTTATTATCTTAAAAAGCTCATAAGCGCCCCCTGTAGCAACAAGCCCGTGTTCTGTTTGTTTACCCACAATTCTGTGCACGTGAGGCGTTTTGTGATTAAGATGGCGGACTCCTCGGTATGCTGCTCACAGTCTGTGTGGTTTTAAATGCAGTTGTGAAACATATTCGCTCTATAAGCGTTCCCCGTCTTGGTTTATAACGGCATTATGTCCCCATAGGTTGAAATCATTGAAGGCTGCCGGCTTCCCGTGCTGCGGAAAAATCAAGAAAATGAAGACGAGTGGCGTAAGTATCAGCCAGAGAGCTCTGTATCGAATGTAAACAAAAGACTCACGACTGTACTCTGATAATGTCACTATGCCACTTATGTTTGAATTAAAATCTTTCTTCCATTCTGTTTTCTTACGCTTTTATCGTGTTCCGATTATAATCACCTGTTATAAAACATGTGGCGGTAACGTTACAGTGATGATGATTTACAGTAGGTTAAGTTATGTGCTATGCAACTGAACGAAGATTATGTGGATGCACCATTGTACGGTTTATGTGTCCCAAGATACTTAAAATTACAGTAAAACTTAAATGGTACGTAAAAATACCATTATTTTACTGTGGTCCATTCAAATATTGGCAAATGTGTTTCATACATTTTTTTAATTTCTTAACTTTTAAGTTCTTATTAAGTTATAGCTTATATCTTAAGATCCTGATTAAGCAAAAACCTACCTGTGGAGTCACATAATTTTGAACTGGTCCTAGCCGTTAACAGTTGTGTAAATATAACCTGTTATGTTAAGACTATCTTGGCTGTGAGATGTCTTAAGAACTACTGTAGTCAACATTTGAAGTGGATCAAAACCAAAGTTTCCTAAAACCAAATTCTTTTCTTAGGTTGATGAATCTATCAAATGTTGACTACTTTGACCAACTAGCAGTCAACCAAGAGGGAACAAGTCTTACTTTTTAATTTTAAATAAGACCAGTCTGTCTTTTTATCTAACTGGGTTTATATAGTTATGACTAGTCCAGAAGAAGAAAAAAAAATAGATCACTAACTTTTAAGAGTAGACTAAGTAGTCAATGCAACTGACCACTGTCTGGATAAGTAAAACATGAAAATCTAAATTCCTTTTCTAGATATGAGTGTCTCTGCTTTCAGTTGTCTGAATTTTTATTTATCATTTTATTTCTTTAAAGCATTGGCTGAAATTCTCAGTGTCAAAGATCTTCCTGGGAGAAAGCTTTATTACGTCCACTACATTGACTGTGAGTATTAACCATTTGCCTGTATGCTTGATTTACTTTATTTGTTCTGACACATACAGTATAATTTTTCTAACATTAATCAGTTTGATGTAAGTTTTATTATTATTATTATTTTTTTTTTTTACAGTTAGCAAAAAGATAAAGTATAGATATATATATATATATATTTTTCATTTTTTGGAAAGTCAATAAGCGACTGGATGAATGGGTGACTCCGGACCGCCTGGACTTGAAGAAGCTCCAGTTTCCCAAAAAGGAGGCAAAGACTCCAACAAAGAATGGCCTGCCAGGATCCCGCCCCAGCTCCCCAGAGAGAGATGTGGTAAGATGTTGTTTCTTGGTTATTTTAAATCTGCCTACAACGTTAGGGATTATTTGATATGTGTTACACATCCCCACATGCCATGTAAACCTTTACCGACCTCTCTTCCTTTCTGTTCAAATTCAGAGGAAGAGTCTAGATCTCAACGTTCAGTCTGCTTCAGCTCCTTCAAGAGGCAAAACCCTCCCCACACCGGTACAGACAAACCCGCCCATTGTACACTAATAGAAGTCAATCTGTCAAGAAAGAGCTTTTAATCAATGGGCTGAAAAAATATCTTATATCACACTTTGCTACAAGAGTGAGGGATGCAATTTTTGCCTCGTCTCAATTTATATTGTCAATTGGCAAGCAGCGTGAAAATTTATGTCATGATAATGTCGGCACTGTTACAGAATTACTTTACCAAGAAATGAAAATTCTGTCATTTCTTATTCACCCTTATGCTGTTTTTTTCATATACAGAGAAAGTCAGCAGTTTTTATTTATTTATTTATTTAATGAAAGTTTGTCTTGTGCTTTCTTCAAGATATCTTCCACCAAAGAAAGTATGTCTTAAAGGTTTAAAAACAACATAAGGGTACATGTTGTAAATTATGACAATTTTCATTTTGGGGTGGTTTGTAATTATAATATATTATGATGTTCTAAACAGCTGCCATGCTACACAGCAAAATAAAATGTCGCTGTCACTTTCAATACGTTTTATGCATCCTTGCTGAATAAGCTGATGGCTGCTGAAACATCAGTGTTTGCATTACAAGAATGAATTACGTTATTAATATAATAAAAAATGTTTAAAAAAACACTTTAAACTCATGTTTTAGACTGATAGTAAATATGAAAGCATTTTTCATGTTTGTCTTAATATGTTCTTATCACTCATTACACAATCATGACTCTTTGTAACCTGTTTTATAACGCAAGGTAAGTAGCTAGAGAGTACATTCATTTTATTATTATTACTCATCATCTATTAGTGGTAATTACTGTTACTAATTAGAGTCAGGGTTAGGTATTTGAACAAACCCATAAACACATTGTAAACTTCTATGCTTAACTTGCCCCACAACATTTCTGCTACCATGAATGATCCCTTAAGCAGTAGAGTAGAGGTGTACTATAATTTCACAAGTGTAACATTTAAATGGTTAGTTTTTACAGGCACATTTATGAAATTGGTGAGAAAAATCTAATAGACTGAAGGAGAGACCCAAGCCATATCTAAGGGCCAGAATGTCAAGTAGACTTTATGTGGGAGCTTTTGATATGGGCCACTAAGAAATCATCTGGAACAATGTAGCAACATGCTGAAACACAGGTATCATGACATAGATAACAAGCACCCTCCCAACCACCTACAACACCCTAGCATAGTGGTGGTGGCGTGTTTTGCATAGGCAAACACCACTATATTCAGAAATGTGTTAAAAAAAAAAAAAAAAGTTGCACTTCATTTTCTATGCTGAGAAAATTTTATCTGTCTTTCTGCTTGCTCTTTCAGAAGAGAAAAGCTGAATCTGTCTCTTTGGCAACACAAGTTACTGCTGCGACCCCAGTGCCTTCTCTTCCAAGTTCTGCAGAGGCAAGTCAGGCCTCGGTCTACCCAGCCATGAGGGACCCCTCCTTCAGCATTAAATCCAGAGAAGAACACGAGCAGCTCGCCTCTCTCACCACAGTAAAAACCAAAGAATTATTTCAAATTATTGAAGCTCTGCTAGTTAAATCTGTCACATTAGGAAATCAATATAAGGATATCAATACAGAGAATATGTTAAGAGCTTTTTTTTTTTTTTTTTAATCTAAAAAACTGATTTAATTTGGACTTTTTTTTTTTGCCCCTTTGCTTTTTTTCTTCTGGAAGAATGGCACAGCACGTCGTCTTATTCCTTCTCAGCCAGGGAGAAAAAGGAAAAATTGTGGAGGGACAGACGAGGTAGGCTCTTCAACTAGATTTACAGATGTTTTCTTAGTACAGCACAATGCACCCTTTTTAAAAATGTAATCAAAAATAATTGAATCCCATGTTTTAATTAACACTCAAACATTTATAAATCAAACATTACAGAAATCTTTTTCAAATCCCGTGAAAGCAAGTCACGTTGTCCCCTAATCATCAAACATGTAAAATGTTTTGTATTCCCTATTCATAATTTGCTGATTTGTTTCCTATTGCCTGTTTTCCTCTACTCTCAAGTAAAATGTCCCAAAGCTTTGCATCCACTTGTGTTTTTCTGTTAGATGGTAAAGGTGTTCCAGAATAACAACCCTCGCTGCTCCACCGTCTTTTTGCCGCCAGGAGAGGTCCGGCTCCTTTACTTCCCATTGCCTTTATTGTGTGTCTGTAAAAGTGGAGGCATAGGGCTTTTAGACAAAAATGTGAAGCTCAAACAATAGAAATTTAGCTAAAAAGCCACTGGTGAATGCAAGAATTTATTGAATTTATTCAATTGTCTTTTTCAGGTAATTGGGTGATAATAAATGGGTAATAAAAGATGTATAAAATTCCTGGTATTTACAGAAATGAAAGGAGTGTAACCGCTTTCCCTAGCGATATAACAAAGTTTAGAGTCAGTTTTTTTTTTTTTTTTTTTTTTAATTGCATATGACATCCACTTTTGTTACTTACTGTTGTTAGATGCGCTACTGCCATCTCTCTAATTCTACTCTTTGCTCTCAGGATTCCCAGGACAGTTCTGATGGCATCCCCTCTGCCCCTCGCATGACTGGTAGTTTGGTGTCAGACCGCAGTCACGATGACATCGTCACACGAATGAAGAACATAGACTGTATTGAACTTGGCCGGCACAGGCTAAAGCCGTGGTACTTCTCTCCATACCCACAGGAGCTCACCACCCTCCCCATCCTCTACCTTTGTGAATTCTGTCTTAAGTACCTCAAGAGCCTCAAGTGTCTACAGAGGCACCTGGTAAGAGCCGTTTTAGAACTAAATAAAATAACAAACACACTCCCAGCATCATATATAATAGTGCTTTTCCACTTCGTGGTACATCTCGGGTCGTTACGGCTCGACACAACTCTGTTCGGCTCAGTTTGCATTTCCACTGCAGTACCACATTAGAGTGGACCGAATTATACATATGTCATTTTGGTTGCTGCGCCTCTTCTGCTGTGACATCACCGTAAATGCAGCGCAAACAAAAATTTTTTAAACACTTATTCATTCTGCGTCACTCCATCAAACTCTCGCTGGATCTGCTCCTTGGCTATTAACGAGAGGAACATCTGTACTTCCTCAACAGACATGAAAGTGCCTTCTTTCAAACAATAGTTGCATCTGATCCTTCACTGGCCGTGCTGATTTAAATCCAGCAATTCTTGTGTCGTAAGTTCAATAGTTGCGATCCGCTCTGGCCTATCAGTGATCAGCAGGGTTTACATGTCACATTTTGGTAATGGTACGGTTCACTTCGAACCTCAGCCAAGGTGGTACTAAAAAAAGTACCAGGAACTATACCCAGTGGAAAACCCCCTAAAAATGAGCCGTGCTGTACCATGTAGTGAAAAAACGGCATAATTTCCATCTCAGTAAAATTTGCCCAAACCACAAAAATCTCAAAATTTGTTTTGATCCTGTTAAATTTTTGAGGCATATAACTTAAGGGGTACAGTAGACAAAATAGGCTGGAAATGAGAAAGATGATTTATAGTCTGTACTGTTTTTGAATTGCTCATGTCGTTTATTTGTGCAGGTCAAGCTATTTACAGTTCAATCTGTCAAGGTCTACTTGTATCTGGCGATGTGTTCATACTTTATTTAGCTGATTTCGTTACAGGTATAATAATTAAATTGTCTAATGAGATGATTCCAATCAGTAAAACTGCAAAAACTTTTTCCTATGATTTTAATTTTTTATTTATATTACATTTTTTAAGCTTGGATTTTTTATTTGTATATGTTTGCTTTTTAAAATCAGTTTCATTGTTTTGCTGATTTCTGTTTTAACTTGCCAGCTACATTCTTTTCCGTTGGCAAGCAAATGAGCCCAGACAAATAAAAAACAGTAAGCTTGAGTTTTGTAGTGTGCATTTAGCTTGACACATACACATGCCCACATATAATTGTCACCTATTTTAACATTTACAGACAAAATGCAACCTTCGACACCCGCCAGGAAATGAGATCTATCGCAAAGGAACTATATCCTTTTTTGAAATAGATGGCAGGAAAAACAAGGTGGGTAACCTTTAGTTCGTAATAACTGATATTTAAAACTGAGCGGTCAGACAGACGCTACTATTAAACACTTTACTGTTGCAAATATTGGATTGTAAAGCATGTGTTTGTAGAAATACATGTGACCACCTTCATTTTTTTTCTTAATTTTTTTTTTTCCCTAACACACAGACTTATTCCCAAAATTTGTGTTTATTGGCCAAATGCTTCCTGGACCACAAGACCCTGTACTACGATACAGATCCTTTCCTCTTCTATGTTATGACAGAGTATGACTCAAAGGGTTTCCACATAGTTGGCTACTTCTCCAAGGTAAACTAAAGATCTGCTTGCATTAGAGCACTGATGTTCAAAGTGTTTTACATTTTGCCTAGTCCCCTTTTTATATAATAACATTGTGCTTATATCTGTGCTTTCCTCCAATTAAAGGAAAAGGAATCAACGGAAGACTATAATGTGGCATGCATTTTGACTTTACCACCTTACCAGAGAAGAGGCTATGGCAAACTACTAATTGAGTTTAGTGAGTAACCATGCAGTTATTTGATCTTTTGAGATGCATAGAATCAAAGAATGATCTTTTTATTATTATTATTTTTTATTTTACAGTTATTGTTTGCCATCTCAGAATCATCAGTAGTTAGTATAAGCAAACCTTTTAATACAGTAATACTTGACTGTTTGTTTTTGGTTCATATCTGTCAGGTTATGAGCTCTCGAAAGTGGAAGGAAAGACGGGTACTCCAGAGAAGCCTCTGTCTGATCTGGGTCTGCTCTCCTATCGCTCATACTGGTCTCAGACAATTCTGGAGATCCTCATGAACCTGAAATCAGAGAATGGAGAACGACCACAGATCACAATCAAGTATGTGTCATAACTTTATTATCCTCATTATGCCAAAAATCTGGGTGAATTTTAGTCTCGCTTTTTTTTTTTTTTTTGCCATAAATAATGTTAATCATTTTTGTACATTAATAATTTTAAGCATATAAATAACTGTATTTTTTCATTTGAGTGGTGTGTGATCTGGTGTTTTCAGTGTCTCTGCATTTGCTTAACCTTGTTAGTTTAACATGCATTTGGGAGTGCAGTATGCAAAAATTATGCTTTTGTATTCACATAATTTATTCTGTGTCATTTCAATCTTGTAAATTAAAAACAAATTAAGATGAAATAATTAAGTTAGATTTTTTTTTTAGAGTATTATTAATTATTATTGTCCTTTTAATTTTGTTGAAGTATTTGAAGTATTTATAAAAGTTTTTGAAGTATTGAAAATAATATTGGATAACATTATTTTTTAGGACATCATACAAACATAGGAATTCTATTATTGTGGCAACACTAGTACACCTCACCCCCAATTTTCATTACTGTAAGGGAAAAAAAGCCAGTGATCTATTAAATTGTAAGCATACATCATGGTAATATTTGTTGTACTGCCTTTAGTTTATGCAGTTTATAGTAAAATTATCTAGAACTAATGATTCCCATGATTATTAAAATAATGATTATCTAATGATAAACTTTTTATATTCTTTTAAAGTTCTTTCAAAGTTTTCTCAATGCAAAATCTAAAAATACCCATATTCATTTTGAAGTTTTAATGAAGTTTTCAAGATTCGTTTGCATGGTTGGTTGTTATTTTTTTAATGTTCTGGCAATTTTTGATCCTGTCAGTGAAATCAGTGAAATCACCAGTGTCAAGAAAGAGGATGTGATATCAACTCTTCAGTACCTCAACCTCATCAATTATTATAAGGTAAGCGACCAATTAGGATGGTTGTTTTTGAGATTTCCCAGAGTGTCATGGGTACCTGAAAAGTTCAGTCATAACAAGTTTTAAATATCATAATTGGTATAAAAAATTTCTTACATTATATAATTATAATTTTAAGAGGTCTTACATTTGGGACAGAATAACAGAAATCATAATGTGATTAATTAATGTGATTCCTGAACGTAAGGATATGTTTTCCACTAATTAATATGAGCTTTGCACATTTCTGTTGCACAGTCAGCATACAAAGTCCTCTGAAAATGAGGGCAATCAAAGAATAGGCTTAGTTTCTGACAAGCAATTGCTTAAGGATGGAAATCTTCAGGCACTTCACGATCCAATCTGGATCCAATTCCGATTCTGGGAGTCACAATCCGATTACAAAACGATTCTTGATTGACGTTTTTTCCTCAATGAATTCTTTTGCTGTGCAAATGCAACTTTACAATTTCACATCTTAACCAAAATTGGCGTTTCTATGCTTTTTGTTTATAGTTGAAATACAGTATCTGTGTGCCAGTACAGCCACCTTAAAAGTAAGGGGTGTGAATCTTGGTTTCACGATTCAATCAAATTGTGATTATCATTATCAACTCAATGGCTTAACTCAGTTTACAAACATGATTTAGCTTAAGCCCAGACTAGGCCTTAGTTAAATTAAGATATTTAAGCAACTTTTACAAAAATGCTTTTACATTACAAGTGTGCATCTTGACAGAGAACATTGACACTGGCATATTTTAAGATATGTCAGAGCAAGATATCAGGAAGGCAGCTCAATAGGATCTAATAGGACTGCATTCCAAATGGTATAAATAATAGCATATCTAAAGGAAACGTGGCGGATGGAAGAACACACTGTCAAGCAACGTGCACAAAAAAGGGTTTATATTGTTACTGTGAAATAGAATTACTCCTATCGAGATATAAGAATATGGTAATATCGCCAACCCCTAGTGTATGCTAACATTTCTGCTGCTTTATAAACGCCGGCTACTGGCAGAGAATGAATTTTCATTTAACCCGTATGCTATTTTGGTTTAAACCAGTAATCAATCCATTTTTTTGGATTGACAAGAAGCGGATGTGCATTCTAAAAATGTTATCATTTTAAATAATGGTTTAAAGGCTGATGTGTTTATAAAACATTTTGTTTGGGATTTTTTTGTCCTCATATCACCTCATACGGTACCACTTTTATTTGTGCAGGACTTGTTTTAGATTTGTACTTAAATTAGATTTTTTTTATTCTGTTATTTAGTGTAGTATGTCAGTGGAGCATTGCATTGGTGTTTTTGCTTAAAAAATTAAGTTGGGTTTGTTCGTCTCCCTGCAGGGTCAGTATATCCTCACTTTATCAGAGGACATAGTGGAAGGTCATGAGCGGGCCATGCAGAAGCGTCATCTCCGAATTGACCCCAAATGTTTGCATTTCACTCCTAAAGACTGGAGCAAGAGGGGCAAGTGGTGAAGACTGTAAGAGGACTGCTGGCACGCGCTTATATGCCATATGCCTTGCTCACAAAGGAATTCAGTTAATTACCCTGTAACTGTTCTGTATACAGACTTGACTTGAAAATGAGCTTGTAAAAGCGGACAGAGATTCCAGATTGTTAAACATTCCACAGTCCACAACTGCATGTTATGTGACTTAGTCATACAAATTTCAGAATTCTGTGAAATTCATGTCGATCTGTTACTTTTCTGTATGTGAGAAAAGGAATGTGTTTTTAAATGGAAAATTCTCTTCCACTATTTCAGTAGATCATCCTATATGAATATTTACCGTCAGTGCCATGTTGTATTATTTTGAAAACAACAGCATTATACGGACAATTATCAGCACTGAAAGTGACAAGATCCTGTTCATTTTCAGTGCAGAGCTGGTGACCTCTGGCGATATAAGCAAAAGAAGACCATTGGTGACAGGCTACATATGTTGTTTGCTTTTTGGCCACATACAGATCAGCATTTTAGCAAAGAGTACACTTTGTTTTACATTTATTTTGTGCAATATTATAAAAGATATAAAGAAGAAACAATTTGTGACCTTGACTATTGCTGTTTGTGACCAAAACGAGCACTCAACCATTAAAAACTAATAACTGTCAATTTAGTTTTGGCGAGGAGCTGTATTTATTTTTACAAAAAAATATAACAGCTGCATATTGCTGACTATTAACATCTAGCTGACACACAAAAGATGCTGTTCGTTTGAATCAAGTTAAACTTTTCTCAACTTTGCTGCATAGCTAGATATGCCTACATCTTGTCACCAATGATGATTCACCAGCTCTTCAGAGAAAATGAATTGGATCATGTTGCACCTTGTCCCTGTGTGTTGCTGCTGCTGTAAATGGGGCTGAATGGGTCCTTACAATGTCCTTGTGTTGTACATAACATAGACCTACAATAAATGTCTTTTCTACACTGGTATTGCATGGGTCTAGGGTCAAATTTAAAGGGATTTATCTGAATACCTCTACAGTTGGTCCTTTTTTTTAACTGAATGTTAACCAGCAAACACTGTCTGCAAAATTTTTTTCATCTTTTAGGTAAATAAAAAATTAATTGTAAATCTGGTGTATTATTAGCAATTAAATTGCAGCTTTAAAAGATATAGATTTCTATAAAAAAAAAATACTTGTCTGATATTTTCTGTTATTTTGCAATTGGTTTAACCCTCTGGTGCTCTTTGGTCATTAGTAAGAAATTTTTTTTTTTACTTATTTGGGATGGTATAAATCTCTGAATGTTGTGAAATATGGATATGATTAAAAAATGCAAAAAGGTCCTTAAAAGCTCACACTTATATGGTTCCTGGTAATAAATGAGTGCCATAGGAAATTAATCATTTACAATGCAGGAATAGGCAAAGGGGAAAATAATGTTAAACTACAATAACAACAGTAAATACAAACAAGTTACAAGTAAATTTAAAAAAATAAAATAAATCATTCAACAACAGATACTTTACTGTTAACCAGAAGCCAAAAAACTAAAGGTTGAGATCAGATTAGAGCCAAAGAAGGATGGATCAGGCGTTACTGTTAAATTTTTTCAGATTTTGATGTTTGAATTGGATTGTTGGTAACAAGCATGGGTGTTCAAGTTTCACTGCATTCAAATCCATCTATAAACTACACATCAAAATTTTGGCAAAAAGTAGTTTTTGATGTCTAAATATATATCCAAATACTTCCAAAGACTTGAAGGTTACCTCAGTCTAAACGCAACCCTGTCACACTAACAGTTCTATGCCCATAATGATTTAGTTTCCATACATATGTGATATTTACCAGAGAATACATAATTCAGGTCCCTTTAATATGCTTAGTATCAGACTTGTTTTCATATTTATTAGGCATATTATAGTCAGGGAGGGCACTGCTGAACCCTGTCACATAAAAGTAAGGTGGAAAATTATTATTTTTCAACATTTTATTTTATTCCATATATACAATATTCTTATTCCATATATACTTATTTTATTGCTGCTATATGGTCTACTCTGCTACACTCTGTGAGGAACAGTGGCCATTTTGAGTGGGAAAAACTACAACACCGTCACACACACATATATCTGTTAGAGGGTTGTAAACTTGTGACAGGGTTAAGTTGAGTATTACTTATTAATAATTTAAATACATAAAAAATACATACAAAAATGTGAAAAATTATGATAAAAGTTACATTTGTTATCATTAAATTGCTATGAGGGACACATGAGCAGTAAGTTGATGTTTGTTTTATAACAAGCGAAGAGTTTTGCTTCAGTTTTCGGTTCAAAGGAAAAGACTTTGGTTTTCATTAAGTTTTATTACTTGGAACTGCAAAATTAGTTATTTGGAAAACACACAAAAGATAAATCTTTAAGGCAGGATGCAACAAGTGTGGTGAAGGTAGAGGGTATAATAAGTGATGTTGATAAACAAATTTCAGGAGGCGCACGCACAAATAATTAGCCACGGCTGGCTCCGCATTTCCTCAATCAGCTCATCTCACCCCATCCAATCAAGTCTAAACGCCTCCGCCTTAAATAAGCC
>JAUMHE010000047.1:1061173-1075107 GCA_032359235.1 Enteromius mattozi
ATTAATTTCGATTAATTAATTACAAAGCCTCTAATTAATTAGATTAATTTTTTTAATCGAGTCCCGGCCCTAAAAAATACACAATTAAATCATGGTCAGTATTTTTATTTTTTTATGTTTATTTTCTTTTTGTTAATTTTTTTAAGCATTAAATTGATCCAAAGTGACAGTAAACGCATTTTGTACTGTCACAAAAGGTAAAATGGTTTTATTATTTAATGATCTAAATAAATAAGTAAATAAATAATTAAAATAAATCAATATCTTGAGCATCAAATAGGTGTATTAGAATGATTTCTGAAGGAACGTGTGATGCTGAAGACTGGAGTAATGATGCTGAAAATTATTTGATTGCATCACAGAAAAAAATTTGAATTCACAATATACTGTAAGGAAATAGAAAACAGTTATTTAAATTGTAAAAAGAAATACTGTTTTTACTGAAAGTTAGATGAAGTTAATGTAGCCTCTGTGAACATAATAGATGTTTAAAAATGTTCAGACATCAATCTTTTAAACTAATGTAATTTAGTTAATTTAGTCTAAGTATATCTGCAGCTCTGATAACAGTGCATCATGATCTTTTTTAAAGGCCAGACTCATTACCGAGTCTTTATATAACTGTTACTTCCATATCACATTTGCTGAGGTCACTCCAAGGAGTCGCAAATTGAATTTCCAAATTATCACTTCAGCCTTAAAATTATTATACACATTAAAGATTTGTTTTCGCATTGCCAAGTGGCAACACTACAAGAAAGTCAAATGTACCATGTTTCGATTTTGTATGTGGTATGACAGTATTATCATGGCTGTTTGGATATGTTTCATAATAATAACTTTTCATCCTTTAAAGTGCCCCTATTACATATTTTTGAACATGACCTTTCATGCAAAGCTCTAAATGAATGAAAACATCCTCAAATGTTTAAATCTGAAAGTGCACCGTGTATAAAGTTATTGTCTTTCAAAAGAAAAAGTCGACAGCTTTTGTACTTTTTTTCTGCTAAATATTATTAGGGTTTGATATGGTATCATGTCCAAAAAGCCATAGTATCATCAACCTGTTCTTATGAGAAACATGCATTATTATTACTATTATTATTATTTTAATACAAAAAGATAAGCACGAGGTTAAGATGAATGAGATAATATGAATTGCCATGAGTGTGTTGGGTGCATTTGTATTAGTAAAATGTCAATGAATTGCTTTGACAATGCACACAATTAAGGTCATAGTATTTCAACTATACTTAATAAGGCTTTAATTGCTGTCAAAGTGTAAGAGGGTACAAGAATTGCACTAGAAAACATCATCAAACCACTGCAGAGTAGAGAGTCCCTCACTAGACCTTGCTAAGAGTGTGTGTGGGGGGGGGGGGAGCATGACAGCTAACTCCCCATTGTACTGCGAACAGTATTTTTAGTCATTATCACACTTTTAATGGAACTCGTGTGAGAACGAGGAAACACCCACCGCCACGCAAAAGGCCGCAGTCTGCAAAGGCCAGCAAAAGTGAAAGTTACATGTGTGCGTTCCCTGTAAAAGCCTGATGTTCTTTAATTCAGCTCCAGTTAGTTGTTATTTTAGCTTTCATTTCCTTCCTCCTCAATCAGCGAGACACATTTGGAGATAATTGGGGGGCAGGAATCAACTCGGGAAGCATCTGAGGTGGCCGCGTAACACCAGAGTCCCGCATCAATATGCATCAGTGCCGGGTTTACATTATGCATCCCTAATCAAACCTCCACTTCAGGTTCCGAGACCTTTCCTGCTCCAGAACCGTCATCTAATTATGACGCCAGACGGAAAGCTTGAATGCAGCGGGCATTTGCAGCTCCCCTCTAATCAAGAAATGATATTCTCCAGCAGCACGATAACAGCATTTATGGGGGTTAATATGCTGGTTCACTTCATGTTAATTTCAGTTCTCATTAGGTTTGTTGTATGTGACTGTTTATCGGTTTAGTCTGGTGGATGTATTAGGATGTGGCTAGTGTGCCAGGCTTTCATAAATATCAAAATGTGATGTTATGATTGAAAAGACAGCGCGTACGAGGGTGCTTGTGTTATTAACTTAAAGCCCGTCGGATTCATTGAGGTGTGAGCTGTACTAAGTTTGACCTGCACTGCTTGCCAAAACTCCTCCGATATAAGATTCACATCTCTCTGATTAATGCAGACAACTTCAGATGTGGTTGGGTACGACGGAGGTAACTGACTGACTGCATTAATGAAGCGGAAGGACAGAGTGCGGCCTCTTTATTTGTCTCTCTACTGTATCTCTCTGTCCTAGATATTGAATTAGTATGTACTGTACAGAGTTGTGTATGTAAGTGCCCTACATTGTTTCTGTGAGCAATATAAGCTGGATAGATGTTGTAAATTTGTAGTTAATCTGTCTGTTTTGATGCTTTTAAAGGATACTTAATACTAGCTTGGCCAGTTTGAGAGACTAGTTAATAGACAAACAAACTGGTTTGAAGTTTGAAGTGCCATTTACAACCCCACTACTGTGATATGACTCATTTTAGAGTGAAAAGAGACATTCAATGAGAAAAAATGTAGGTCATGACGTGATGCATCAGGTATTGATTGGATGGTGACAAATGAGTGTTTCATACCAGAATAGAACCAGAACAAATGCGAGTTTGTGATGATGGTGTCAACAAAAAACAATAGTTCATTTCATGATTAACATGTTATTGGGTGAATGACAAAAATTACATTTAAAACATATTTAAATTAAAAAAATATATTTAAATGTAATTTGTTCCATGCTGGTTTCACAGCCTTGTTATTATTAAGAAGAAGATGAAGAAATACATGCACTTTGTTGTGAAACCATAAAGTAAAGGCACTACTAGATACATTTCTTCTTTGAATGCTTTTTCACGAGTTTGCATTTCCTTAATTAATAATCGAATAGAATAAGTGTGTTCGGCGTGCTGTCCGGGGAGAGGGCTGAGAGCTTGGCGGACTCTGAGCCCTGAGGATCTTAACCCCTTGGCGGCGAGGGTTGGACAGAGCTAGGGGTCCAGCCCGATCCCCGAGTTTTTTTTTTTTCCCATATAAATAGTATTTTAACATGTTCCTAAATAACTCTTAAAATGAGTATCAGGTGACTGACCGTATTATATTTCCATTAAAGAATACACAGACAGACAATCCATCATTCATATTAAAACCAGGGATATGCCCTGAAAAAATAAAGGTGAGTCAAAGAGGGTCAAAATTTGATTTGATCAAGCTGTTTTCTTCAACAGGTGCGTGAAACTCTGTTTACATTCACCACAGTCGAGGTGGAGCACACAATGTGCATGTTTCTTTGTGTGTCTGTTTTCACACTGAGCATCTGCATTCCAATTGTTGATGAAGTTCTTAAGTGTGCACCATGCTGGCACCATCTAACCTCTATGCTTTTAAGGCTGTAGCAGGCATCGTCTTTGAATGCCTCCACCTCACTGTCTGTTGCATCGGCCTGTGGCGAGGCAGCACGTCTCTGCTTTTGGCATTGTGTGAACAACCCTCCTCCCAGAGCTCTCCTCATTTTTCTCGCTTTGTCTGTCTTTCTGTTTTGCTCTCTCCCTCTCTGTATCTTTCCACCTCTATTCTTGAACGCCTCGGGAAGCCACGCCACATTTTGTGGAATGGATACGTGTTTGTGTTCATTTGATTTGAGGAAGAAATTGCCTACATTTCTCATTCTCATATTTCATTTGTACAATAATTGACTGTTTTTGTCCCCATGCAAATTTGTGGCGTATTGCAATTGTTTGTTTTGAGAGCTTAGAGCAGAAACACACACATGTACACATCACACAAAACCATTACCGAGCACACACAAGCTCTGTCGTTCAGATGTGCCGTCGCTCTTATTGACCTGCTAACTGTGATTTGCGTGCTCTCTTTCTGTTGACACGAGTGATCATCTGCATTGCACTGCGGGCAGAAAAAGTTGATCTATTCTGTCATTACGGCATTAGTATCCTCTTGCTTCTCCAGTAACAGTCTGTTCCTTCAAATTATGCTTTTTTCATTTTCTGCCTTGGTACTGAAGAAACAAGCTTTTATTTTTGTCTTTCATTATGTACCGTGATGCTGTACGCTCTTCTAGAGCTGTAGGAATGCAATATGACTAAGCATGATATCTCTCTTGCTCCTGCTAATTTAATCAAACCACTGTAAATGTACACAAGCTGTCCATCAATGATTGGTACATTACTGAGCTTATTACATTAGCACTACTGCATATTTAATCTAAGTCATAGTCAAAGTCATTCGATACATGTGTGTACATTCTACAATAACATGTTAGTCTATGGCATAGATGTGCTGTATAAGGCTGTTTACTGGCCAACAGATGCAGATTGCAAATAAAAATGCCATTAACTGACTCAAATTGTAAGTCTATACTTATGGATGTCTTTCAAATAACTTTCTAGGTGTTTTGGCACTTTATAATAATGTTTAATTTGTATTAGCTTAATCAATGTAATGCTCTACATTTGTTAGTTTATAAATAAACTTTCTCATTTTTACATGTTGTTAATACATTAAAGTTCATTTATATTTGTTAAATGTTAACTTGCAACAAAATCTTTAATTATTACAAATAAAAAAAAAAGTAATTAAAATAAAAAAATTGTAAGACCTCCGTTCATCTTCAGAACACAATTTAAGATATTTTTGATGAAATCCCAGAGCTTTCTGACCTCCATAAACAGCAATGTAACTGACACGTTCAAGGTCTGGTAAAATGATGATGATTTGATGATTTAAGGACATCATCAAAATAGTCCATGTGACATCTGTGGTTCAGCCTTATTTTTATGAAGCCATAAGAATACATTTTGTGCACAGAGAAAACAAAAATAACAACCATTCTGAGCCTTAAAACGGGTAGTCGTGTTGGTGTTTATGCAGGGTAAAAAAAACCCTCTTGGACTTAATCAAAAATATCTGAATTTGTGTTTGAACGAAGGTCTTATGATTTTGGAACGACATGAAGGTGAGTAATTAATGACAGGATTTTCATTTTGGGTGGACTCTCTCTTTAATTTACAGAACTGAATATAGACAATGAAAACTAGGTGTTGACAGCTAGAATGTTATTTATACTTTTTATTAAAGCAACTTCAATAGGTTGACACTTCACCCCAGTTAACGTTAACATGTCTACCACTTTCCTCGTCTTGCTAAAAAATGCGTGAAATATCACTTTATTACTTCATATCCAATTCCATGCAAAGGCATGACATGATATAGACATCCTCTTTCCAGTTTTTGTAATCATGTTTTTATCAACTGTTTGGACTCTTGTTCTGATGGCACCCATTTACAACAGAGGAACTATTGATGTAATGCTAAATCTATTCTGAAACAAATTCATCTACATCTTGGATGACCAAATGTTGAGTACATTTTAATGTTTGGCTGAATGATTCCGTAAAGGTAGATGAATGATGTAATTAAGATAAAATATTTAAATGTTTATATATAAAACGTATAATTCCCCCTTCCAATTAATTTATATAGTAACTTTTCAGAAAGGCCTTCAGCAATAATGGATTCCAGCAACCAACACCCTGATTGGAAAAAAACAAGAAGCTGGTGTCCAACTCTTCAATCAGAAGTTTTATACTGTGAGAAGACTGATGAGGAAAATCTCAGTGTTTGTAATTAGGCCTGTTAATGAACAGTCTTCATTAAATTTTAAGCACAGAGGAAAACTGAACGAATCGTACAAACACCCCCCTCCCCCCCACACACACATAAACTGAGGCAAAAACTAGCTGATTTAGTCTATTAGCTTTTTCATGGTGCTCTCCAAATTAAAATCTAATTTAAGGGGCTTTTAAATTAAAAAGTACATTTTTTTCACTGTCCTCTTCGTCGTAGAAAGCTTCCATTCCATTAGGTATCTAATTTTTACCTGTCAGAAATAGAGCTATATAATCTTCCCCGAGGAGAGCTATTGCATGGCCCTGTAATTAGGCTGGGAGTGTTGGGATGTGTTTTGAGAGTATGTGTGCGTGTCCGTGTGTCAGCAAGAGAACGAAACTGCAGTCAGAATCATCTTTTACTTCATAATTGCTGTCTTCATCTTTTAATGCATCTCTATGCAGTATAGACCTATATTCTTTCATCTATATTTAGCCTGAGGTAAGTCATTTGAAACCCATTTAAGTTTAGCTAATGTCATGTAATGTTGCTATATCTCAAAACATATAATATCCCACAATTATTTGGGCTCTAGTGATTAGCATTGCATATGAAAACATATGTGCAGTGTTGAAATACCATTAACTGCTTCACATGAGGCATTTAGTGAGTCCTTAATGTCTTCAAATAAAGCTGACTAGCCATTCATGGAAATAATCCCTCCCTGTGCTATAATACACTTAGAGGCAATGAAATCATGTCTTTATTTGATGTGAAAGTGACTTGCATTATATCCTAATCAGGCACAACTTGACAAGATTCACACCAAAAAATTTGTTAGTCTAAAAATTTGTTCCATTCAACCATTTCTTTCCTTCATTCTTTTCAAAATATCCAACTGTGAACTTTCTCAGTTATTGTCACTCTTCCTTGTTTTCTAGTTTATATGCATGAGGCGCTGTGCATTGGTAAAGTGTGCTTTAGGTGTTTGTAGGGGTTACGGCAAAACCTGCAGAAACGGAATCCAAACAAGAGGCACAATGCAGTGTTTGCCATCTAGACAGTTGAGGTCAGAGTATTAGGGTATGTTTACACAACAACAAAAAGTTTTTCATTTGTGTTCTTGAAGTGCTTTGCATACAGATGGCATCGTTGTCAAAAACGATGTCGCAGATCTGCGAAAATGAATAAAAACGCTGTAATATGCATGCCAGGCCAGTAGTTGGCGATGGTGAAGAAACATTACGTACCTGCGCACATAACTACAGTATACACTAAACACGAAATAGCCATGACCATGACGTCATCATTTTTACAAATTCATACTTTTGTAGTTTACACAGAGATGATAACGGCATATTCTACCCAAACTCATGAAAGTAAGTATATGTAGTACACCAAATAAAAAATTAAAACTTGTGGTAATGAAATATTCTATTCTCAGGGTATTGTATATTCTACACTATGGGTAGGATTAGGGTTGTGGGGTAGATATTAGTCTCGCATAGTCAGACCTTCAGACTGATGGGCGAAGGTCTGGATTACATGATAGCACTGCAAACATGTCAAACAGTCAATCAGAGTTTCCAGGTGGAACATTAAAGAACGCAACACACTCGTCTCCCAAAAATCCTGTATAATTTAATCGATCCGACGATGACTTCCAAACTCCTGAAGTCTTTCCAGATAAGTGTGCTATATGCATCAGACTATAATTCTTGCTGTAGTGTTCCTGCCGGTGCCATGTTCTGGAGACACAGTGTATCGTTGAAAAAGACAGTACCAAGCCATTATAATTGGAATTATAATTATATGCCCATTAGATGCAACAAATGCCTCATTTGTAATGTGCTTTATTGTTTTTTGTCAGTGTGCATGGACACGGCTTCATAATACAATAAGGGGCGTAGCACTTCGGTCACACGCTTGAGGTATTCGGCCAATCACAATGCACTGAATAGCTGGCAATAAGTGTACACCTCGCTTCTCAGAACAATGAGCATTGTAAAAAGTGTGTGTTTCAGGAGGCGGGGCATAGAGGAGTAACTACAATGTACAGTATGTGGAAAATAATGTGATTTTTAACCTTAAACAGCATAACTCTTTGTGACAGGACATGTCTTCAACTATGAGCAACTTTTTGCTCTGCTGCCTAATGTTTAATATATTTTATTATTTTTTGTTTATCATTTTTTAATTGGCTGACATCTTGCCAAGTCTAATTTCATAGCATTTTATGTATCTAATTTTAATTCAGTAACATTTTCACATTTCTGCAAGACAGTCTTGACAGCTTGATTGAAAATGGCACAAAAATTCTGCAGTTAAAGAATTTAATTGAAAATGTTACTTTTATCTTAATAATAATAATAAAAAAAAAAATCATCAACCTATGTGACACAAGCTGAAATGCTTATATGCACACAACTTTTGAATCTTTGTAATTAAGTAATGTAGATGCATTCAGTGTTAAACCTCCATTGTTGGATACAAGTAATTAACATAAACACAAATGTGTCAGAAATAGTTTCATTCCACAAATAAAGTTACAAAAGCTGTCGCTGGGGTGGTAACTTTACAAAAGGAACCTATTTGTACCTTTTAGGTACCAGTATGTACACTTTAGGTACATACTCAATATTTTCGGATCTTTAGGTACAAAAGTATGCTTTCAGTGATAGCTTTCGTACCTTTATTTCTGAGAGTGCATCTAACTGTTGCCCAGAACAGAGTAGCTTACCATGTGTCTCACGTTGTCTTTCATCAGGGTTGTAGGGTTAGTAATTTCCTCTGATTTCACAAACACACAATTCAAACTTTCATTCCAGGTTTAGGAAACGCCACACAGTGTCATTTTGAAATGTTTTCTACGCCCTTGAAATTGTTTGCCCTTGATTGTCTCTGTCCATTTCCCTCCTCTTCGGCGCAGAAATGGAACTGCCCCCAGATTACGCTGTTTAATTGAATTTGCCTGCGTTTGGTTCCTCGTAGTGAGAAAGAGGAATATTTCTCTGAGCCCCACGCTGACCTTCAGGCACACTGTGATTACATTATGTTCTCATTAGCAGGGTGCACTGACTCAGTGGATGGCACTCTGCCTCCCAATGAGTGAGGCTGCTCTCCATCAGGTCCTCTTTGACCTTCAGTGCGCTGCTTTATCATACTCCTCTCAATACTAATTACTCACTTTAATCGCTAATGAATTATTGAATAATCTATTATGGTGTATGCGTGATAGGCTCATGAATATGGCATTTGTTGATTTAATTGGACTCTCGTAGTTTAGGGCATCGTACTGACAAACTACACTTTGTAAGCACTGAGTGTGACTAAATTCTTATTTTTTATGACAAACTTTTAGTTTGAGAAAATAGACTTTACTGTGCCATAAATGAATGTAGTGTATTTGCTCTGCATAATTAAAAGTGGTCAACCGATATATTGCCAGTGCCAATACTGGCCGATATTTAGTATTATATTATTAGCATCAGCCAATATTATTTTGTTTGGTTAATATATCAGACCTTTATTTTGACGTCTTGTGGGATCTTTATTTTGACAGTGCTTAAAACGTCTGCACCTGAGCATACAAAACTCCTGTTTTCTGTCTTCATTAGGTTTACTTTCTCTGTTTAACACGTCTGACTAATAAAACTTTAAAACAAAGTTAGTAAGGGTTATATGAAAAAATTATAGCCTTTGATTCTTTATTAGTAATAGAAAGGCAAACACTATAATAGGCCTGCTTTCTACAGTCAGCATTCAGCAAATATGCATTTCATTTAAACAAATCTTTGAAAATCTGTAAAGCGATTTATTTACCTAACCTTGAAAACTTTGTCAAATTCAGCTGTGAGGTCCTCTAAAGTATGCATTTGTAGACTGCATAAAACCAAATGCAGGCCTATGAAAATTTAGGGGTAGCTATGTTTCCTATGTTTAAATTGCATATATCCTAAATATGCATTAAATCTAATGCACTCAACAAATTAGGATAAATTCTTTTCTGGTAAGAAAACATGTGCATAAACTACATGATGGAATCACTTTTACCAAATAAATTTATCATGAAACAATCGTGGCCAATCATAAATCGCCCAGGGTACAGTCTTTCATCTACGACAGCCAAAAATCGTGCTGTGTGTTTCGGGCTTAAAATGCTTGAGCAAAGTCTTGTCAAAGTGTTTCATTATAATTAACTCCCAGAACTGCATTCACAAACAGTGAAGATAGCATCACTGCGTTTCTTCTGTACGCTCAATGTATTGGATACAAAAATGATTACTTTGGGATATTTAGCACAAGTTAACAGTTTAAGTTAACAGTTTAACTCACTGGAATATATTTGCAATGTTTTATGCAATATTCCAATTTTGGGAATAAATTTAATGCGTAACTTTGGATAGAAGCATAGCTATTGATTTCCAGGGCGGACAAACTTACTATACAATTGATTGTACAGTTGATTTACTTCCATTATATTCTTTTTTTTTTTTACAATTTCTTAATGGAAAATACTATAATATAATTACGCAAACAAGACGTTGCATCTAAATAAATGAATTTATTTTAGAGATTTATTTATCTCAAGTTATCAAGTTCAACGTTTTTTTTTATATTTAATCATTTTCAAATTACAGTATATAATTAAGTAAAATGTTATGTATAAATTTAATTTCAGCAATTGTAATGCATATGCTTTACTATGTTTAAATTAAAAAGTGTTGTATTATACACTGTATGTATCGGCTTTATCAACCACCCTCCTCTCTAAGATATTGGCATCGGCCATCAAAACCTCTGTATCATATGACCACCGATAATTAAAACTGTGAAATTGCATCAAGATTTGCGTATTGTTGATAGCATCTTTCCAGCAGTTGAAGTTTCCTTTATTTAAATGCCCCCTGACAAGGCCGCAGAAAATGAAATCAGAGCACCTCCTCCCCGTACCGACTCAAATTAGAGCGCTGCCTTCCTATCATAACTAATGCAATCAGAGACAAAAGATTATGCTGCGTTTGAAGTAATGCAGGAGAAACGGAGAGAAGGAGAGAGAGAGAAGGAGAAGGGGAAGGACGGAGAGGGAGGGGTTTGGGGATTAAGCTGTGGAAAAATTTGTTATTAAGAGAAAAGGTCACCGAATGATATTACCCACAACCTGATTAGCGAAAGGGCCTTAGGCCAATGCATCAATGCCTTCTTCCCAAAAGCCCCTTGGCTGCACAAACGCACGCATGCGAAGACAAAAACAATGACAATGAGTGAGTTGCGGAGTCAGTTGTGATTTGGTATTTCAATGTGTCGTTCTCGACAGTCTTTACAGATCAATTACCGCTGTGTCAGCCATGTGGCGGTCTGGGGGCTGGGGGCTGCATTAGCCGTATCTGACACAAAGAGAGGCAGACAATTCAACTACAGCACCGAACCATTCCCAGCATGCTCTCCGGCCAATAAGGGCCACTGCCATCCACTCCCTCAAGCCAGTGGCGCTGACAGACCACACAAACGTGCTAGCGTAGATTAAGACTACAAGCTGCTAATTTACTCTGACACTGCTCGATCCCTTTAAACTGTGAAAGACCGGTGGAGACGCACTGGTGCTAATAGAGTCAGCTGCAAGGAAATACCAGCACAGCCGATGTCTCTCGAGATACAGTAAGTTTGTTTGTCATCCTAATGAAAAGGCAATATTAATATTGGAGTCTTTATCCCCTGGAAACTGTCAGATATTTTTATAACAGGAAGAGCGTTCTGATGAAGCCCCTACTGGCTGCTTTTTCTCTCTGTTAAAAAGGTAAATGACATCCCATTCTTGTGTTGGTCTAGATCTATTCAAAAATAAATTATATTAAAAATACAATAATGTATGTAATACATGAATACAATGATGAGCATGTTTTTTTTCTGAATCAAAATTGTATTTTGTGCCATAAAGTGAGAATTGTCAGGGTGATACACCCAGTGCTATTTTAATGTTATTTATGTAAAACAAGTATTTATAATAAAAAACAAATTTTTGGGGTGTTATCAAACAGAATTGTACAGTAACGTCCAAAACATGTCACCATGGGATGTTTTGTCAAAAATAAAGTATACTGAATTATCAACTAAGATGTTATGACAGCTTTTTGGTTCAATGTATATGTAAACTAATCAATCTATAACTTCACTATCAGAAATCATTGATCAACTATTTGCCTTTTGCAAAAATTGTATTCAAAATACACCAAATCTCATTATTTACACTTTTTTACACAAATATTACACAAATATTTCAAAACCTTCTGAAAATACAATATTGCACAATTACTATGGGGACCTTGGACAACTTTTTTGGAATAAGATGTTTCCAATTTTGGAGCAATTCTCTAGAATGGCCCATTTATCAATTTCAGATTTTTTTTTTTCTCAAAACCACAAACTTGAATGAGTACATTTCTAATTTTTTAAAATAATGTTTCTGTTCTTTATTCTTTATAGACTATTATACATCACTGAGTTGATTTGCTTTATTAATTCAAATGGGCTGCATGAAATGGTCCTGTTGAGTGTTTTGGAAACAGGTAAACTGCTCAACATGCCTTTGAACCGTTCTCTGCCTTCTGTCTCTATAGATATCGGCAAGACCGCTCTCTTCAATCCTCTCCCTCTGTTTGAAACAGATGTGAATCCTGACCCAGTTCTATCTCTCCTGCTTCTCTAGGCATCCATTGAATCCACAGACAGAAAGACACACAGACAGAGAGACAGACAGAAGTTATAAAACTTTTATTCCGACTGCAAGCAGGAAGAACAAACAGCAAGAACAAAGCAAAGCCAAAAAAGGGAATAATAGACAAAGAAGAGACTGCGTGAGAGAAAAGACAGCATGCTCCTTTACGACTGACTGATGTGCTGTCCAACAGAGCCTTTCAGTCTTTTGCCTCAGTATAGATTTGTCGCAAGCCTATTGCAGTTACTAGTGGAGACCGACACCGAGAGACCGTCCTGCTTTTAAGAATGGAGATGTTTGTTCCTGTGAGTTAAAATGCTGAAGACCGTTTTTGCTGTTGTCCTGTTAAGCTATGGCTAATGAAGTGGTAAATTAAAGCGGATATGTCACACTCTGACACAAAACTCATTTTCGGATGCTGTAAAGCTGAAGTGTTTTACATCGAAAATGTCTGTCAGAGTCGTGGCCTGGTTAGCACAAATTCTCTGAGGAAACATGCTTTTTTTGTTTGTTTGAGGGAACACCACTGATTGCTTTTGGCACAGATAGTGTCCTAGACAAGTTAAGACATGATAAAACAACACTTCTGAGTAGTGGTATGTTCGTACTTTGGTGTGTTTTTGTAAGGCCTCCGAGTTCAGTTCCGGACCTGATATATAAGTTTTTTTTTCAAACTCACCAATCAAAATTGCCTGAGCGAGACATCCATACATCACCATGCATTTTCGTTTGTATGGAAAAGAGCTTTGACATTTTGATAATGGCTCCTTTTGCTGTACAGAAGTCATAGGAAAAAGTCATAGGAATTTCGAGTGACATAAGGGTGGATGATAACACAAGAAACTGCAAATGATCTGTGGAAGGTGTGACTCAGTTGGAACAACCAAATTTAGACTTGCACGAAAAAAAAAGAAAAGAAAAGAACTTTGAAACTCTTTTCTGTCAGAAATTGCTAGTACATTTCACAAATGATTGCAAAGAAATGTCAAGTAACACACTGTAGTAAATGTGAAATTAGGACTGAAATAGTATTTAGGCTACTTGTAACTTTAGTAGTCTTTGTTTCAATTACAACTTAGAAATCACATCAAATCAAGGTTTATAGTAGGTCGAAAAAGTAATTTATTAGACTGTGGTGCTCAAGTGGGTAATCTAGGTTTGAATCTAGCTTGCAACATTCTCATTCCTTTCTATTTTTGGTTTTTTGCCACTGGCCTACAAATCAGAGTTACCTAAAAAGATATTTTCTTACCATTTTGTATACAGAATTGTGCATACAAAAAGAATTATGAATTATAATTTTGTATTTTTTAAATTTGTATTTTTTATTTTTTTTATTTTTTTGTGAAACCATTAAGCAATAGCTACAAAATGATAAAATGTAAAATTTTTATTTTATGCCAAAAATCATTAGGTTATTAAGTAAATATCATGCTCCATGAAGATATTTATATTTATATTTACATTTCCTACTGTAAATATCTAAAAACCTAATTTTTTATTAGTAATATGCATTACTGAGGATGACTTTTTCTAAATATATGTATACAGTAT
>JAUMHE010000047.1:1117626-1127899 GCA_032359235.1 Enteromius mattozi
ACTGCATGGACACTGAGCAGAAACAGTTTTAGTGCTATTTTTATAGAATAAATGTAAAAATATACATTGCATCTTTTATACACACTGATTTAAAAGGATTTGCATAAAGGGATTTAAAATAATCCAAAAATGATCACAACAATAAAAGCAAGGAATTAAGACTTCTCTCTGACTAAAAAAAAGACTAAAAATAGTATAACAAACTTTATTAATTAAAAATAATTTGTTTCTAATTTTAGTGGCTATTTCTTTAAAGTTTCGTTACGTTTGAATAGTCCAGGCACCTCTTCAGTCCCTCTCGTTAAAGTCTGATGAGTAACCGAATCTCTCTGTCTCTCAGTATCAGCTATGGAGGTGCAGATGGAGCCGGCGCTCGAGAGACAGACGCGGTGTTGCTCGCTCTCCAGTGATGACGACAGTTTTTGTGAAGAGCCCGCTGAGGAGGAGGTGATGGGCGGTAGCTGCAGACCCTGGACACGCTACCTATCCTCCTCCTCCTCCTCAAGTACCTTTTGCACAGACTGCCGCAGCTCGGGCTACTCATCCATCCAAAGCGTTCCCAGTCCCTCCATGTCTTCCTCTCTGGTCTCCCCTCAAAAACCCACCGGGGATCTGCTGCCGCCCGCGCAAAGGACTCGTCGCCAGGTGAAGAGGAAAAACACAGCGGCTCACAGCGGAGGAGAGGCGGAGCGTGACCAGGACGCAGCCAACGTGGCCTTTCTTAGCCTCTGATGGACAGGAAGCTGTCGTCCCTTAACGCATCACTTCCTGGCCACCCGCCAGGAGCACTTTGGTTCACGGGTGCTGATGGTCTTTATCTCAGAGCAGCGAGAGTGAGATGAAGCAGCTGAAATGTCTATTTCTGAGCTTTAAATACGACCAGAAGAACAAAGGTCATGTTTTTTTCTTTCCCATAATGCATTTCACTTCAGTTCCCGATGGCGGGAGCGCCTTCACCTGACTGTTGCTGTTGACAAGCAACCAAATTGATGCCTCAACTGTGTTAAAATCACTGGAACTGTCGCTGTTTTTGAAGTCTTGTGTACGTTGTTACGTCTTCGTATTTAAAAAGCGCACCGTTTACATAAAAAGGACTTAAAGTTGTGTTCTTTTACAAAGTTACATGCAGCTACAGAGAAAACCCACTCAGTCCATGAAGTTTCATGCTAACAGTTGCACTGTCCGATCAAAACTGGTTTGTTTACGTGAATGTTTCTCGTCGCGTATTTTGATTATTTATCTGGAACTGGACTGACCGACTCCAGTGTTTTTTATATTTGCGCATTGCTTTGCGTTCGCCACAATTCTTCTGCCAAAGTTTTTGCATTAACGACTCTCATACTGTTTTTCTGCTTGATACCACTGATGTTTTGACCTGTGAAGCCTGTGGAAGCTTGTTTCTGTCACAGAGTTTAAAAAAAAAAAAACTGCAACTTTATTTCTTACAATTCTGACTTTTCTTATATTTGTGAGTTTACATTTCGCTGACTTTTTCTCAGTATTTAACGATTTAAACACGAGATGTAAACTAGCGGTACGGAATTGAGCTGAATTGTTTTCCTCAGAATTGTACTTTATAACTCAAAATTGTGAGTTTATATTAAAACAATTGTATGTTTTGTGAATCTAATCTAAATCAGAACAAAGATGTAAACTAGCAGTTGTGAGAGAAAGACCAAATTGTGAGAGATAAATTCGCAATCTAGAGGAGAATAAAAAAGCGTAATTGTGAGTTTTTATCTTTTAATTCTGAAAAAAGTCGTCAGAATAGCGCAATGTAAACTCGCAATTGCAAGGAAAACAGTTCAGAATTGCAGCAAAAAACTTGTCACAATTACGAATTTATTTCTAAATTTTAAAGAATTTTTTTCCCCAAGAAAAGTCAGAATAGCATGATGTAACCTCACAGTTGCGTCAAAAAAAAAAAAGTCAGAATTGCTATAAAGTTGCAATTGTACGAAAAGTCAAAATTGAGAATTTCGCAATTACGAGAAAAAAAAAAGTCAGATTTCTGAGTTTGTCTCGCAGTTCTGACTTTATAATGTGCAATTGCATACTTATCTCACAATTCAGAAAAAAAAAGAAGAAAAGTCAGAATAGTGGAGTAGAAAGTTGCAATTGCCCTTTTTTATGTCTTGTGTTGGAAATGCGCTTCCACAGAAACCTGTAAGTGTACAGTAAATCTGTACGAATTTTTCGCATACCTTTACGACAGATCCAATGCAACAGCCGATGAATGTGATCGCTTGACATGCTTTTTCATAATGACCTCGAGAGATACCGAGCACTTTTTATGATCCAATGCTGAAGAGCGAAATGATGCTTCGTAACGAGTCTCGATGTTTTATCTTTATATATGCTTGAACAATCAGCTGTCCATATATATATTTGTGAGTGTTCGACCGTGTTCATCTGTTTGAGGTTATGACACTAAAAGCATTAAGTTATTCTTTTTGTGCAGGTCTCGTTGGTACTGTATGTTGAACATCACTAAGGATTGCAACTGATTAATACTTGTGTATAAGTGTAAATATATAAATGTATGAAGCTGTGAAAGGCCATGTGAACTTGAAAACAGACGTGCTTGTTATATTCTGAAAACCACAATAAAACAATGCAGTAGTTACATTAGCATGCCCACAGTGTTTCTCTTTCTTACTGATGGGAACTTGTGGTTTGCAACCGTTTCATGTCTTTCGCTGCATATTTGACACCATTTTGATTCAGTATCCTAAAGATCACACTTCATCACTCGCGAACTGGTCAAACAGCTGTTGAACTGTGGTTTCATTAAAAGATTAATGCGGCGTGGGTCACCTTAAAGAAACAAGAAAAAATCATTTTTGGAGTCTGAAAACTTGTATAAATAATACAAAACATTTGCATGATTAAAAACTTGATTATTACGGAGTTAATTAAAAAAAAAAAGTAGAAAATTACAATATTGGATAATGCAAATATGTTATTCAAATCATTACTGATAAAATTGCAAACTGCAAAATACATAAAATGCATATCGTATTTGATTTTGTATTAGATTCATAAGGAGGTGCTTATTTAAAAGTCAAACGATTAATAGTTTGTGTACTGTGTATATTTATTACATATGTTTAAAAGAAATTTTATTAAATATATTTATAAATTATATATGTATGATATGAATATAAATGTACACATGTAAATATTTTCTATATAGTGCATGTGTGTGGTTTTATATATACGTAAATATACACAAACATATTTTATGTAAACAAATACTTTTATTTTGTATGCAGTTATTCACGATTAATCGTTTGACAGCACTATATGTAGTTATACATGCATAGTTATTTTCATGGTTCCAATGGTTATTTTATGCATGTATTTTATATTATTATTAATGCTCAAAAACAATATGCTAAAAAAGGTGTAATTCGGAGAATGCCAGGTCACTGAAGACGGTGAAATAACTGCGGATAACTCTTTTACGCTCGCTATTTTACACGCGCAGGTGACGTACTGGCATCTGTCCGGTCACGTGACCGCGAGCAGCCGCCCAGCTGGAGCAGATCACGTGACCGCGTTTGTTGTGTCCGCACCGCACGGCCGCTGCGCTGCAATGTCATCATCATCATCACCATCTTCCTCATTATTATCGCCCTTATGAGCGATACCTCCCGACGGAGCGCATCCGTGGCGGGCTCGAGCTGATCGCGAAACATTTATTCAATGCTCTCCGCCTGAAAGAGCCGCTGTTGTTGGAGCCCTGCGCGGGACAGAAAGACGAGCGAAAGGTGAGCTGCGCGTGAACGCGCGTCGTCTTTTGTGTTTATCTTTCGGATTTGTCAACGATTTGGGCTGATAAACGAGCTCTCGATTCGTTCACGAGGCCATTGCAAAGTCTAAGCTGAAGGAAAAACAAAGCAACGCACGATTGATTGAAAACGCTGCTTTAACTGCAAAGCAAGCGAATGCAAACACGACGTGAATAAAAGCAGACGTTGCAGAATAATGGCATAAAGTCACACAAACAAACAGACTCGATGTGATGTCACTGCCACGTCAGGATCGTTAACCCTGCCGTATGTGTGTTTAATGGCGACGTAGATTAATGACATGTTGCAAACCTGACAGGTGTGAAATAGTCACCTGAATATTGATCACACGTTCAAATACAAACAAGTAGATTATTTGGGGTCAAAGCAGGTGAATTGGGACACTTAAAGATCCATCGTTATATGAGGAAAGCTCATAATTCATATAACAATCTAGAATAATAGACGACTAACTTAATATTTGAATCTGAATATTGGGATTATAAATGACACACTCACCTTTAATGGTGTTTAAGTATGTGTGTGTGTACTGTGTGTTTTTATTATGTGTGTATATATATATATTTATTTATATTTGTATGTATTGTGTGCATTTGTATGTGAACACTTGTATGTAATTTATAAATAGCTTGTGTCTTTCTTCTGTTGAACACAAAAGAAGCTGTTTTAAATAAAGTTGGTAACCAAAAAGTTGACTGTAGCCATTGACTTCCACAGTATTTTTTTCCACAGTGTGGAAGCAGCTCTTTCATTCTTAGCATTCTTCACCGTACCTTCTTTTGTGTTCAGCTCATGCAGTTTTATAGCACCTTGAGGGATTCTTAGGCGAGCTGTCACTTTAAGTAGTCGGATCACTTTGTGCAATCAGAAGGGAAATAAATGTTTGAACTTCTTGTTTCTTATAAAGTCGATCATCTGGAGTTGCGAAACGCTCTTGTTTACAAACTCTGAATCGATGTGAAATTCCTGGAGTAGTTCTGATAATTCTCTCGTGTCTTGACCTGACGTCTACTTTCTTTTCTTCCAGGTCGTGAAGCTCTGTGAGTCTGAAAAATGGCCTTGTGGCAGCAGTTTGGATTGCTTCTGTGGAAGAACTATATTCAGCAAGTGAGTATTTGTCTTGGATTTGGCCTCTGCGTGTTGTTATTTTTCTGTTTGCTGGATATTGGATGGTTGTTGATGGTATTAGGATTAGTATGATTTTTTTTGGGGGGGTATGAAAGAAATACTTTAATGTAAGGATGTATTAAATAAATAAAGTGTCATTAAAGGCGTGTTATAAATTATTTCTGTTTTAAATAAATGCTCTTCTTTTAAGCTTATCCTGAAAAAATGTATCACGGTTATCACAAAAATATTAGGCAGCTCAACTGTTTTCCACAATGTTTCTTGATCAGTAAATCAGCGTATTAGTATGATTTCTGAAGACACTGGAGTAATGATGCTGAAAATACAGCTTTGCATCACAGGAATAAATTACGTTATAAAATATAATAAAACAAATAAAAAATTATTTCAGAATATTAATGTTTTTAACTGTATTTTTGGTTAAATAAATGCAGCCTTGGTGAGCAGAAGAGGCTTCTGTCAAAATCATAAAAAAAAGTTTTGATCAGTGGTATATATATAATAATTAGGCCTTTATATATTTACAGGGTTTTCATAGCTGTTAGATTTTATTCGCTCTTCCACCAATTAATGCCTTAAAATCAGAGCAGAAGTCTTAAATTCATAAAAAGGCATTAAATAATAATTTAAAATTAGAATAATAAAAATAAAAAATGTATATTATTGTTATTATTTTCAAATACAAATATCTAAACATATACAAAATATTGTTTTAATCATAAAGTCTCTTTATTTTGATCCGTTTTTTTTCTAGAAAACAAGGCATCTTATTTCAGATGCCGAGTCTTGCACTAGAGAACATTTTTTGATTTATTACGTTCATATTAACTTATTGTGTTCCCTTGGTTTTATTCCTTACCTTTTCTTTACATGGTCCCAAAAAGGTCTTAAATTTATCTTCAGAAAATATTGATTTAACCCTGGGTTATGAAGCCCATAAATTATGTGGCCAAAGGTGTAGTGTGTGGAAGAAATGCAGTGCTGAAATGTCAAATATGTTGTTTAGAGGCAACCGCATTATAAACTTCCTTCCAAATGAGCCTCGTTCATGTATTGTGCTCTCATAGCCTTCCACAATATGTTAAAATTAGTGCTGTCAAATGATTAATCGCATCCAAAATAAACATTTGGTTTACGTAGTATATGTATGTGTAATGTGCATATTTATTTTATACATATACAAACACATGCATGTATATGTTTAAGAAATATATATATGTGTAATGTGGAAATTTATTTTTGGATGCAATTATTCATGATTAATTGTTTGCACTAATTAAAATCCAGTATTTTAGCACATTTTAGAGAGTAATTAAGGCAACCACAGCATCCAATTATCCTTGTAATTATGCAGATAGTAATGTGAATTACAAACGTAATGTGAAATCTTAACTACCCCAGATCAATCATTTAGGGCAAAGTATGAAAAATGGAAGAAGATAATCCAAAATGATGATCAAACATGACTTTTTAAAGTGTGAAAAGCCCATTAGAGTGCAAAAAATTGTGGGAGTAAATCTCTAAAGATCAAATGTTGTCGTTAAAGAAACCTGATATTTCTGTTGAAATGTTATCAATCTTGTCTTCTAACAGCAAAACACAGAATCAGATCTTAAAGAAACGAGGAAATGTTGACTAGTTTGCGGCGGGTGAAACTGCACAAGCTAAACAAAGGCCAATTTAATGATTACCTTATTCACCTTATTTGCTTTAATCATTTAACCCGGCTCTATTGAATGACTTCTATGTTCCTTCCCATATTAAGTTTAGATTTGAGACTCTCTTTCATAAGCGCAGGACAGCAGAAGCTCTGTTAAACGGCGATGCATCTCTTTGGTGGTGTTTTTGGCTCTGGTCATGCCGGACCTTTGCTCCGCACACTTGTGGTCTTGTGTGCGACGGCGTGCAGCTGAAGTCTATCACAAGTGAACTTTCTAAACAGTCAATTGAGCTGGATCAAAGTGCTGCGGGAAGCGTCCCAGTTCCCTCCTGATAGAGGGCTGTTGCTAAGAGACCCGCGCCCAGCCGAGGCGTAAACACTGGGCCGTTCATGTCTCGTCACGGCACACAGCGATGCCTTTCTGATCCAGATCAAGCCCCAGGTGTCTCGCTCAAACATGGGCTTACTGACACTAGATCTGCAGCATGAGTGTGACTAGTTCACCTGTTGTTAACACAAGCTCACACATACAAGCTGATAAACACTGAGAGCGTTAAATGGTTTGTTTAAAAAAAATGATGCATATGTTAATTAGATTTGTTTTTATTTGATTGTTTTTTTAATTGTCATCTTTTTTTGTTATTTTTGTTTTAGTACTACCTATGTCAAATATCAAAAAGATAAAAATTAAACTGACTTGAGACATTTTATATCATATATAATTTCATTTATGTATATTATCATCTGCACAACACAAATACTATTTTTATTTATATATTTACTTGTTAATTATACTTTATTTTGCTATATTTTACTTTATAAGTATGGAAGCATATTCATAGAAATTACATTACAGAGCTGTGGCCTAATATCGTGACTGTAAAATCATCAATTGTGCCACAAACAATTAATTTCAATGGTAATTAAATGTTACTTTTTGTTATATTAAAATAAAATTATATAATATATATTAATTTATAAACTGTTTTATTGTAACAGTGTAAATTATGAAAATTAATTACTAAAAATGTAGCAAACAAGTAATTGTAAAATCAATAATTTCACCACAGTAATTCATTTAAATAAGATTGTTTTTTATATTGTAAAAAAAAAAAAATTACATCTTTTTATTTTTATTTTTTTTAAGAAAACATGACCGCTATGGTTCAGAGAGTAGTGAAATAAATCAAATGAAATTTTAATTAAATTAAATATAATTGTAAATAAATTAAATTTTATTTTTACTTTTTTACTTTATTTTACTTCATTTTATTCAAAGCGGCTTACACTGCATTTAAGGTACACATTTGCATTTTTATACATTTTAATTTATTGGTTTTGTCTTTTATTACTTTAAATAATCATTTAACCCCTTACCATTTAACCATTGTCTCATTTTACCATCTTCCTGTCTAACTAGCCATCTATCCATCCATCCATCTTCTGTTCTTCTCGCCTGACGTCCTCTCTCTCTTTCTCTCTCTCTGCAGAAGCGTCAGATTCTGGTCACTCTGGTGGAGATTGCTCTTCCACTGCTCTTCTCGGCTATCCTGATCGTCCTGCGACAGAAGGTGTCATCCATCAACTACCCCAATGCCACGCACTACCACAGCTTCCCTCCGAGCAACCTGCCGTTCCCTCTGTGCTTCCAGGACCTGCAGCTGGCCTACGTGCCTGCAAACGCCAGCGTGGTGCGGCAGATCTCAGAGGACGTGCAGCAGAGCCTGCAGGAGTGCATCCGAACCGGTGAGAGCTTTATGGGCTGTTTAACCCTCTGAAGAGTGGAAGTGTGTTCATAAAGACAGCAAACACGTCTGAGCTGTGCCGCGAATCACTGGCTGATCTGATTATAGGATCTCATTATATTTCTCCATATAGACAAAATATAAAACAAAAAGCAGAAAACATGGGAATAGGAGATAGCAAAGAATGATTTTATTTTATTTTATTTTATTTTATTATTTTATTTTTTTAAAATATTGTCAAGAATGACAAAAAGAAAATTACATACAACAAATATAATGTGTGCGTTAAATTGGCTACATGGAAAAATTTATAAATGTATAAATGACATGGAAAAAAATATAGAAACGACAAAATATGCTACAAATGGGCTACATGGAAAATCTGCTAATAGCAGAAATAGAGAATTATGTTTTTCTGTTTATAACAAAATTGTAGTGTACATAACAAACATAAAATATTTTGTTATTTTATTAAATGCTGTTTCTTTTCTCTCTTTCACTGTATTCATTTTGTCAAAAATGGCAACAAGAAAAATATATATGGGCAAACAAAGCAACAAATTGACTCCATGGAAAAGTTGAAAAAAAATTTTATTAATATTTTTTTTCTATTTCTAGTGTTTAAAAAGGTTGTAGTATATAACATACATAAAAATAACAGAATAAAATAAATAACATTGAATAAAATAACAAATATTTTATTGCAATATTGTTATTGTGCAACAATGTTATTCTAAAAATTGTGTAGATATTGCTACTCTTCAAGGCAGTTGTTTTTAAATTCCTTGTCTGGAAAACTTTAAAACTAATAACTTTGGAAAAGTCATGGATATTTTCTATAACGGTTATAAATGAATGTTCCTACTCTCAACATCTAGATATTGCACCTCATGAGTGCAATATCTCTAAAATGTTTTTATCACTCATTAACCTGTAAGTCCAGGAAGTTCATTGGTCCAAAAGTTTGTGAACCCTGGCATTAGTGTAACTGCTCTGTTGACTCTACAATATGTTTGAGTTTGAAGTTAAATGAATGCGCATATTGAGGTTTTGTGAATAAATAGTTTTGTGACCTCGGCCAGAAACCTCTTGGCCGCTCTTCCTGACATAAATAGCCTCTGCTTGACCCTTGAATTGTCCTGGAGCCTGTGTTTATGAGCTGTCATAAAGGCCAGCAGGGGATATGCAGGTGATGAATCACGTAATAAACGATTCTCTGGTCTGTGTCTTGATCATGTGACTAATGCTGGATGCTATTTGCCTTCTCCTGTCGCTCTGAGCGAGCAGATCCACGATCTGATGCCTCAACTTTGACTGTGAAATGAACAGCTTGATGGTGTTAAAGTGCTGTGTGATAATCACAAATGACTCACTGACTGAAGATCGTGCTTTAAGAGAGGCTGCAGCAGGGCTGATGTAATGAAAGTCAGCAATTTTGACATTTTAAACCCAGACTTGTGGGATAGCTGAGATATGAGGAGGTTTCAGGCAAACACATCATTTAACTGAAATTGCGGAGCTTTAAGTAGCTGTTCATTTCTAGATGGATGTGATGAAAGCAACGGCCTGAGGATAAATTTGAAAATTGCACTTATTTTTATATTGTATTATTATATTTCCAGATGTGTGTGTGTGTGTTTGTCTATATATATATATATATATATATATATATATATATATATATATACATATGAACATTTTGTTTTTTCAGATAAATACATTTAAAATTAAATAAATAAAATTTCAAATTTAGTGCTTTTAAATGATTAATAAAATAAAGCTGAGCTAGCTAATACCTTCTGCTGAAAAATGACATGTAGTTGCAGAGTTACTTATCAACAGAATCAAATTTAAAGCAAATGTGTCATATTACACATTCATCTGATATTGATCTGATATCTGATCTTATGGCTGTTTGAGAAAAA
>JAUMHE010000047.1:1140758-1151567 GCA_032359235.1 Enteromius mattozi
CATTTTTAGAAAGGAGTGTTAAGTTTTGATTGCAGTGTTTCATTTTGGCATAGATGTGAGTTGTTAATCTCCAAGTGTTATGTCTGATTGGCTTGTGTGTAGAGTTTTGACATAATGAGTCAAATTCTGCAAAAGTGTGTAAGCAATAGGCGCAAACTGTAATAAAAGCCTGATGTTTTGAAGCATCTTTTGACAAAGCAATTTATGTTCAAGTAAATTTCTGTGGTTTTAATTTTAGAATGTACATTTTAAATTATGAATAACATACAAATCACATTCTACAGTATTTTGATACATTTTACAGTAATACAGATTATGAGACAGTAGAAATACTGAAAATATATATTTAGCAACCAAACACTTACAGTGTTATACTGAACATCATATATTCTACAGCAAAATACTGTATTATTTTTTTACAGTAATAAACTGTTGTTCCATATTACAGTAGGTGTACTGTACAATCACAGCGTTATACAGGCAAATTAGTATTGCCAGGAGTTTACTGTAAATTAACAAGATTCTTCTTTTTTTTTTTACTTTGTAACTTACACTAAAGTTTATTTGTATATGCAAACTTAAGGCTGCCTACATTGTCCAGGACATAATTTTTAACTGGCATTTAACTGAACCAGTCAAATAAATGTAAATGTTTAAAGGTGGTAAATAGTACAGGTAGTAAATGTGTAAATAGTAAGATTAACAATGAGTAAATAACAATTAAAAAACACTTAAAGTAGCATGATATTATGGTAAAAAGTAGTGTATTGTATTATATAAAGTGCTAAATGAATAGAGGTGACTTGACTTTCATGTTTTTGAAAGGTCTCAAAGTCAAACGGGTGTGTAGTACAGTATGTAGACATGCTTGTCTGCATACCTGTTTACATTAAGGGGAACAAGGTGTTCTATTAAAAGTGTTCTACTCATGTATAAACATGTATAAACAATTCAATACTCTGTTATTTTTTAAGCAGCTGCCCCAGAAATTCAGGTCAGTGTTCAAAGTGCACTGTGGGAAATTGCTGTTCTTGCCTGATACAAGATCAAAAAGCGATCATCTATAAACCCGTGCACTCAGTGGATTATTTCTTATTTTTATTATTTGTCAAAAAACAGTCCAAGAGCACACATCAATTAGGCAAAAAAGCTCAATGTGGGTGCTCTACAAGAAAAGAAATATATCAAAGGAAGCACACCCAACTTCAAAAGTATAAGCTCAAAACGTCACCTTTGGTGAGAACATAATTAAATACTTTTCTACTTTTGGAGCTGTGGTGTGCCTAATTTGATACTGTCCTATTTGCTTCAGTGGATTGATTTAATAAGGAATGGGTTTATGAGCAGTTACATGTAAATTCCTTTCATTTGTGTTTCAAAGATAAAGTTAGGTGTATTTTTTTATGCTTTGTTTATATTTTTGTGCTGCAAAACAAAATTCCTATTATCTGGGCTGTTCTGTATGACAAAGATTAAAATAACTTAAAAAAAATAAAATAAAATTAATTAAAAATTATTCTTACACTAAAGAGACATTTCATATTGTTTATCTCTGAAGTATTGCTGCTTATGTTTGGATCTGATCCTAGATGCCTTGTTTCAGTGCAAAGGTTACTCTGTTCTTTCTTATGGCCCCTCCTTTAGTTTAACTACAGGGTACATAAGAGCAAGACTACTACCCTCATTAGACCTAAACAGGTGATTGATCTGTGCATGTGTATAGTAGATTTCTCTGACTATGGCTTTCATAGAAGCATTACTCTCGCAGGGCTCTAGCATAGGTACTGTATTTGGTGCTTTGCTGTTGTGTTTGGTTATTTATCTGTTCTCCATCAGCTCCAGTTCTCAGGATGAAGAAAAACATTATCCTCCAGGACCCAAACCACTGCCACTTCTGGGGAACCTGCACACGCTTGACCTCAAGAAAATCTACCTGAGCCTTTTTGAGGTGAACAAAATGCTTCAAATGAACTTTTACTGGTAAACAGAATTAGATTTAGAGCAAGAATGGATCTTAATTATATATAGACTGTCATATGAGTGTTACGGATGAGACAGACAGACAGACAGATAGATAGATAGATAGATAGATAGTAATGCATTCAGTATAATATCATAGCTAAAAATTATATCTTCTGCATCAATGCCCTTCAGACTACATTGCCAGTAGGATTCCCTCTTGTAACTTATTGCTTAAATAGTACAAATGCCATGTAGGCATTTTCTGGCATGCATTGTTAAAAAAAAAAAAAAAAAATAGGTCACCTAGTTGTCATTTTGTCTAGAGTAAGAGTCAATGGTAATGTATAACCTTGGCAAATGCACAACAGGAGAGAGTTCTGTGTAATGAGGTAATGAGGTGTAAAGAGGGCTATCCATTATAGCTGAAGAAAATTTGTGACCAAGCTGTATTACCTGAATGATCTAGGATTGAATAAAATGCTGTGTTCTTACAAATATATTCTGCTAGTAAACCAACCAGAAAGAGCACAGGTGAGATGATACCAATCTAGCTCCATCTTTTCTGTCTTACAGCTGTCAAAACAGTACGGGTCAGTTTACACAGTGCACTTTGGCCCCAGAAAAGTGGTGATATTGTCAGGATACAAGGTTGTCAAACAGGCGCTAGTGAACCTTTCAGAGGAGTTTGGAGACAGAGATATTACTCCCATATTTCATGATTTCAACCAGGGATATGGTAAGAAGGTTCTGTCTTCAGATGATCATTTAAAAAACATCTTATTTTTCTATGTCAAATTAGTTCAGTACTTTGGAGTAATAAATAAATGCTTCCTCTGTAGGGATTGCATTTTCCAATGGTGAAAACTGGAGGGAAATGAGACGCTTTGCTCTTTCAAACCTGCGAGACTTTGGAATGGGCAAGAAAAGAAGCGAAGAGATTATCATTGAAGAGTCGCAATGCTTAAAACAGGAATTTGAGAAGTCTGAAGGTAAGACTATAAAGCCAAAGCACAAGAAGAGGCTGTGACTGAAGCAGATTTAAAGATTAATATATTTTTCATCCATGTGCAGGAAAACCATTTGAAACAACTCTGCCAATGGCCATGGCTGTTTCAAACGTCATCTCTGCCATTGTCTACAACACCAGATTTGAATATAGCAACACTAAGTTACATCGCATGGTCAAACGAGCTTATGAAAACATGAGATTAACTGGATCAGCTTCAGTTCAGGTACCCAGACATTTCTAATGCATTATTTTGGAGTCAAAGCATATATACGTTGTACATTGGTACATTGTGCGGTTCTTATTGTTTGTAGCTCTACAACATGTTTCCTTGGATTCGTCCTTTTGTGGCGAATCAGAAACGCATTGTGAGCAACGTCAAAGAAACCATAAGACAAAATGAGGAAATAATTAATGGCCTGAAGAAGACTATAAACCTTCAGGACCCCAAAGGAATTGCTGAATGTTTCCTGATACGACAGCAAAAAGATGAGGTTCTGCCTGTAGTTTTGAATAAAATAAATAGACTCATGATTGCATTCTGACTCACTTTCTTGGCCATAATTTCTGCAGGAATCTGGCAAAACAGACTCTTTCTACAATTCAATGAATTTATATTATACAATGAACAACCTATTTGGTGCTGGTACTGACACAACGGCCACAACACTGCGCTGGGGTCTTCTGCTCATGGCCAAATACCCTGAAATACAAGGTATGGCTGCAGCTTAATTCACTGTTGCATTATTTTAGAATTATAAACCAATATCAGAGTCAAGTATATCGTAATGATATTATAAATGCTCATATTGTCATCTTTCTTGTTAATTTAACTAAGCTGAGGTCCACAATGAGATTGACCGAGTGATCGGTGGTCGTCAGCCGGTGGTGGAAGACAGGAAGAACTTACCATATACAGATGCTGTGATCCATGAAACCCAGAGATTTGGAAATATATCACCCCTTGGTTCCCCCCGTCGAACCACCTGTGATGTTAACCTGAACGGATACTTCATAAAGAAGGTCTGGGTCCAGTAAGAGCATGCAGTGGGTTGATTATGTTCTCACACCATGTATCATTAATCTTTTTTTTTTTTGTGCAGGGTACCAGTGTGTGGCCTCTATTGGTATCTGTATTGAGGGATGAAAATGAGTGGGAAACTCCTGACAGCTTCAACCCAGGACACTTCCTAAATAAGCAGGGCAAGTTTGTCAAAAAGGACGCCTTCTTGCCCTTCTCTGCAGGTGCAGTAGACTTTAAATTCACTATTTATTGTGCCATCACAGGAGTTTTTGTTGATCTTCTGCTTATTGCTGTTCTCAGGACGCAGGGTTTGTCTTGGAGAGGGTTTGGCCAGGATGGAGCTCTTTCTGTTTTTCACCTCCCTTCTTCAGCATTTCCGCTTCACTCCTCCTCCTGGAGTTTCTGAAGATGATCTGGATCTCAAACCAGTCGTGGGCTTCACCCTGAACCCAGCTCCACACAAACTGTGTGCAATCAAACGGTCTTAACCTCATATATTTGCTATGGAATGTCTGTCATTTTATGTCTGGTTTGTTTGTTTTTGTTTTTGTTTTTTTTGCTTGTATACTGCATTTATTCATTTATCTTTCCACTGAAAGCACATTCAATGTTTATCACTTTTTAGATAAAGTTTAAAAGCGCACTGAGGGAGTAAATACATTTGTCAATTTAAAATCATGCAAATATTTTTTGTATAACTTGTGATAGCACTTAAATTACGTAATGTGAAAATAGTTGCCCACAGATGCTTCCTTTAGCCAAAAAATGAGGACTGATGAGGACAATACTTAAATAAATAAACTTTTCCACATTTCTTATTGGTTTTTACTCATTTGCAAAATCGGCATATGCTTCTTTAGTTCTATTTATAGTAGTTAAATCAGGATCTGGTTACACTAAAACCAGTTGTTTGTAAAAAAAAAAAAAAAAGCCTATGACTAATTAACTGTATCTGTAACTGTCCAAGTGCCAGTAGCTAAACATTAAAGATTATATTTTGACCAAGATGGAGCTCTTTCCTCCTCAATATGTGTGTAGCCAAATTAATGTCTCAATTTGAAGACCGGAAGATATTAATAACAATAACATAAAAAAAGTAACTCTATATTCTTGGCCTTTATTTGATCGACTGTTTTGAGGTGACTCATGGACACAAAATATGAAGCATGGGTATCAGAAGGAAAGTGTCTCAAGGTAACCAAATTCTTGTTTATTTAAGAGTATGCAAGTGCCATTTCACATCCTGATTATCAGAATATTTAAATATATCCAGGATTATGGAATAATAGACTGTTTAAAGAGGCTATGACAGTGTGGTTAAAATGATTGATACTTGTAAATTTATCTAAAGTTAATAAAAAAAAACCTTCCCTGTGTGTTATTATATAATTAGTGTTATGTATTGTTTTCTTTTCCTCCATTCTCTCACGGATGGGGTTTTGGTTCCTTGCCACTGTCGCCTCTGGCTTGCTCAGTGTGGGACACTTAATTTCTAGTGATTATCAGCGTTTTGATTACAGAGACCGTTTAATAAATAAATAGTTTAATCTAAATAGTTTAAAGTCATTATACATTACCATCACGCTATTCTCCTATTTGATAATGTTCAGCGATTTGCTACAATCCGTATTGTTAAAAGTGCTATATAAATAAAAGTGATTGATTTTAAAAGTGATTATGTCCCAGAACAAATGCCAACCTGGTCTCATAAAAATATGTACCTCTGTGCACTTTTTGTGCAGCACTGTTTTTTATGTACCTTGGTGCACGTTTCAGCGCAGTTTCAAAGAGAAATGTCTACTGAGTGACGCTAAAGCACAGGTTCAATACGTAAATCCTGGCACATTTATATTACGTCGATATAGGTGTGTATTAGGGCAGTTCAGAATTAACATATCCAGGGACTGTTGCTAAAAGTTAATGCTTTATCATGTTGGAAATTTGCCCTACACCAAATCCAACCCTAAATTACCGAAAAGCGTTAACAAATGCAAAACTGATATAAAAACACGTTTGTTCCTTTTACACAAATTTGAACTATTTTGTCAAACTGTGATTACACAAGATTCGAACCGGAGCTCCTCACCTCTCAAGTACATCTCTGTACCCTGAGCCACCGAACAAACCTACCTTCTGTGAAAACCCTTAGATATGAAGTTGGATATGTGTGATGCTAATGTTCAAAAGCATCAGTTTTCAAATCTCCCAGCATATTTATATTGTTTTGAAGTCAGAACACGATATTCATCAAGCCATTGTGCAAAAATTATGCTCTATTAGTTGAAACTCTGTAAATGTGTGTGAAAATGAATAACAGGTGTCAGAGATTTACGGCCTCTAGTGTTCATTTCTTTTGGAAACTGCAGTGATATGTACTTGTTGGTACGTAATTCTTGTTTCAATAAAAAGTGCACCAAGGTACGTTTATGGCAACTTACTTAACCAAAAGACCCTCACAAAAAGACAACCATATACTCAGGTAATTTTGGAGGTGAAGTAAAGTGATGTGGCAACTTGTAGTAATATAGTAATATAAAAGATAAATATGTGAAGGTGCTGTTCTTACAAAATTATTCAGAGTATCCATATTCTGATACAGAGAAGTTATTTTCTTTTATTGAAAATAATGTTTTTAATGAGAGTATCAAGGTTTTACAGAAAGTAAAATGAAGGACTGAGATGGGAATCCTAAAGGGAACCAGCTGCTTGTTTAAGAATATGCGGTTGTTTAAGAAAGTGCAGTTTCACATCCAGATGAAAAAAAAAAATAATATATATATATATATGTATGTGTGTATATATATGTGCATATATATGTATGTATAAATAAATAAGTAATGACAACGAACAAAGTGAACCTTGAAAGTGTCACCGAACATGAAAGAAGCAGAGTAATCTTTTGTACAAATGTCGCAACAAGGCATATTTTTCCAAAGTAATGAAGCCATTTCTCCCCTGATATCCATGCAAATAATTAAGCATATAAAAACACAGTATAATATCATGATGCTACATTCCTGTGCATTTGAATGGGTATTTTAACAGCAGATGTCTGTCACTAATAATAATGTGGCTTCGTTGCAAAAAAAGATGTTAAAGGGTTCTTTTGGCATCAATAAACACAGTCCTGGACAGGCAGGATTAGAGGGACATGCTATTTTGGAGATGCAGAACATAGACACATTATTACCAACGTTAAAAGAGGGCAAACTTCCTCATCTGTCAGACTGCTGTTTTCATCTGATTGTGACTTTTCTGCTCTTTTCTCGTTGTTGTTCCTGAACTCCTAGAAAAACAGAAAGTCAAGAGTATTCTCAGGTATGTTTTGGGTCCATCAGTGAACAGCACAATTTGAAGTGAAACAGCAGTATTTTCTTCATTCCTCTTAGGAGCTTTTGTGTTACCTTTTAACTTAACTGTCAAACACAAATTAAAATTGTGTTTCTGGTTGTCTTGCAGCATTTGTTCTTCACTAGATCTAGACCATCTGAGGGATTTGTCTGAATCAAGATGCTGCTGATCATTGAAGCTCTTCTCATTTTAGCTGCTCTAGGACAGGTAAGCTTGTGTTCTAGTGTGAATATTAGAGACATGAATACTGATGATTGATTATTATGATTCCTGTTACTGCAGGATCACAGAGCAGCTGGTAAAAGGAAGATATATCCATTGGATATGGCACTGAATTCAGTTGATGATCAGTATGACGGTTGTACTGTAAAAATGGCACATCTGGTGAAGACAAAACATCTGCAGAAGGAAATCAATAACTCAGTTGAATTTAAAAATACTTGGCAAGAAGGAGAAGTGAATGCCACAGCACCAGAAGACAACTTAACAAGGAATCATTCAATTGCCATTTATGTGTACACCAACCTTAATTCGAACGTATACCGCAATTTTAATATAGCTGTTCGTAATGGTAAGCAAAACTACACAAAGCAGGCATTTAAATGGTATTCACTTCAGTTTTTGTTAACAGATGCGATCAAGATATTGGCTGAAAAACAAATGAAATGCAAGTTTACGTACCGTGGTACCAAAGCTGAATTTTATCAAAAAGTTAGAGGCAAAAAGATTCGTTTTGGATCATTTACATCCTCTTCTCTTGAGCATAAAGTAGCGCAAGATTTTGGAAATAAATCTTGTTTTGAAATCAAAACTTGTGAAGGCGCTGATGTGATCAAATATTCTAAGTATCCTGAACAGAAAGAGGTGCTGATTCCTCCATACGAGAAGTTTAAAGTCACTGCTGTTAAGACAAGAAAACGTTATAAAAATCTCTGGTGTGAGACTGTGTACAAGTTGGAAAGCTCTGGTAAAAGAAGTGACCTGAACTGTGCGGTGGCTTTCAAGAAACCATCCAGATGCCTTTCTCGAAAGCTAATGGTCAATCAAAGCCAATCAATCAGTCAGTTTGTAGGCAGATCATGTGATTGTCAAAAACGGCACCAGATGCTTGTAAGCCAACTCAATCCCACTGACAGAGACGGTCTGAGACGGTGCTGCTGCTGTAGAGTTTGAGCTACAGGAATACTTACAAATGTACGTTGAGTGCTTTGAATTGTCATCCTTACATGATTTGACATAATACACTTTATTTTAGACCTACACATAATTTTATCAGTAATATATAGGTCAATATTTGACTGAGATTCAACTATTTGCAAATCTGGAATGAGAATGTGAAAAAATTAAAATATTGACAAATTATTGCCTTTAAATTTGTCCAAATGAAGTTGTTAGCCATGCATATTGCTAATCAAAAAATATAATTTTAATAGTTTTTAGTAGAAGATTTACAAAATACTGTATCTTCCTGGAACATGATCTTTAGCTACTTAATATTCTAATGATTTTTGGCATAAAAGAAAAATCAATAATTTTGACCCGTACAATGTATGTTTGGCTATTGATATAAATATATTCATGCTGATTGGTTTTGTGGTCCAGGGTCACAAATGAAGGACTCAAGAATCAAGTCTATCTACTCGTTTACCATTTTCCATTACTTTTCTAGAACTGTTATGTTCAGTATTGAATTAATAATTTTCAAGCATTTAACACCACAGGATATTGTTGTGAAGTAGCTATTTTCCATTGCCTTTGTTTTGCTTTAATAATACAGCAAAAAATACAAAGTAATAATACTATTATGTAATATATAATAGTAGTAATTTGTGCTGGTCAGACAAGATTATTCAATAAAGCTTATTTTAACCAATTTGGTCTCCTGTCTGCCTCATTGCTAGTTAGTCAGATATAGTTAGTTAACGCCTGGTTCTGGATATCAGACAAAATGCAGTTTTAAATTGTTTTGCATCAGACATATTACTTATGCATAATCATTTTGTGTCACTTGAATAGAAAGTTCTGTTATGTAATAATGCAGCAACATGGGAGGGGGGTAAAAAGCCTCTGCAGAGGATCTTGAACTTAAATTGAACTAATAATTGTGAAATTACTTCAACTTCCTGTATTGTGGCAGTTCCTCGATTGTGGATTGTGCTCTTGATATCATTGAATATCCTCTGTCTGATCAAATCTCCACTCTTCACCACAGCATTGACCCACAGAAGCAGAAACGGTTCAGAATATGTTGGCATTTAGATTTGGTTGGCTGCTTGAACTGCTTTGTGTTGCAATACTGAAATCATCAGTGATGATACCAACCGATCTCATGGCAATTCGTACATTTTTTACAAGGAGGCTAATTCGTACAAATTCTTACAACCTCACTCATATAGAATTTATAAGATGTTAGCTAAATTGTATGCATTTTACAAGTTGCCAATTTGTATGAAATCGTACAAAATCGTACGAGTGAGGTCGTGTGAATTTGTACAAATTGGCACAAATTTTCCACCTCGTGCGAATACGTACAAATTGGTTGTGAGACTGTGTTGAATGATACTCATTGACTCTAAGAGCAATTCTGAGGCTTGAGGAGCAAAAATTACTTTTCAAATGATTCCAAAGTCATGTCTGTAAGAACGATTCAAGAAAAGAAACTTCTGCTTTTACACATGCATATGGGTACATGCTCAAAAAAATGTAAAAAATAAATAATATAAATAAATAAATAAAACAAAAAATTGCAAAATTCTGCAGACAATATTAGACATCAGAAAAGATATAACATTTACAAAAAAAGGATCAAGGTTTAGATTCAGTGAAATACGAAAGGAAGGAAACATTAAGATGTAAACCAGCACACCAGCCTAAAGGGAACCACTTGTTTATTTAAAAATAGATTATGCATGAGTGCAGTTTCACATCCAGCTGCAGAGATAAAAAAAAAAAAAAAAAATCTAAAATACCTTTGCATTTGCTTTGCAAGAAATCCCAGTCAAAACATAACTTCAGACAGATGTTGTTTTTTAAAGTTGGCATTTATGTTCAATTGCAGATCTACAACATGTGTCCAGTTCTCAGTCCTTGGATGAAGACGTGGAGACTGATGATAGAAAATGTGAAAAGTAACAGATCAGAAATGCAGGAGCTGGTGAATGTCTTACGAAAGACCCTCTTGACTACATAGCACTCATTGTCTGTTCCCTCATCCACAATAAAAAGCACCCCCCTGGAGTGTTAGAGACCAAGCACCAAAATTGGATTGGCATCTATCTGTAAATTTTCTTGGAAAGACAATAACAGTCAAAATATATCTTTGTGATACAGTCAGTGATTGCAATGCAACACAATAAATGAATGAATGAATAGTGTGGAACTAATACAGGAAGTGAGGTTGTACGTTATCATCTCTTTGATGAGCTGACATGAAGATCTGAGAGTATTTGTTCTGGTTGGGTACAGC
>JAUMHE010000047.1:1176343-1206182 GCA_032359235.1 Enteromius mattozi
CTTGTAAACTTAATAAATCATGATCATAAAAAAATAATAGTCTAATTTATTGTCTGCATTATATCAAGTCGATTATTGTGTATTACATCATGTTATCGAGAGGGCTACCTGTGAGAGATGCTGTAATCACACAGATGACTGTCATGACCTGACAGCAGGGCGGAGATTAACAGGCTTTTTAAAACTATCCTTCGATCGGCTTGAGCTTTGGCCAACACTGAGTGAGATGATCGAAACCACCATCAAGCCCCATCATGTTTGACTGATCTTTCCCACCGGATAACAACAACTGCTATCTGCAGAAATGTGCTGATCTAAACTCCTGTTGCTCTTGAACTCCCGAAGGTAAGCTTCGTTTTAGTCGTGTGGCGATATCTTCTTTTACCAGAAGCTAAAACTGTTATTGCTGTCATTAGATATGAGAAGTTACTTGTGTGCAAATGTCACAAATGCGGTTTAAGGGCAATATTGTTGAGAAATAAAGTTAACTTGTTTGACAGTTGCAAATTAATTCAATTCAATTCAATTCAAATTTATTTGTATAGCTCTTTTCATGATACATATCATTGCAAAGCAGCTTTACACCAAAGTAATGTTTTACAGTATATGTAGTAGTAGTTTGTACATGTAAATATGGCATAGATGTTAGGTAAAGATCAATTAATAACGTAATCAAGGCTACGTAATTAGGCTACTTATATTTCAGTGTGCAGTAATTGTCAACAATATAGTATTTTGTAGTAGCGTTTAATATTTATTAATGTGTAATCTCCACAGAACAAAAGACAATCAGGAGTATTTTTAATGTAATGTATTTCTATCTGCCTATATACATTGTTCTATAATTCCACCTGAACGAAAGAAAAAAGCACAAGCTTATCTTTACAAGTTACAAAATAATGAAAAAGATATTCAAATAAGTTATATCTGGGATCACATACTGAATTTCGGATGGTTTTGTTCTTATGTTTCACAGTTTTAACCTGTGTATTTAATGTTATTGAAACTTTTAATTTTGTTCATTTCTAAACTTGTTTCTGTTAGTGTACTGAATCTATATTTATAGAAGGTCAAATGCAACTCATTCGCTGTGTGCTAAACTTGTTAAAACTCATTTAAACAGCATTTCATTTTAATACAAGTACTTTGGATGCTGTTTTCATGACCATATCTATATTGAGAAACTATATGGAATGTTTATATTTGTCCATGTCCATTTGTCAACTATACATTTATCTAATAGTCATTATTTATTTGGTATCATATCTGCGGTGTACAATTTGCTGATTGAATATGCAGCTCTAATCTGTACATCTGTGTTTTTCTGGATAGCTCTGTCAGGTCATGTCAGATGTTACATCACTCTTGATATTAATGTCGCCCAAAGGAGAAATGACCTTACATGCATGGAAATATTTTTTTTCTTGATCTTGAAAAACCCTGTAATGTCACAGTTAATAAAAAATTAATTTCTTTGTGCAAACCGAACAGCTTGGCTTCTCATTCTTCAGACTGATTTCATCAGGTCTCTTACTTTGTCTATGTGTTATTTTACAGCCCTGCTTTGCCAATGAGGTCCAATCATTCCATGGAAGAGGAGAGATCTTCATAGCCCCAGTGAAAACATCGTTTCTTTGGAGCGGCCATCTCAACGCTTGCTTGATTCCAAGGAAATACCGATTTTTGTTTGCGTGGTGGTACATGTGAGAGGTCGAAAGTGTTTCTCCAACGTGTCCTCCAAAAACTCAGACTGTTTTCAGAAGCAGACGAGTCTCAACCCTCTCCTACAGCAGTGATGGGAAGTGTGAGAACACACCGGTACAGCATAGTTTCCTCTGAGGAAGGCGGGATGAAGCTGTCCCCCATCGTCATGCAAAATGGCTACGGCAATGGAAATGTGGGCGGCAAAGTCCACACGCAGCAGCAAGCACAAAGCCGCTTCGTCAACAAGGACGGACGCTGCAACGTGCAGTTCATCAACATGAGTGAAAAAGGTCAACGCTACCTGGCTGACATCTTCACAACATGCGTCGACATTCGCTGGAGATGGATGATGGTCCTCTTCTGCCTCTCCTTTCTGCTATCCTGGCTGCTCTTTGGACTTATATTCTGGTTTGTTGCACTTTCATCCGGTGACTCTGAGAACCAAGAGCAGATATGCATTTCAAACGTTGACAGCTTCACGGCGGCCTTCCTGTTTTCTGTGGAGACGCAAACAACTATTGGTTATGGCTACCGATATGTAACAGAGGACTGCCCCTTTGCTGTCTTCATGGTGGTTTTCCAGAGCATCTTGGGATGCATCATTGATGCCTTCATCATTGGTGCGGTCATGGCTAAGATGGCCAAGCCTAAGAAAAGAAATGAAACCCTTGTGTTCAGTCAATATGCCACAATTGCCATGAGAGATGGTAAACTGTGTCTAATGTGGAGGGTTGGGAACCTCCGGAAAAGCCACCTGGTGGAAGCTCACGTTCGCGCTCAGCTGCTCAAATCCCGCACCACCGCTGAAGGCGAGTTCATACCGCTGGATCAGCTAGACATTGATGTGGGATTCGACACTGGTATTGACCGCATATTTTTAGTGTCTCCCATCACCATTGTGCATGAGATTGATGAGGACAGTCCTTTGTACGACATGAGCAAACAGGAACTGGAAAGTTCTGAGCTGGAGATAGTGGTGATTTTGGAGGGCATGGTGGAAGCTACGGCCATGACCACTCAGTGTCGCAGCTCTTACGTGACGAGCGAAATCCTGTGGGGCCATCGCTTTGAGTCAGTCCTTTTCGAGGAGAAAAACCATTACAAGGTGGACTACTCGCGCTTCGAGAACACCTACGAGATCCCCAGCACGCCTCAATGCAGCGCTCGTGATTTGGCCGAAAAGAAGTATGTCCGGTCTAGCTCCAACTCTTTTTGTTACGAGAATGAAGTAGCCTTCATGGATAAAGAGGAAATGGAGGACGATGACGATGATGATGAAGAGGACCAGAAGAACATCAGAAGGGACAGTGTGGCCTTGGAAGGATCCAATACTGATGATGTCAAAAGCACAGCTTCCAGTCAGGATACTTTACCGCTACAACTCAAACCTTTAAGACAACAGCCTGAGTTATGACCGCTTTAAAAAAGAAAAGATGCATGGTATATAGTAACTATATGGTGTATAGCATAAGAAAATGCTGTTTTGCTGCTGTTTTTGAGAGCAAAATTTTGCCAGGGGTTTGAGAGGAACACAAGTTAAGGTTGCAGACGTCTTGCAACTTTTAGATACACTTGTTATCTAAGAAGACAGATCAACAAACGTTAACTTTCGAACCTAAACTTACTGTCTGTATGTACATTTATAATATGGACAAGAACAACACAGATAATATAAGCTCTGCTTCAAACCAAGGGTAGATGACACTACGCAGCTTTTGCACAGGCTGACATATTTCAGAGAAAATGGCATGATGTTTACAGACAGTCATGTAGCCTAATAGCTTATAGGTTTTTTTTTTGGCTTCAAACTGTGATACCATCCAGTCGGAGGACATTAAACATGTTTAATATTTTGAGATGGTTTTAAACCACATATTATATTCATATAGTAGAGTTGAAACTGTCTATTCTAATCGGGTGGAGCTAGTTTTCTGTCCACCATCTTGGTTGCATTTTTTCCCACTGAGCTTGTCACAATGCATTCTGGGATTACTTTCTCTATTAAGAATACATATGGCAAGTGTAAAGTAGGCTACCTTGGCTTGTAGCATAATGTTGCTACCTACAAACTTTGGGAACAGCTTTCACTGAAGCTGAATAATGTCTATAGGTAGTTTATAGGTTTTGGAGCAGAGCTTTTTGCGGGACAGACAGTTTTGCCCAATTGTCCTGGCACACTGGCTGCTAGCAGCACGTTCAGGATAATACCTTGTGCAAAAACCATGATGAAATCATGTCTTTAAAAGCAGAGGCAGTATAATGAAGGATAATGAAGATGAGGTCCATGGCATTAACGGAATAGTTCACCCAAAAATGAAAATTCTGTACAAAAAAGAAATTTGTACAGATCTGAAATTATTCCAGGGGGGTGGGGGGGGGGGATGATGACAGAATTTTCATTTTTGGGTGAACTAATCCTTAAAATCTACAACCGAGGGACATTTTGAACATTTAAAACTCAGTGATGTCATGATTTCAAATAAATGAACAAAACACAAAGTTAAAACCCGAGCCTCGATAGTAGTTGTGACTTAACACAGGAACTTTTATGGTGGTGGTATATGCCCATGTGAATACTGTATGTTCACAGATGGTTTGAAAACCTGTTAATGAGCTGGACTCTTAACAACATGGCATTTCTCTCCTCTTTCTATAAACACTATTCTTTATAAAAGAAAATAATGTTGATATACAGTACATAATTGACTTGGGTATTATGCTATAATATCAGTATTGAAGATTAGCCGTACATTTTTAATGAGAGTAAGTGTTAATGCTAATCTAGGGCACTTAATGTTTTCATGTAGTGAACGTACCGTAAAACTCTTCAGTCCATGTACTGCATCTTCCGTGATCTGTCAAAAATACGCTTAACATCTCAGGGTTTGGATGAAATCTGGCATTCATACTACATGAACAGAGTTGTAAATATATACTGTACGAAGCAAATCTTTGAATAATACGTAAAGAATGTCATGTTCATAGCAGTATATGTGCTTTCGATGTGCAATAGAGCTTCAGTGACTGAAGACATGAAAGTTAATGTTTGTGAATGAAGACATGAATGTTACTTATCTGCTGCTGAAAGACAGATGTTGATAAAAGGTTCAAATACTGTTTCGTTTTGTATGAAAGTGTGTTACAACCAAAGCAATAATGACTTGAATTGCTGGAATGTTTTAAAAAACAGAAAAATTAGGAAACCAATATCTAATCTAAGGTTTTTATATATAAAACTGTGACAGTAGCTATCACAATAAAACTTACCAGTGATTGAAAATATCATCTGCAGTGTGATTTTAAATTCATTTGTAGTTTGGCTTGGTGTGTATCAATATCAAGGTGGACAAGTCCATATTTTAAAATGTTTGATATAAAATATGTCAATTTTAATTAGGTCTGCAGCATAACTGTATTTTATTCTCATCACAAATTATGTAATCCTAATAGATAACATTCCGAAGTATGACATCACATACACATTCAACACCTACTGTACATTTAGACCGAAGCAATTCATTCATTTTCAGACTGTAAATAGTTGTCATTGAGATCATCCAGACAAAGACTGTCTGGCTGGACTAATTTGAATCTATGGCCCTAGTTTTTGTGTAAACAGAGAATTGATTGGACACAGGAGATACGAGAGGATTGGATTTTGTTCTGCTGAAAGTCTGATTTACCCCGAGGGAATTTTCCACATTATCCAATGACATGTCCTGTTTTCTTTAGGGAGGGGGGAAAAAATCAGTTAAATTACTTCATTGGGCATCAGATGCTTAATGAACAATCAAAAACTAAACATAAAGATATTTCTGTGCACAAATACTTATGGTAGCAGTCTGTGAGAAAAGTCACTCTGACCTTTAAAACGAGTTCAAATCCTTAATAATCCGAGCTACAGATTTAAGTATAGGAAGTAATATGTACCAGCTGTTGCAGTGACCGTTATCAATTCAGGTGCGTTCTCTACAGTTTAATCTGTGATGTTATTGTTGATGAATGAAGCCTGTTTGTGAGATTAGGATTATCCCTCTAACATGTTCTGCAGGGAATCTATGATGAGTCAATGGTTTTCAGTTCAAGCCAAGCGAGTTTAAGAACTTGCATCAATATGTTTCTCACTTTTAAATTCGAATCGATCAGGTATCTGATTTTTGTTTGCAGTGAGTCACAAACAAATGTGTTGAGTGACATCAAAGAACTTTGGTGACACGGGGCTGTGGGATGGTAAATGTAATGGGTGGTCATTCAAAGATGCATTGTGCTCGATAAATCAAGGCCTAATGAAGAATGACTTACATAATACTATATAATACATGCACCACATATTTCTCACACAAGCAGAATAAATGGTTGCACTTTTAAAAACTCATGACACGATGCCATTTTGCACAGAAATCCAGCAACTACATTGTGCTGCAGGCTAGATAAAGACTTAACTAGTCTGCCCGCTTCTAAACACTGATTAGCACCTACGGAAAGCGTAAAGGGACATACTTTTTAAATACCGCGTTTAGAAGTGAATGTTGAGCATAACCAAGACAAACAGTGCATGGGATCTTTTTCGTTTTATTACCAGTAATAAAGATTTACTTCAATTCCCTGATTTTCCCCAACATTTCTATGACGTGTTTGGGTTTTTTTGATACACTGAAATAGGCTATATGAAATACATGTAAAATTGTATACAGGCCTATTATAGTTAGTTTGGTGGTTATCTATTTGGGCCATGATCTCCTGTAAAGTTGCTTCATGAAAAAATAAAATACTTCAAAGAGATATAAAAATAAGGCAGAATTGGTCTAAACTCAAATGGCATTCTTGCAGAGACTGTGAAGTCCCATGACATTCAGAAATTAGATTAAAATGTCAGAACACAAGATGAAGGGGTGGGTTTCTTTTCCAGAGACTGTATTATTGTCTCTGTTGGTATCTCCACCGTCTGGCATTTCCTGTGTGAACAGTATTGACAGCCAACACTGATTACATAAAGCTGTTTCCATTAATGACCTCTAGCCACTGAACCAAGTGTTGACTATCACTATACTAAAACTATGCAGCTTGGACATTTTGGCTTACCAATTATCAAACATTTTTATTATTCAACACAGCGTTCTGTGTGTAATTTATCACCCAACCAGTGTGATAGCGAAACCAAAAACAATATTAAGCATGATTTTAAAAATCTTTTACTTTACTAAGTGATCAGATTGCCAAGTTATGGCATTATCACACTAATTTGGATAATACATATATACCTATAAATTTTTAAATGTGTGTATCCTTGCATCATTCACTGTGCTGATTAACTTTTTTTCTATAGTCTGTGATATACATTTGCTGCAGTAAGATTCTATTCCAAACATACTGTAGCCTGAGCATCATGTTTCTTTTCCCAACATGCACCTGCCCAGCATCCATAATCACCGCAGCAGCTGCTTCTAAGTGCTGCGTTCGCACTGCTGTGCTCCAGTTGGCTTTCTAATAGTTATCTCCTGATAGCTTCACTCCAGCCAAATGGCATCATGAAACCTGTCAACACTAAAGTCAGCGTCTGCATGCCAGAAACCGGCCTGTAAACCACTCTCTTAATTTCTAACAGCTCAGTGGCTTGAAAGATGTAGGCCTACCACTTTTTGACCACCAGAGGGCATTGAGAGAACAGATGAAGTTATCATTTTTGACTCCAACTGGTTCCTTGTGATTCAAAGTCTCCTTGATTTTATTTTTAAGCCACTTAATGTGAATATGGTTTTTAAAAGATATCTCTATCAGAGAATGCTGTCAGCAGCCAGGAAAAAAGTGCTATATAACTAATCTGATTGTTACATGAACAAACTCCTCTGTAAAAACCTTAAGAGAATATTTATAGGAACTTGAATGTCTGGTGTAACTTAAGTGATACTGAAGCAGGAATTTTAGATGAATAAAGTGTTGTAAAACATACTTAAACGTATATTTAGGATGTTTTCGTTCCCTCTCAGAATTGATCAGTGCCTGAAAAAATGTAGTATTATGAAAATAAATAATGCTTCTTTTCCAAATGCATTTTCCCTTCATACTGTTTTATAAGGTAGAACATATGCACAAAATATAAGCTTACTGTTGATAATGAATAGACGGAGTAATTTGTGGGTACATAAATTGTGATTTTAATGAAAATTAACATGAATTGCAACATAAGTGAGCAAAAGATCAATTCAGAGTATTACATAAGACAATGTGTGCAAACGTATTAATCATTAAAGAACAATTTCGACTTTTTAAATTTTTTTTCATGTTAATTTGAAACTCAAACATGGCAATATTACGCATGTGATTTCCAAGAATTAATAAATTAGGGTGAGCTTTCATGCATCATGGTAAAAATAAGTTACTAATGTAACCACTCACAACCCATTTTAACTCTCCAATATCCTATTTCCAAAGTGAAACAGGATATTAAAGGAGAAAAAGAAGGGTGGACTTTGATTTTATCCACTGGGGATTGCCTGAATAGAGAAAAATCTATGCAACTTCACACCTGCCAAATCTGTAAATGTAAATATATTTATGCATGTAAAACTGGCTTTCAAAGCTACCATCAGCAGAGGAACTAGCCATTTACTTTTTGGCTATGATGAGGCTGTGATAGAGGGGCTTCACAATAATGTGCAGGTAGAGCGAGCTGTCAATGAGGTACTCAGACACTCTTCGCTGCAGGTCAGCTTCCAGGAGGAAGTCTCCAGCCTCCTCCGTGCTCTGGTGGAAGTTGTAGACGTGACGGACCACCACCTTCCCCTGCTTCCGGGCCGAAACGATGACAGTCTTTTGAAAGCTGACGCCGGCAAAGTCTGGGCTGGAGGTGGCGGGTGTGACGATGATCCGCGGACGCCCTCCATCGGTACGAGTGGGCTGCAGGGAGCCCTGCTCCGGATAAGCAGATCGCACGCTTAGAGGAAGCCAGCGAGGAGAGAAAAGAGCGTTCCAGGTCACGCGTTTGCTAGCGTCATAGCCGCTTGGTCCGAGCTGAGTCTGAAAACTGAAGCTGCGGTCATCCCGCGTTGGGTTGTTGATGACCCACAGAGAGCCCCATGCAGGTGCCAAATAGTTACGAGGCGTAAAGAGGCTGCAGTTTACGTCGAAATACTTCGCAAGCTGGACGGGTGAGGCTGCGTGGAACTGGAAGGCGAGGAAGAGCAGGTCACGCACCGATTCGTAATACTTCAGCATCACAGGCGACTTCTTCTGAAGGTGGAACAAGTGTTGAGGTGATATCATGGCGTAGCGTATGGCTTTGAGCGCGCTCTCGGCCGTCTCGCCTGAAGGCTGGTTCTGGTTGATCCAGGCCTCCAGGGCTTCGTACAGCTCCAGTTCGCTCTGCAGAACCAGGTCCGAACGCTGGAGCAAGGTAAGCAACAGTTCTTCGCTCACGGAGCTCCATTCAGTGCCCTGCAGAACCGATGACAGGTTCCAAGACAGGTATTGCAGGCAGCTGTTCTGCAGGGTCACGTCCCCGATCTGCGTGGCGTACTGGTACCAGCTCACCACGTGACCTGCGGGCGAGTCGCTGGACAGGTGTTGGGTCATGTACTGGGTGAGGCCCTGCTGGAGGTCCCACACGTGGTACTTGCTGGCGAGCTTGTGAAGAGGAATGGCCTGGTTCAGACGCACTGTGATGTCGCCACAGTATAAGTACCTGCAGGGAAAGAGGTCGGGTTGGAAAAATCAACCTTAATGTTTAGCCTTGGAAAACCGCTATACCTCTTACCGCTATAGTCTGTGTAGAATGATAACGTATAACAATTAAAAGCTACACTAAGGGCCAGATTAACTAAACAGGGCAGCAATTCCATAAAAGAGCTGATGGGGGAGGAAAATTCACAGGTGCAGTTAGATAATTTCCATTAGAACCAATGCAATCTACCAAGAGCAGCACAAATGACTGCCTGCATTAAGACATGTTGTTTTGGGCGTTACATAATGGTGCAAATACCATTCATTTGATAAGCGCCAATGTTAAATTGCATTGCATGATTCTTTTTAATACTCTCCTCCAATGCGGTTTTGTGTGTCTGAAAGGTAAACTCCTACAAATGCATATTAAATAAGGTCAATAAGGCTAATTCTTCACTGCGTGTTTCTAGTAAATCCTGTCAGTAATATTTTATTGCTAAAAGATGGTTTGCACTGGTGCAAGAAGTTAGTATATTTGGCCCTAAATGTGTTTTTCATTTATCTGACAAATTGTGAGGTCTAGTTGTAGGTTAAAACTTGGAGATATTTGTGGATTATCACAATTGTATGCTTTGCAGTGTGCTTTGCTTGCAATAGCTTTATTCTTACTTTTGACATAATATTCACTAATATACTATAGTAGTGGAAAGTAATGTGTTAAAAACTGGGTTTCTAAAATTTCCCCCTAATGTGATTTGTTAAAAATCTGTGATATAAAAAAACATTAAAAAAAAATAAATAAATAAATAACTAAAACAAAAACAAAAACAGAATATATAAACAAAATAAAAGCAATTTGTTGAAATTCTACAATATACAATAAAATAAACACAATAAGAACATTTACAATACATAATAAACAATAGAATATACAACATAAAAGCATTTTGTTGAAAATCTACAATATATGACGTAAAAAAACAAGAAGATATTATATAAAAATAATATAATATAAAATTTTAAAAATAGAAATAGGATATATAAATAAAAATATTTTGTTGAAACTCTACAATATAAAATAAAAACAAATAAAACAAAAGACAATATAACTAAAATGTGTTTGTTTGAAAATCTAGAATATAAAATATAAAAAATGCAAAAATATAATTTTTTGATAAATATTTGTCAACAATATAAAATTAAAATTGTATAACATTTAATCTTTTGCTCTAGTACTTCACAACAGGGAGTGAATTTAACAGAATGAGATCATTACAAGGGAAAGGAATTACATCATCTTTTTCCTAGAAACCCCAGTTGGTTGCTCCCAGTTAGTGCAGTGTTATGGTTTATTGATTATAGAGTTGGGCTGGCAACTGTACGGTTGTAGGTTCAAGGGCAACACATGAGCCATCAACTCAACCCTATGTTTCTCCATGGGGATTGTGCTTGTAATAAGTCTTCTATACATCACTTTTGATAAAACAAACTTGCTAAATGCCCAATTATTAATTAATTACTCACCTAATGAACTTATCAAAAACAGCTGCACAGTCTGGAGTCTCTCTGAGGATCATCGCAGTGGAGTTTCTGGTCTGCAGGAGCTCATCAAACACCTCGCTCTGGAGAGTCAACACCAGCGAGTGGACCTGGAAGACCTTCACCTCATCGGTGTTTAAGGTCTGAACGCGGAGGATCACGTCGCTGCCATTGCCCTGGGTCAGCAGGGCCTCCATGCGCTGCACCAGCGCCATTGAATGGTTCAGAGTGGTAGCACTGTTCTCCAACACCACATCTGACTTCAGAGCAGCTGCAGGACAGAAACGGGACATTTGCGAGAAGAATGAAGAAAGAGTGCTTCTTAATATCTCACAACTTCAGAAGAATAACAATTTTTGCACATTCATACACAAGAACAATGCGTATTATGAGGAGTTTAGATCTTCTTGCATGCATTTGCACTGCATATTTTATCCGTCATTGAATAATGCATGAGCATAATCTTTCAAATGATTGTAACCATGCTTGTATGTCATCTATGTAGTCAGAACCGGTGTTAAGAATTCAAAACACACCCAGAAACTGGTTTTCCATCCAGTTCTTTTTGGCGCTCAACTACAATTGTGCCATTTCTCAAGTAATCAGAGGCATATAAAATGAAGTGTGAGAGCAATTATATTGCATTTTGGCTTCCAAAGGCACTTTACAAAAGTGTGGCTGAGAAAAGGAGGACAAGGTCTGAATGCAAAATCAAAAGCAAGACCTTAATGAAAGGCTCTGACTGCCGTTCGCTGCTCTTCAAGTCATGTGACTCATTCACTAGCACCTGACAGTTTGATCAGTTCGCTCATCTGAAAGACACCGCATTTCCTGTAAAGATGGTGACTTCACTTACAAATTGCAATTGAAATGTGCAACAGTATGTCTACATAAAGAGATACTTTTCAGACATTTAGAAGCTTTTTATGATAAATAAATCATGTTTATAATCTATATAAGATGCATCATTGCTTTTGTGCACACTATGCAACTACTGTATAGAAAATTGCTCATCATATATATGATGGCTTTTGAAAATAACAAAAACATGAGCAGAAAAATCTCGTAACATACGGATAGTGATACATGGCTGTTTAAAATGAATGATCTTACCTCCCATACAAAGTGCAACACAAAGGTTGGCCACATAGACCACAGCAGGAACGCTTACTCCGGAGTTCACCATCTCTCGTCCTGTATCAGTGTCGTCCTTTTTTTCCACTCCAGCCTCTCTCTGTCTGTATGTGCTGCCCAGTCTCCCTGTCCCACACTCTTTATGTAGGATGCTGGCACATCGCTGAGCATCTCTCAGCCTCATGGAGCCCATTGATTGGTGGAATCCGGCTGGGCCGTTGCCATGACGACCGCTTTGATTGTGAGTTTCTCCTCTTTCAATGTTATATGATATTGATCTGTGGCACTGGGCCGCGTGTTTGGACTGAAGTGGGCGTCTAGAGTGGGATGCGGTCTACACATGGGGGCTACTGCTACCGTATTAGCTCAAATAAAGGAAAAGAGCACACTGGAAGATGAATATTATTGCACATTGTTGCATAATGTTGAATTGCAAAGAATATATCTATCTAGTAGCATTTAAAACACAAATGCATTCACAAATTACTGATTGAGTGAATAAACAGACATTCTACGCAATACAAGTACAATGAAATAGGACAAGACGGGCATATAAAAGCATCTAAAAGCAAGCACATAAAATTATGTAGCTTAATGATAAACTACTAACTACTATTAATATACATATTAGTGCTGTGAAATGTTTCATCAAATTTAGTAACATCCAAAATAAAAGTTGTTTACATAATATGAATATATCGTGTTTATTATGTATATAAATATACAAACACGGTTTATATATTAAATATATTTATATATAAGACTATGAATATATAAACGTATAATCATGTAAATATTTTCAAAATATATTTTGTATGTGTGCATATTTATATATCCGTAATAAATATACACAGTACATATATTGCAAACAAAAACTTTTATTTTGGATGCGTCTGACAGCACTAATATGTTTATATGAATCATATGGAAATCTATGGAACTGTTACTTTCTTTTTTTTTTTCATTTTACCTTCCTCCAGTTGAAAATCAATGATCGACTGCTTAAAAAAGTAATATTATATATAATTTCATTGCACAAAAAGGGCTTTATGAGAAGAAAATACCTAAATTAATATTGTAATATTCCTTTCATTTTAAAACGTAAATATTTAGGGTAGTCATTGTGAACATTAAAAGGACAAAATACATGTGAACTCACTGTGCATTATATACAAATATTTATTTTTGCCTTTTACACAGTCCTGCTACATCCACCTGTAAATATTTAATCACTAAAACCATCAATATGGTATTGTTGACCAGCAGAGGTAGCAAAAATGTATAGAAAAATGAATTATACATTGAGATATAATACAATGCTATATAATACAAATGCATCATGTGGAGCTCTTGGCAGCCCTGTCCTGCTCATGTTTGTCTCTCTGCTTCTGCTTCATCTGTCTGTACAGCTTCACCACTCTCTCCCGCTCTTCCTCCATTATCCTCTTCCTCGCCATTGAGGGTTTGCTGACCGACATAGGACTGTGACCCAAGAGGGAGTTCAGGAGAAGACCTTTGGTTGCCCCCTGAAGGAAACATTATGATGATAATAATGACCAAACAGCATTAATTAGCATCTCTAAAAGTAGTAGAGCCAAGTAAACAAGTTACCTGGGGTTTAACTATGGCTTTCTTTGGTTTAACACTCAGGGATGGAGGCGCCATGGCGACTTCTCCGAACGGTACCTCATCTAAGATAAACAAATCATAGAATGTGAATATGTTTTGCAATTCGAAGCTTAATTTTTACAGGGTGAAGCTCACAAAAATAATGCATGCCTTTAAACATCTCCTCCTCCTCAAGATCCTCTTGCTGATTTAGCTTCTTTTTCTGTTGCAGAAGTTTTCCTTTATGGATTCTAAAACAAAGACAACAAAACATTAATGCTGAGCTAGAAATGAATACAGTCTTGATTTATAGAATAAATTTTGTACTGACATTGATTACTCAAACATTGATAGGCCAAGCTGATTAAATCAGCCAAAACTATTTATTTGATTAGCTATGAATCATGAACATTAATGCATGTCGAACCGGTGTTGATTATGTATAACTGATGTATTCTTACAGTTTTGTTATTATTATTATTTTGCATATATTATTTTGAATCAGATTTTATTTTTATATTTTGGTTAATCTGGAAATATATTTTGGTTGGTTTTTGGAAATTTTGTTGTATATGTTTTGTTATATATATATATATATATATATATATATACACACACACATACACACACACACATATATATAAACATATATACATATATATGTATGTGTGTGAGTATTTTGTATATTTATTATGCATAAAGACATGTTTTGAAAATATTTACATGTATTTAAATGTATATATTTATATTATATATAAATTATGCATGTGTATTTATACAGCTCATACATAAAAAATATACACCGTACACACACATATTCTGCAATAAAAAAATAAATATCAAAAAAAGGCATTTCAAGAAAAAAGATTTAATAGTTTGGTATTAGTTAACAATAATAACCCTGTTGAACTAACCTATTTTTCTTTTTAGATTTCTTTTCCTCAGTCTCCTCTTCTTTCTTTAGCTTGGCCTCCGGATGTCGCTCCACCTGGCTGTTCGTGAGGAAGAGGACGTGCTCGGTCTCTTCGGTCATACGCTGCACATATCTCCTCTCTGACTCTTGTCGCCCTTGGCGGAAGTGTGGGATAGGAATATCTCCCGAGAGCATCTTTGGCTTAGGAGCTAAAATAAGACACACATAAGAACATGCAGCAAGTATGTCATTAATCTATATCGCCATTATCAATAACACCATTACCACTGTTCAAAACTTTAATAACTATTTTAATACGTACTACAGAGATTATTTTGACTTCTTTTTTTTTATTATTCAAAATTAACTTTTATAAGTGAATTTAAGGAATTAAAATACTATATATTAACATAAAAAAATCCTTATTATTAAACCATTTTTAATGCAAGTATATAGGTCTGCTTTTATTGTGCAGTGCAAACCACATCACTTATATCTCACAATTGCATTATAACATAAAATGTGCAAGACTGGCAGCACCTCTTTTCCTCTTTTGGGAGCCCTGTTTCATACTGTCCATGATTTCACGCAATCGATGAGGAATGTGCTGGAGGTGATCATCTGATGCAGGGTTAGCGGTTTTCTTTAATTTCCTTTTACTAATAAAAGACAAGAATGTTACAATTAAATATCAACCTCAATCAAATTAGTAAACAAGCACAATGTTTGCTAAAGAGTGGAGCTGTGAAGAAACAAAATGGTTTTCCACAAGGATGCTGGGGACTGATCGTAGACCAAAAAAATTAAATGCAAATACATAAAACAACTATAAACGTTTTTCAAACATAAGAAAAACCTACAGTCAGTCATTTTACAGTCATTAATGTCTATGAGGGTGGCATTTTCAAGTTTTTCAAACACATAGCTAATGAACATTCATACGTTTTCGTGTGCATTTTAGGCCGTGCAATATTTAATTACAAATTCTGTAAGCATACACAGAATCACATCAAGACAATTTTTAGTAATGCACACGATTGTAAATGCCGGTATTTCTAGATGGTGCTTGTTAGTAAGTCTTCATTTTATTCATGTTTACCACTACACATGATTTCCAGACACAGCCGCAAATCTCCGAAATACCGTTATTAAAGACGTTTCAAGTCAGTAATTTACCTCAAATGTTTCTCGTTCTTCTTCTGTTTCAGTTGTTTTTCTGTTTTCATTGTGTGTTTTTAAGTAAATGGCGTTTCCCCAGTTGACAGTAAACTCGTGTGGCGTGTGTCTCCTGCTCGTCTTCTTCTACGCTGCGGAGATCAGCACAGCAGCAGCACGTCACTGCCGCTCTCTGGTGACGAGTGAACTCGCACCGTCGGGACTCTGAGGTAAATCATTTTTCTCCATTTAGTCCAGTCAAAAACACGGCTTTTTAGTGAGTTTCTTCTCGGTGCCCGTTTGTTACTTGTGATTTCAACGAAAATGCTAATATCCAAGTTCATTAACTTATTCATCTCATTTATTTCCTTGTAATAGGGCAATTACATTAGCCTGCTGCTAAAGACGACCACTGTGTAGGTCATTACCGTAATAAATCTTTTGCTTAATTATTTACTTTACGTTGTAATTAAGGTAAATGTAAATGGTTCATAACCACATAGACGAGATTTTAGTCACGTTCTTCAACAAGCTAAATAAAATATGTCCAGTGTTAATAATTTAAAACTCTGTTGTCCTTGGGGAAAACCAATATTATTTTAATAGTGCTTTAGTTCCTTCCTGTTCCTGACTTTGTTGACCTATCTTTCTGGACTTTTCTGAATCACATATTTCATTTCCTCTTTCCTTTAATATGCTACTGTTGGATCAAACATTTTTTTTTATTTTTGACTATCATTTCAATCCGGAGCAACTACCACACCTTTCCTTCTGTAGCGCCACATTCGTTATAAAGAATTGGTTCTGAACATAGGGATTTAAGAACATCATGACGTGCTAAATCTTGGTGACGTTCAATGTGCTATGAATTCATGACGACTAAGCTGAAGAAATTTGGGAATATACAATATAATTTAGTGTCATCTGGGAAGAAATGGATAAATGTCGATTTTTTTTTCTTCATGCATACTTTATCTCATTTCTGAAACTTTTACCTAACTCTGAGAGTTTAAATATAGGTGTAATTTACATAACGTCTGAATGTTTGTTTGTAATTCTGAATATTGCATATGAGACATATGTTTTCCAGGCAATGTTATATGAGGGAGAATAAAAGCTGCATTTTGCAAAGGTGTATCACCACAAAATTGGTTTAATAATCTGGGTTCCACTCTTACCGTTACATTAGTTTTATTTTCCAAAGCCTATACACAGACCACAGGCTCATTCAAACAGCCAGAGCCTCTCAAAACCAGCTGACTAAACCTTTCCATGAGCCGGGGACACCCGGATGACCCTCAGTCTCCACCTGAGGGAACAGCACGCTCTTTGAGTCCAGAAAGCGGACAGACTGATTGTTGACACATTCAGAATGGCCTGACTCACCGTTTCCTGAGAAAGCTCCACTCCCAGGTAGCCACAGTGACCTGCCCACATAGCAGCCTCTTTGTGACCTGTTTACATGCTTATTCCCCAAATATACTGTATTTTTATACTGCATTTTTAATTGCATAACACTGATTTCCTGGATTTTTTTCAGCGCTGAACTGGCTCTAGTTCAGAGAAGGTCACGTCTTCGTGGTCAGTTGGCGCCATGTACAGCTGAGAAGAAACAAAGGCTTTCAGCAAGACGTGAAGAGACCTAAATAGGAATTATCCTATGCTTTCTGTCAAAATAATTTGTGACATAACTCGGGGGAGCACATTCCAGGAAAGGTCACCCAGCTTGTTGGGAAGCACCAGTGAGGAAGGGGAAACAAACACCATAAGGGGTCATCCAGTTTCACCTAAGCTAATCCAAGTTTGGCATGGTTTTTTACAACTGGCGGAGCACTTGTGAGAGTGATATGTCTGGGTGTTGGTGTAGACATACTGGTGGATGATTTTAAACATTAACTCAGAGCTTACATTCAGAACATATATTATGTGACTAACAATGTTGTCTATTTCTACAGAGAGCTGTTGAGGAACCCCTGAAGATTCCTCCACCAATCTGAAAATGTTCTGAAGTCGACATCTGGGATGACCTGATCACCTGGCTGTGTTTAAGAGGTCTATTGAGGAACAAAGTGCTGGAAAAATCAAGAGAAAGATGCCTCATCACATTTCCTGTCTCAGCTTAAACTTAATCTCTATTCTTTTGACACAGCATTGAGTCATGGATAGAAAAGTGCACGCAAAGCAACTTACACAGTTGGTATGAGTCAGAAAGTAAAAAAAAAATAAAATAAAAGAGGTAGTTTTGTCTAGAAACTTACATTTGAAAATTCCACTTCGCTGAACCATCTTAACTCATGAAGAAGTGTTAAGATATTTACTGCCAGCTCAGCGCCTCCATTGGGAGTCACAGTGGTGCTTTGGATATGAATCTTTGGGAACAAGAAGATAGAGTCTAGCATGAGTAGAAGGTCTAGTCACGCACATCAGTCCACAATTTGCATGAGTCTAGTTTTTAGACACAAGCAAGGAAAATGTTACTACAGATATTACAACTACTTTATTGCACATGTTATAGTAAAAAAAACACATAAAACAAATAAATGTATTTTGCAATTCAGATTGGGTGGTGCAGTGGTGCAGAAATCGCACACTTCACCTTTAACTTCTGAAGGACCTCAGGTCCATTCTCAATTTGGATATCCACAGGAATGCTTTAACCGAGTCAGTTTCGTTTGCTGCGCAAATAATAAATATCCCCCAATGCCAGAAGTTTCATTTAAATGGATTCCTTATCACTGGTGGTGGCTACCTTTCAGAAAATTATTTTATTTCTAAAATAGTCTTGAGCTAATATTTACAGACGCTAAAGAAGGCACTTGTGGTGAACGAGCTCTGAATTAAGCCTCTAGATACCACACTGCTCCAAAACGGATGAAACTGGCCACTGACGCAAATCCTGAGAGACAGTGTGCAATCCAAGACACCGCCACATATTTCCCTCCTCTGTGTGTCTCTGTCTTGTATTTTTTATGTCTCTGTTAACAGGATTTCTCAGAAGTGAATGCAATGTGTCATTATGTTGCATTACAGGTTCTTTAAATAGAGTCATCATGCATCTTTGTTTGTGAGTGAATGGATACAGTGGCAATAAAAAAGTTTTTGGACACTAAAGATGCAATTAAAAATGTATAAATGTCTTTGCGTTATGTAACAAAATATCAAAACAAGGGATTATAACAAACACTTTCTAGTGAAAACATTTCACAAAAGGAAGTTTGTTGGGTTTCAAACTATGAAGCAATCAGCAGTTACTGGTAAGTGTCCAGTAGTGTCCAAATACTTTTTGAGGCCACTAGACATGCTGCTAATTTACATGTACATGTCTGCAGTTTTAATTCCAAGAGGAAGTGATGTTTATCAAACACAGGAGGCTGACACTGCCATTGATTAATCATCTTGCTATAAAGGTAATACCTTCACCACTTCATTATTCAGCATACTCAGAGGCACCAGGGAGGTTATTGCCAATAAATAGTTGTTGTCACTGTGTGAGGTCTTAGAGAAATGATACCTCTGTGTGTGTCCTCTCACATTTACATGCGCTCATATTCACATTCCAGGTTTCATACAGACTGTGCAGAGGCGCTGGAGCCGGGATGTCTTGACCAGAGTCTCATGTCCACTGTCCAGTGTCCACTGTTCCTGTCTAGGACAGGCCAAAGCAAACCACAGAGAGAGAGAGAAAAAATTGTCTATCAGCAGAATGAAAGATGCAATGAAAGTGGGAGGATTTACACAACATCACCATAGAATCACAGCGGAAATTACACACTTTAACTTCAAGTGTGTAATTTCTGTGCCACTAACAGCACCAAACAGAATTGCAAAAATAATGAAACAGCTTTCCTTGTCTGCCCATCAGATGGCCTGGAAAATACCTGCACCTTTGTATTGTTTGGTGTTAAAGTGATGTTTAAAAGGGTGCAAAATAGAGTTGCTTGCTCGTTTGTGATTTTACCTCTTGCCAACCTTTATATACTCAAGGTTCCCATGCTCTGTCAGCAGCAGGAAGGGCTTTCGAGCTTCGCCTTCACCCGTCTACAATGCACCCTTCATGGTGAGCATTGCCCAATTCCCCACCTCGCAATTATGGTCTGTAGGAACAAGCTTCTTAAACTGTAATGTGGCCAGGTCACCAGGTCGGACACAGCATGGCAGTCTCTTAAGTGTCAATTTCCACAATTTATACAATTTGGAGTAGATTCTGGCTTAAAATACCTGTTCAGACATCAATTTTCAATAATTAGTGTGTTGATTCACAAGTGAAAAAATTCACTTGTAGACCATGATGTGGAAAGCCTGAAATGACCTATTTCAAACTTTCCTACATAACACTTACTAAGGGACAGTGAGACGACTTTGTCCCTACAAAGAGATGTTCCAGATAGTGAATTAGTGCCACATTTCCATGGGCAAATTGAACATAATTGAGAGGCTTTTTGTCTTACAGCTTTCTTTAATGCTATCTAGATACTACTTTTACCTCTGGGATCTCTCCCGTGGTACGTAATTCCTATACAATTTTCTACATACAATGGACTCCACTTACAAATTTTACCCAGCTTCTAACAAATTAAAGGATTATTGGTAGTTGGCCTTGGGTAACCTAACACCACAGGAGTGGATGGGATAGAGTAAGGAGAAAAATGGATTCAATGTAGAACAATCAGTCTTCTTGTCCTATAGTGTGCAGGGGTTTTTTCTTAGCCAAAACCTTATTATCTTAATTATTTACTCCCCTGAGTTTCAGGTAACCTGCTAATAAATTCATTTAGAATTAATAATAATAGATTTTTTGAAATCCTCATTTACTTAGATTAATTTGGCATTTCAATCACAGTCTCACAAACCACCTGTAGTTCCATCATACGCCCCTAGAGGCTCATACACCTTGTGTTGGAAATGGATTATCTATGCTCAGCAGGGAATCATTGTTATTTGTACAGCTAATATGACTCCGGATATATTTTCATGCTTCTCTTTACACTTTCTTACTATAAAGTTTCTGTATTTCACGCATAACTGCCCATGATCCTACGTCCTGTTATTGTACAACTCCAGACATGCAAGACATGTCATGTAGGAATGCACTTTAAAAAAAGAGATGGAAAAAGTCTATGGTTGGGATGTGCTTCCTGCTGGGACAACAGGCGAATATGTGCGTGTGACCAGAGAATCCCACAATTTAAGGAGACGACAGAAGTGTATTGCATCGTCGAAACCTACTGTATAAGCAGCTCAGTACAGAAACACTGAACAGACTAGCAGGTTCCAGCACCTGAACATAACAATCTAAATCACCCAGCTGCCAAAGCAAAGAGTGCCACGAAACAATAACAAAACCGCAGTAGAGCTAAATCAGGTCATACACCACTAGACAAACAAATATACAACCAGCCCTACAAATTTGGTTAATCGTGTTGTAATTGAAACCACAAAATGGTAACTTCAGCCCAACTGTATATATTTTAGTCAAATACCCATGATGTTGTAGAAAATGAATATGGGTTGTACCAGACTGCTGCATGACTCACGGTTATAAATACAAAACAAACATTAAGGCACAAAGAATAAAACGAGTCAGAGCTTTGCTCCACCCCCTCAACCATCTCCACAGTATGTTGCTGTGATTCACAGCGATTCAGACCTCCAGGTGCTCTTTAGATGGCCAGACGTGCCACTTGGGGGTCAGCAGTGTGAAAAAGTGCCGAATTCTGTTGTAGAGCCAATGCCAGGACTGCTCCATCTGTCTGGCATGTGTCAAAAATGACAAGAACCAGTGGAGTCCCTGCAGCAAGACAAGACTCGAGCCAGAGTCAACAACCGGCCTGGAAGAACATGAAAGCTTTTGCTTGGGCACTTTTGCAACAGACTGTAAATGTCATAAATACAGCCCTCAAGATATTTCAATTCACAAACTCGTCGTTTAGAGCGCTGATTGCGCAGAAGGCCCTTTAAACACCATTTAACATTTTGCCACCCTAGAAACATTGAGTTTATTTACATGCACAACAATATGCAAGAAAAGCACATTCAGGATATTAAAAGATTTCTCCATGTTGACATCAAAAGTGTCTTGGGCAAAAATGTAGATGTGGCAATGTTTCTTAAACAGTTTATGCCCTTTTGTCTAGTAGAAAAACTCAGTTTAAGGTCATTTAAAAGTCCTGAAGTTAAGTGTGCATATCCTTTGGGAATCAGATTAACAGCATCTAAAATTTCTGATGTCTTCTGTGTGTGAATATGATAAAAATGTACTCTTTATTAGTTTTGATATCTTTATTTATAACAAAGCTTAAGTAAGTGTTTATTGACTATTTGAATGATCTTCTTTCTTTGTATGTTAGCATTAAATATTGTTATGTTGAGTAAAGAAGCATATTATGAACCAACAACTTATGACTAATGATGCTTGTTTCATGGCCGACCTGTTGATACTGTAAAGCATTTACTCTCAATGGGTGATCTTATCCCGTCATACAACCATTACACCACAATAACAGAAACACAATACATAAACATACTTCCTGCTTGATTTTACATTAGCATTATAAATATATTTTTAACAAAAATAAAGCATCTTTCCACAACTGTCTCTTACACGTCTTTCAATGACACATATTTCCAGGACAAAAACCTAGTATTTCTGCTGTAAGATATAAGCAAGAATGAATTAAAATATTGAGAAAATATTACTGATAATACTTCCAGATCACTGAAGATGAGCTCTTCTTACATTGGACTGAGAAACGAAGAGGGTGAGAAAGAGAGATCGCATACATAAATACTTTATTCTGGCATAATGACTGCATTACACTGCCTTCCGTACGTCTTTGTTCATGGACAGGCAGTTGAACTCTTCGGAAGGACAAAGCTTTCTAGAGGCACATTGGAAATAGAAGTTTCAATGTTCTGGACCCAAGAAGACTAAGGCAGTTAGCAAGGTTATATGACAGCACGTCCTTTAATATGTTCATCCTCTTTTTGAACGACTGGAGTCCATTAGTCCATCCTTCCTCGGCATCTAGACTCCTGCTTGAGTGGATCCAAACACAAGCATGTGAAGTTCATGGTCTCTACAAACTTAGTGTTCTCCAGAAGACTTTCTCCTCATCTTTGACCTTTACGAGAGTCGTATACATAAACAACAGAGAATCGACACAAACATCTTCCTTTTCAGTTTCGTTTCCGCCCAGTGTTTGACCACTTAATAATTAACTGAATACCAATCTTATTTGTCTTCAGTGTTTGACAGAGTACGTAGAAAGCACCTTTGGTGTTGTGTTTGTGTACAATGTTCCTCTGGATACAGTATCTCTTTTTTTTTGTTTTGTTTTTTTCGAACAGCAATGGGGTCAGTAGGGTCAGAGTTCAAAGTCCCAGTGCTGCTGGAGCATTACGTAGCCACTGTTGTCCTTCGATCGCTTGTTCGATGTGGTTTCACCTCATGTCCACTGGAGGGAGAGAAAGAAAACAAAAAAGCCATTAACAAGCAATCACGTTTTTGTGGAATCGGGTGCAGTTTGAAAATGATTGAATGTGATTTTTCTTTTTAGTAAGACATGCGGTTTGCTTGAGTGACGCAGTGATTCCACCACGCAGTGATTTTAATGTGTATTATTGGACAGTCTGTGCACGCTTAAAGAACAACGTGAAAGGAACAATCTTTGTGATCAAGTTCACCAAAACCATAAATCCACACATTTTTATAAACAAACACTCAAAATTACAGCAACTACACAAGCTCTGTACCAAAACATATTGAGCTGCTTAGCATTTTAAGATAACTAACAAAATTTATTGCGATAAATTGGTTTTGAATCTCCAAGTGGTGTGTGAAGATACGGACTATGAAAAGCTTTCCAAACCAGTTCACTCTCACTTTAATGTTGCCTTAGGGTATCAAATTAGCTGTGTTAGCTCCACCCCTAAACACAACTGAACCAGTTAATCAAGGTCTTCAGGCAGCAACTTCCAGGCAAGTGTATTGGAGCTGCTTGGAGCTAAAATCTAAAGGACAGTGGCCCTCTAGGCTTGACACATATGCCTTAGAAGGTAGATGCCAAGGTAGGCGGTTTACAGCAAGGCAGCTCACTTTGTTTTGAAATGGAGCTAAATTATATACATGATGAGCATAGTTTGATTTCATAAAATAAGTTGCATCAAACAGACAATCCCGTGACCCATGCAGCAAAGCAAAACACAGCACAGTGCAAATGTCTCTCTGGCTCAGTGTTGCGTGACATCCCGCTCTCTCTCCTGATCAGTTCATGCCAATGATTGGTTGCGAAGTGGCAGGGGATCTGTCCACAGCTGTCCTACCTGCAGGATATTTTGGTCCGCTGAGTACTAGGAAATGTTTGCCTTTTATTGAATATCCTTGTTGATCTGTGCTGCCACTGCTTGCTTTCTGTGTTTCCGTTTTTTACCTTTTTTAACTGTGCGTGGGCCTGGAAACACAAGTTTGGGGAAAGGTGCAAGCCAGAGGATGGGCAGAATGTGGTTGAGTATAAAAAAGAAAGCAAGCAAGAAAGATTAAAAAGAAAGAATTTATAAAGACATAAATATTTGAGCCTCATGAGCTTCCAACCCTTTTATCTCGGCACAAGTTTTTTGCACAAGTGCAGAAACCTGTTGAACCTGAAGGAGAACCTTCAGACACACTTCTACGTGTTTCAGCATTTCCACACACCTGTGGTCTTTCTTATCCATGTAATTGCATCATTGCCCAGCACAGTAAAACACAAGCTCACACAGGTGTGTTTGTCTGCGGTGACAGCACAATGCCACAGGCTGCCAAGTGCACAATCCATAGCCAAATAATCATTCAAGATCAGGCCAAACATTCAGTGTATGCATGACATATGTACCTGTGTCTGCTTCCACGTGCTCAGCCACGTGATGCTGTGATGTGCATACACATTCCACATGATCCTCTAACCGGACAAGCACCTCCTTCAATTTTGCTTTCTTACGCGATGCGAACTCTACCTTCGCCACCTGGAAGAAGAGAGAAAGACCAGGTTAGGTTAGCAATGAATAGTTTTTCAGTGTGTTGGTGAAGCATACAGGACGACAGCACAGATTCTTAACTGTTAAGGTAGTACATGCTCAGTTAGCTCCAAACCCTGCCAACGGGTCATAGGCAACAGTGGAAAAATTTTTCGAACAATTCCTGGGCAATAAGCCCAAAACAGTTACATGTTCCACAGTTAACGCCCCACTGCAGCACACTAAACTCAAAATAACCACCCAGCTTTGAACAGGGGTCGACTCGTGTCTTTTGTTGTGCTAATTTTAACGCTTAGGCCTCTATTTCTTCTCACTGTTCTGCTAATGCCTGGCTGCATGTATTTCTGGTGGGTGGGAATATGATTAGACCAGTTCTGATTATTGGAGATCATTGCTGGTCTAAAGCCCAACGTATACTGCTGGTTTACGTTACACACACTTTACTGAGTGACACAATTTTCATCATCAGAAGTGTCCGCGGATGATTGCGCACAACGTCCACGCTCAAACCAGTTTTTGTGGTACAACTGTGCAGGCGCAAGGTGAATGTTAAGACAGAATGAGTCTACTAGGTGGTGCTGCACATGTGTCGAACTCGTACATGCACTTTATACTGCATTACTTTTGAAAACTGAGCGCGAGATGGAACAAAACACTGAAAGTGGAATATACCCAGGCCTCAAGGCAGTGGTTCCTGAAAACGTTCGTGGACCAGTCCTCCCAACTCTGCACATTTTGCATATCTCCTTTGTCTTACACACCAATTTCAGGTCTTGGGAGTCTCTACTAATAAGCTGAAAGGTTGAATCAGGTGTGCTTGATCAAGGAGAAATGCTGTGCCGTGTTGAGGCGTCTCCAGGAACTACTCTGAAACTACTAGGCAAATGATCTTAAGTTCAAATAAGTTTAAATTTCGAAACTTTTTCCCATTCCACTGGCCATTCATTTTAAATGCAAAAATGTGCTCTACGTAAATGTCCCCTTGGTTGGTCTTTCTAGGAAGGAAACGCATGATAATTTGGTAAAAGTAGGCTGCTAAAGAGGTTTTGTAGTTAGGTAAGGAATGGTACTCCCCTTGCTCCATCTGAAATGACCTAGAAAATGATCAAACCACCATGGTTTGAGTGTGCAAAATGGAAATGCACATTTGCAATGCATTGTCCAAACATTTAAGTATGCATTGGTGTGCTTCCATGAAGTATTTTTCTGGCTTCGAGCATGACTCACAGAGTGCAAATAAAAACTCAGTCTACCGTGCAAGTGCAATTGGTTTAACATTAAGGAACAAATGATGCAACCCTTGGAAACTCCCACAAACCCATAGAGAAACGTCAAAATGAAGGTAAGGAGCGAGAGAGAGTGAAACGTGCCTGTTTCGGTGACTCCGTCCACCCCGTTATACCCCTTTCCCTCTGTCTGCTGCCCACCTCTCCCTCCTCTTGGACATTCTTGTGCTTGGTTATATTTACAGAGCCAAGTCTAAAACAGCCCGTGGCGTGCAAGAATGTTCTGTGACTGAGGATGAAGGGTGAGACAGACTCCGAGGGGCTTGAGAACTGGTCGGGGGGTTGGGTAAGGGGTTCAGCAAAGGGTCATAATAATAAAAAAAAAAAAAAGAGTCCCCACACCATCCTTTGCTGCCCCCGCCCCAATATTCTCTTTCAAACTCAATTTATCATTGCTTTTGCATCTCGGTTTCAAGTCCGAACTTCACACATGCGCTCGCCCACATACTCGAATGCGCTTTATAAAAAGGCCCAAGTTTCTCAGGAGGCCCTTCCAAGCTCTATTTATAAACTACTGTGCTTTACGCCGCAATGAAAGCCCTGCGAAATCCCAGCGCAGCGCACTAATGGTGTGACATCTGATCCAGCCCCGGCTCCAGCAACCCCAACCCCCTCTGACTCGCCCTGCGCTCTGTGAGGACTATTGTCCGGGGTCTGGATAATTGGCATTGGGATTTCCCCGCAAGAAAGGTCGATAAAGAAAGGGTGAGAGAAAGAACGGGCATCAGGAGAGGTGCATCATGGGTAATTAGCATGGGAACAAAGGGAACTGGACACGTAGCCAAGGGACAGGCAGTTTTGCTGCACATCTGTCAGTGGGTAAATTGACGACAAAACGCTGCGGATAAAGCGAAACCGAGAGCCTCAGAAAGAGCGGGGGTCCGATGGCAGGCAGGCGACTGGTGGGGCGACCCGAAAAGAAAGAGGGGTGTGGGGAGCAAGCGTTCTTATTGAGTGAGTGACAAAGAGAGGCCTGAACAGGAACAAGGGATGCTGGGAGGGGGGGAAATAAGGGAAACTTTTATCTCATGACCTGCATGTCTAGAGTTACAAAAAGAGTATGGGTGAAGTCTCTGCTGTAAAACACACACACTGGCACCCAGACAATCACGAAGATTAGGAGAAAAGGTGATCTAATCTGTGAACCTCCTGTCATAGCCCCATTTAAAAACGTCCCTAAACACCAGCAGAAAGGCAGAGAAAGTGAAAAGATGGAAAAAACACAGAATTATAGATATGACAGCAATTAGAGTTCACCACATGCAAAGAAAAACAAACAAAGAAGAGAGGGAGAGAGAGCTAGAGGGAGGGTGAATGATTTTTTTCTTTTGTGCATTTTAAAGTTTTTTTCGAATAATCTTTCAACGATTCTCACTTAAATCTCTTGCATTCAAACTAATGTATGAGGCAAATGTAAAAAATATATTATTTATGCACTTCAACAATTTTTTTTAATCCTCTGTAATGTCCATTTACTTCTATTGTACTTACAAGTGCATTAGTCTAATCATGCAAAGAAATTAATTTAAGTCAAAGACTACATTTTATAATACTTTTCCTCTTGTACATACTATGTACTTATTATAGAAATTACAATAACTAGGTAATAACTAGGTACTAACCCTGAACCTACCCCTAAATCTAACCCTACCCCATGTAGTTACAGTGTACGTACCTAAGAAATGTCTGGTGATACCTAGTAAGTACACATACTGTAAAATAAAATGCAACTGATTATATATCATTATATAACTTCACAGGCAGATGAATAAAAATTCAGAATGAGTCAGCATTAACATGAGTTTAGTATAAATGTTGAACAAAGAGCCATGTTGTTCAGTTTTTGTCAGCTACTTCAGCTTTTCCACTCCAATACAACAGGCTCTTTTGAAATATTTTGCTGTATTTTCTACGGTATATTAATACGACGTTCATTCGATTTAGCACTATTTGTGTTTCCTCAGTGTTTGCGTCAGAGATGGGGCCCATATCCTCACTAACCTGGGCCATTTGAGGCTCTTTAATACCCAAAATCAACACTCGCAACACACCTCGTGCTTCCAGTGCCAGTATAAACCATGTATGATTTCCCTTCATACCGACCTCTAAAGGAGGAATCCAAATCTGGCTCATCCAAACACATAAACACTTGCCTTTTTAACCACATCACATGCTGTATTCTTACACTTGCAAGCAAACATTCCAAATCAGGAATATCCTCACTTGGTCTCTTCATTAGGAAAGAACAGCGGTCTGCTGGATTTAGTAACTTTAGCAGTCCGATTACCAGAGATGAAAATAAAATAAACATCATTCACACACACTCAGCTGCCTATCTAGATTTTAAGGAAACCACAGTGACATTGTTCATTGCTGATGTTGTGGAAAAGCTTTCCTCAGGTTGAGTTCAGGTACGCCGATTCACAGATTGAGTGATACGACACTTTAAAATCTCCAAGCAAACCGTATAACAAGACTTCAAAAAGAGACTTAAAAGAATAGTGAAGTAATGAACTACCAAAAATATTGTCCCACATTAATTTTCACTGCATACAAAAAAAAAAAAAACGAAAAAGGAAAGCCATACAGGTTTGTAAAGACTTGAAAGCTAGTAAATGATGACAGAATTCACAACAAGTTGCTTTCAGCTTTCTGTTGTGTTAACAGATGTTTAAATGTGGCCTCTTCTCACGCTGCAGGTCTAATCTGAATCTCCTCACTGTAAAACGAGGTTTATTCTGTCTGGGGTCCAACTCCTCTCCCCTCCCCCAGTACTTCACTGCAGCACCTGTCGTTGTAGTAATGTGTGATGATGTTTGCATGCAAGTGTGTGTGTGTGTGTGTGTGTGTGTGTGTTTTAGCAAGGCTAGTAGACAAACTGCAACACAGCAGTTCTGGGAAAATCATTAGTACTGTACACCGGGACGATAGCAAGAGAGAATGAAGGGGAAATGAGGTCAAACAGAGACTGTACAGAAGAGAAATAAACAGAAGAATATGCATGGTACCTATAGGAATGGAAATATTGATTTCGCTTAAAAAGGCAAATACCTTTTTGATAAAACCATGTGTATGTGTTGCATCTAACCTGAAAATCTTCATTTTTTAGCCTGATTTGAATTAAAGCTGCAGCATGTATGTTATTGCTGATTTGTTACTGAAACAGTCAAAAGGTTTGGAGATTTTAGTCCCAACTCTAGCAGAGAGGAGTAGTGCTAGCATGATAAGAACGGCTGATGAGTGAACTGACTCACCTTAAAGCTATCAACTCCTGTTACACTTTACATAACAGCTCAATCACTACTGAGAGAGTGAGAGAAGAAGAGAGAGAGAGAGACGGGCTAAATGCCAGAGAAAGTATGAAGAAATATAAATGGATTGCAAAAGAGGAGAACATAGAGCAGAAAAAGAAGAGAAAGAAAAAAAGAAAAACAGACAGATAGATACCTAGATAAGTAGAAAGATAGACAGACAGACAAAGAGACAGACAGACTGAGAGATAGATAAGGACAGACAGATAGATAGAGAGACAGACAGACAGACAGATAGATAAGGACAGACAGGCAGACAGATAGATAGGCAGATAGATACATAGATAGATAGATAGATAGATAGATAGATAAGGACAGACAGGCAGACAGATAGATAGATAGATAGATAGATAGATAGATAGATAGATAGATAGATAGATAGATAAGGATAGATAGATAGATAGATAGATAAGGACAGACAGGCAGATAGATAGATAGATAGATAGATAGATAGATAGATAAAGGACAGACAGACAGACAGACTGGGACAGATTATCTATCTATCTATCTATCTATCT